>PRKT01000018.1:1879990-1984242 GCA_003671525.1 Saccostrea glomerata | reverse complement strand
TTTTTTTTTTTTTTTTTTTTTGCCTAATCGAGAAATTTTATCCTGCAACTACCCCTTGCATTGACCTAATAAAGGTAACCTAATAAACCAAAGGTCACTGCCCTAATAAAGCCTCGTGCATGTATTCTGACGTTCCAAAAGCATTGTGACGTCACGTATACTGCAATGTTTATGCCATGGCGTCATTAAGTTTGTCTTGATTAAATATAAGCGATATTTGGGCTCGGGTCGAAAACGTAAGAGGGCTCGGCAAGCCTCACTCTCTATCACGTTTTCTTACCCTCGCCCAAATATCGCTTATATTTCAAGACAGTAACCATGTATTTTATATGTACCTGACCAGGGGAATTAACTCTTTGTTCTTGATAAACTGATATGAAAAAAAAAATTCGGTCCCTGAATTTCAGCCACATAATAAGGGGGACTTACCCTTGGCACAAAAGTACAAACTTCATTTCAATATTAATATAATATCACATGATTATGCAATTATTGCATTAAATATTGATTATCTACCTAAACCTGCCGAATCTCCTCCATTGGATTTGGTCAGATTTCTGATTACTTAGCGTAAAAAGTTTTGAAATGTTTAAATAATGTAACCTTTTTCTTTTGATCCATCGGTGAATTTTTAATGTTACCAAGAGACACTCTTGGTAAAGTTCTAACGAGTTTTAATGCTTTTTCGATTCCCATTTTGAAGTTGTTTTTTTTACAACGACATAGTATTTCTTTCCACAACTGTTTCGTAATATTTCGAAAATGACATTTTATAAAGTCTGATATTATATGAAGGCTAAATATCATGGAAACTTATTCGAATATACTAAAAAAAACTGTTATATGATCTAATATAAATAATTTTATGCGGTGTAAATTCAAGGAATACATGGAACAACTTAACAAACGAATGTTTAGTCTTACAAGCGCTTCAAGTTACGAATATAAAAGCTTCATTTACCAAAACTTTGTCTAATCAAGAATTCAATCTTTGTTTACGTTGGTGCTGGTGCTTGCACATTCGTGTTTTCATGAAATAATTAAACAAACAACGATCAGATTTGAAAAATGGTCCGAAGTAAGTTTTTTGCGTGAAATAAGTAAATCAAACAGATTAGAATATAGTTTTATAGGAGAATGTCTGTAAAACAAGGCTTCTTTAAGCAAGTTAATGTTTTAAAACATTAGATAAACACAGAAATCATAAAATTATCTGCATCTGAGCCAGTTTTATGAAAGAAATTGTCGCCTTTGTGGCGCAGTAATTAGAAAATTTACTCTAGAGTAGTGAAATAAACTGAAATCCTGCATCGCAGTACGTATTTGCGTGAAAAAGATCCCTCACAGCTCAGTGGCCCTTGGTGCTGAGTAGTGCTGTGCAATTATACAGTAAAACTCGGTTATAACGAACTCACTGGGACCTATGAAATTACTTCGCTATATCCACAATTCGTTATATATCTAAGTAAAGAATTGAATATATGTAGCTGGGGATCCACAATAAATTCGCTATATCCGCGAATTTGCAATGTCCATGTTCGTATTAAACTAGTTTTACTGTACCAGTTAACTAGTGTATCCTAATTTTGTTTTTAACAATACACATCTTAGAATTTTTTTGTGAATACCATTATGATGATAGTCGATGGGATTAAAATGTTACAAATTAAAATGAGTTATTTGCCCTTTTTGTGGTAAAATATATTGGTAAATCGTAGCCAAAAGATGTAAAATTGATTAAAAACAAAAAGACAACAGCACTTACATGAAACCCCTTCAAGTTCAAGCTGAATCTGTCTAGATTGCAATTAATGTGATCCTTTCAATTCTTGGGCACAACAAACTCAGCTGTAGCCACTTACGCCAACAATGTGGCCAGACAAAGTCAATATTAACTCATAGGCTACCTGTAATTTCTTTTTTAAAATGTTAAAATCATTTTTAAGTCACTGTAAATTAGAGAGTGAACATAGGCAAAATTAAATTGGGGTCTTAGATGGAGATCTAAGTTGTTTTTTTTTAAATAGGCCACTAATCTGAGTAATCTCTTGAATGATATATATCAGGGATTTTCCACCCCATTTTGGGAATGGGGCCCAGGCCCTTACTATTGGGAATTTTATGACATTTTACAACTTTTTGATAAATTTTATAGCAAGATGTATTTCAATAAATTAACACTTATGATAGTTATTAACATTGATTTTTTGCTTCATCAGTTCATTATTCAGAACTTTACTACAGAAAATAGATCTATTATTATAAAGTTTAGCCAAGTCTCCAAAAATTATGTTCATTTCATTCAGAGTTCAAACCTTACCATGTTTCTTGTACATAAATTTTTCAAAACTTAAACACAGGTTGTTCATTTTCGGGAAAAATGGAGAGATTTTGCAGTTGGGAATGGGGCCCATATTCAGTCCTACACAGGGTAGTGGAAAATCCCTGTTTATATAGCTAAATATAATTTGATTTTGTAATAAATGTAAATTTGTGTAGTTTAATTTTTGAAATATGTCATTTTATTTCATTATGAGTCTTCATATTATTTGTGCTTTATTTTGCTATTCAATTAAGCTTAATTAGTGGATCTAAACTACGGTAGTTTTCTATAATATAATTGAAGACTTACTTTAGATTTTGGCATATCTATATACCCTTTTAATTTTTATTTCTTTCACCCATCTATGAGTATGATGCTGTTAATACAGTGAGAGTTTACTTTATAACACAGTCACAGAAGATCTTGTGCGCAAACGAGCAGAACATAACAATTTAGAAATATCAACATTGGAAGAGGTGTCTTTACATCAACAAGACATAGAAAAGTAAGATTCAATGCTAATTTTTATTTATTTATTTCTATCAGCATGTATATCTGTAAATAAAAATTAATCAAATGGCCACCAGCATTTAACAGTATTTAACATGCTCAGTATCCCTTTAAAGTGTTTAAAAGTACACATACAAGTATAAAGGCAATTAGACAATATTAGACATGCATGTGATTAATTTTACAGGATTGAAAACTTGGACAAATGGTGCAGAGACCTTAAAATTTTATATTTGCAGAGCAACTTGATCCCTAAAATTGGTAAAAGAGATTTGTTTTATAATTGACATTGTAAAGTTTTATAAATGGTCATGCATAATTTCAACGAGTCAAAAATATTTTAAGAAATTTGCAGTTATATATTTTTTAATTTTCACTTTCCTAAAATGCTTATACATGCATAATTATGTTTCTACAATTCTTATTACATGCGTTAATTAAATCAATTTGCAGAAAATGTGAGTCGTCTCAAGAAACTGGAGTATTTAAATCTAGCTTTAAATAATGTTGAAAGGATTGAAAACTTAGAAAGTAAGTTATTTAAGAGTTTATTTTTTAAAATCATTAAAGGAAGATATCAGTGACTTTTTTTGCTCTTATTACATGTAGATGATAGGTAGAATGTCACATGTGCTTGTCTTAAAAGATTCCTATTTCTTTTTCTTGTGCAGACTGTGAAATGCTGAAGAAATTGGACCTAACAGTTAACTTTGTTGGTGAATTGACCAGTATAGAAAATCTCAAAGATCTAGTGCATTTCAAAGAATTGTAAGCACACAATAATGAGGATATACATACATTGTATCTAAAAAAATTACTGGAACTTTGTGTTTATTTGTTGATAAAAAAATTTATTATAGTGATAAAATTTATTGATCTAAAACTGTATTAAAATTGTTTCATTTGTTTTACTAGATATTTAACAGGAAATCCATGTACAGAGTATGAAGGTTACAGAGAATATGTCATAGCAACATTACCCAGACTGCAGGTAAATTATACCTACATGTACATGCTTATAATGAATTTAAATACACATACATTGAAGTGATTTTCCCCAATTGATTCTAATTTATATTGTTACATGTATTATAATGATGGATGTAATGATTTATGCCTATAATGAATCAATATTGTTCATCCCTGGCACTTCACTATTTTATGTTTTACTGATTATGTTTTTATGCAGTTATTAACATATAATTATGTGATTTTTGTGATTGCAGCATCTTGATGGAAAAGCAGTAGAAAAGTCAGAGAGAATAAAAGCAATGCAGGTAAGAATTGAATTCATTTTAGAACATTATTACCATTGAGATTAATTTTGGCTAGAAAAACAAGTTAAGTTTGGGACCCGCATGACCCCTAAAATTTTAGACTTTTTTTGCAGACCTGATTTTATCTTATTGGATCTGTTGTCATTTTTAAAGTAATTTCCTCACAATGTTTCTTATATACAAAATAGAGAGAATTATTTTGAGATAGCTGTGGTACTTCAATCAGTGATTTAGTGATATTTTTTATACTGCCAGAATGTTGGACTATTAAGAGGATACATTGTAGAACAACAAAACAGACACAAGAAAAAACGAGTAAGTCTAAGGAATTTTCATAGAAATCTGCTATTTTAATACATGTAGCCAAAACTTTGATACACAAAATGTGCATATGAATTAATTATTAAACATCTATTCTGAAGTTGAAAGAAATTAAAGTAAATGGTTTAATAACTGTCTATTTTAAGTTAAAAGAAAAGGAAGAGATCAAGAGACATGAGGAATCAAAACAAAAACCAAAGAAAGGCACTGACTGGTATACCAATATTGAGGGGTAGGTAACTTCAGAATATCCAAAGTGCAGAGGCAAATGCATGTATGTTGTTTTAATTTATATATAAGATTAAGCTCTAAAAATTTTCAGTTGTATGTCAACCCCTTTCATGGCTTATACGCATTTCTATGCATCTGACTTGAAAAACGAGTATAGTGTGAAAAAACATTCATAACTTTGTTAATACTGCAAATATCAGAATAAATCTTGCACCGTTGGAAAGAGAAAATAATGATGATAAAATGATATACAGAATATTTTTTATTGATTGTACCAGTTTTTTTTTGCTAGCTTGAGTTAAATCTTTTTTGAGCACTGTTTGAGCAATTCTGCCATTATCAAAATCAATGCAGGGGTAACACGTAATATGTAAAAATGCTAAATTCTGGTGATTACCTCCCAACCCCACCCCATCCCCCCAAAGTACTTAAAATTGGTTTTTGAAAAATGTACAACATGCTCAAAATTTTAACACAACAATAAAATACTAATAAATATATTTAACTAAGCCCCCAAAAAACTAGAATGAAACTCATTTTTTAATAAATGGAAATTCCAGCATGATTTTGGTGTATTTTGATGCCATGGCAACTGAAATGATATTTTAATAATCAATTTCAGAAACTAACCAATACATGCTTTTCATTGGTATATACAAAAAATACAAGAAATACCCCCCAAAAATGCATTGAAATCTTAATATCAATCTGTTTCTAAATGCCTAAAATCTTTGCCATGGAAGGGATTAAAGCCATATGAATATAAAAACCACAGGCGTAGCTGCAGAACAACCATAAAATCCATTTCAGTCGGTAGTTATTTTTCTCAGTGTTAATTATGGGTTTGTTCTGTCATGTGGATAGTAAAGGAAAAAGTGAATAAATAGATATTGAAGCATAAAAATATCATATTTTATCTATTGTTGTTGTATACTTTTATTGAGCAATTTTCAGTTTCTTGAATGACAATTTAATTGGCCCATGGTTTGAGATTTGATAATAGTTTAAATTTTTGGGAGACCATTACATTTTTGAGATATTAGTAAAATTTTTGTGGTTTCAGCAGTGATCAAAAAACATCAGAGGAGGTAGGGAATGACACTAAATCTGGGTCACATGAAAGTGACGAGGAGGATGAAGAAGCATTAGCAGAAAAGGACAAAAAGTGGGTCACATTTAGTTTTATAGTAGGACTATAAGCCAATAGAATTCTTTTCATATATTGCATTTATGACAAAGAAGTCGGTTCACTTTTATGCATAAAATGGCCCTGTATATATACCAATTTATTGATTAACACTTGATTGTTCATTTAAAGCATTAAAATAAAATAGAGACTTAATGTTTTCATATCCTATGAAAAATTTTATCCTAAAGGTCCAGGTCTCAGAGAACTAGCTTTATGAAATTGCTATGTTCTTGAATTTTTAGGTAAACAGGTATAATTGAGTACTTTCAGTGAAGGAAAGTAATATGAACGCAGTCTCTGATCTGAAAAATAAAACATGTCTTTTAATCCTCAGAAACAGTTCTATCATTTAGTAGTTGCATATTTTAGACCAGAGGTTGCGCTCTATATTAAATATCGAAAAATAGCTTTAAAAATTGGCCGATTTTGTGGAATTTTTCAGAATATGAGGAAATTGACGGATTATGTGAAGTCATAATGCATTGACTAGCCAGAAAAATACGTCATTTTTGATAGATACGCAATCACCAAAGATCTAAGTGATATTCAATGAATTGTTAACAGAAACTATGTAGTTTCAGTTTTTCAGAAATTCACAGGGCCAAATAAGGCAAAAGTGAACCTTGTTCTTTCAAGTACACTTGATTTATTTTGTCAGCTAGCTATAATTATGATAAATCTTGCTGAAGTTCGGACATTTTGAGTCCATTATATCATCAATATGCATTAATTTATTATTATGCCTTCTATGAATTTTTTTCTAGGTTTTGGGAGGAGGAAGTTCCCTTTACACCTGAGTCACGAGTGGCTGTCCATGAACACATGAAGAAACTCAAACAGAAGGAGGACCAAAAAAAGTATATACAATATATACAATTATCATGTACTTCAAAATAAGCTAAATGTTTGGAAATTGTGCTAGTCATTTTCAAGAAATTCAATATATATATATATGTATTTTTCCCTTCACAATAGTAAAGCCCCACCCAAAGAACCGAGACGTCTCTTTGCTGAGGATGGGAGACCACTCAATGTGAATGAGGCCAAGTGAGTACATTTCACAGAAATAATAAGCAAATTTCTACAGATAGAAGAATGCTATTCATTCCTATTTCTGCTCTTTATCTTAATATGAATGCAAGAATTTCAAACTGTTTTGTATCTATCTAAAATGAAAATATTTTTTTCTGCTAGAATTGACTTCACACTTACTGAGGATGAGAGTGAGAACAACATTTTACTGGATGTATCATGCTTTAAGTAAGTCTATCAGTGTCTAATTGATAAAAACAAAAATTCATTAGCATATTATCTCGCTCATTAATACCAAATAACTATCTTACAAAAATGAAGTATTTTAAGAAAAAAGGGTGATAAACAGTTCCTAGCAGATTAAACAAAAAGATGATTTTATTAATCTGCGCAAGGTAGAGTACAACCTTGCCTCAGATTTCATCAAATTTAGAACTAAAAAAAATCCTACTCATCTCCAGACAAAATAAAAACAAATGCAAAAATTAAAAGTTTGCATAAATATACATTTTATTATAGAGATACTTTGCTCATGAATTTTTGTTATTGTTGCACATAATGTTTAATAAAATGATGATTTTTTGCAAAGAGCAGTCTTGTGTAATTGTTCAAAATTAAAAGTTCTCACAAATAAAAAGAACCAGGGGTAATTAAAAGCATGCATGTTTTTTGTATATACATTTACTTGATCATGTCTATCATCCAGTCTGGTTTAAGTGTGCCAGTTCTGGTTTTCCTGGCATGTAGATTACCAAGGTTACTAAACAAAACCAGATACAAAGAAACTGATTAGTTGTCAAAAGTAACCTACAAAAATTTAAAGACCTTGGTTTAGTATCTCTGTGTCATACTCAATTAGTAAATGCTTTTTTCACAAA
Source organism: Saccostrea glomerata (assembly GCA_003671525.1). Lineage (NCBI taxonomy): Eukaryota > Metazoa > Mollusca > Bivalvia > Ostreida > Ostreidae > Saccostrea > Saccostrea glomerata. The sequence continues at coordinate 1,976,481 of PRKT01000018.1, read as the reverse complement.
TGTCCCATAAGTGCAAGGGGAAAAAAGTTGTTAACTAAATGTGACTTAAAAAAAAGGCCATCACTTATAGAAAATAAATTATGTTAATAGTTCCAAAACAGTTCTTTATAATGGTTAGTATTCACTGTTTGAGGTTAAAATTGTTTTCAGGTACAGATTGATAAGAATGCCAGCTGATTTAATATTAATCAGATAACTTTTTGATGTTCTTCCAGACATATGGACACTTCTCTGATAGATTGTGATGTTCAGCCAAATTATGTCAGAGTCACCCTAAAGGGAAAGGTAAAATCGTAGCTTTTTTTTTTATTATTGTTTTTTAGAATCAGACTTACTCAGATAGGTAAGCAGCATTGATGAGTAATAAAGAATAGAATACATCTAAATTTATTTCTCTTTACTCCTTAAAACTTCCATTGGGACCCGATTTAAGAAATGCAGGCGGCAGCTGCCCTTTAATCATTTTAAACACTAATCTGAAACCGGATACAAGGGTTTTGATTTGTATGCACTGCCATGAATATGGCCGGGGCATATAGTGTTTGTCATGTCCGTCTTCCGTCCTTTTGTCCTTCCGTCCATCTTTCCGTCACACTTTGCATTTAGCTCTGTTCAAAGCTAAGTTTCAAAGAAACTATCAAAGATATTTTCATCAAACTTCATATGCTGATAGATATTGATGGGAGCTATGCAATTGCATCAACAATTTTTTACTTTGACGTTTCCCTTCTAAATCAGTGTCAAACTTCATATGCTGATATATACTGATGTAAGCAATTCAACTGCATCAACAATTTTGACCTTGACCTTTTATTTGACCTTGACATCACTTTTATCAAATTGTGTTTAAGTCAGTTTTGATTAAAGAAATCATTTCTAGATATTTTTATCAAACTTCATATGTTGATACATATTGATGAGAGATATGCAACAGCATCAACATTTTTTACCTTCACCTTTGCTTTGTCCTTTGACCTCACTCCTTCTAAATCAGTGTCAAACTTCATATGCTGATATATACTGATGTAAGCAATTCAACTGCATCAACAATTTTGACCTTGACCTTTTATTTGACCTTGACATCACTTTTATCAAATTGTGTTTAAGTCAGTTTTGATTAAAGAAATCATTTCTAGATATTTTTATCAAACTTCATATGTTGATACATATTGATGAGAGATATGCAACTGCATCAACATTTTTTACCTTGACCTTTGCTTTGTCCTTTGACAACACTTTTTTCTAAATCAGTGTCAAACTTCATATGCTGATATATACTGATGTAAGCAATTCAACTGCATCAGCAATTTTGACCTTTCTTTTATTTGACCTTGACATCACTTTTATCAAATTGTGTTTTAATCAGTTTTAATTAAAGACACCATTTCTAGATATTTTTATGAAACTTCATATGTTGATACATATTGATGAGAGATATGCAACTGCATTAAAATTTTTGACCTTGACCTTTGCTTTGACATTGACACTTTACCTAAACTAGAATCAAAGTTCTAAGCTGATAGATATTGAGTTAAGCATTTCAAGTGTATCATCATTTTTTACCTTGACCTTTCATTTGACCTTGACTTCACTTTTATCCATTTGTGTTTAAGTCAGTTTTGAAGAAACCATTTATAATATTTTTTCAACTTCATATGGTGAAACATACTGATTAGAGCTTTTCAACTGCATCAACAGTTTTTGACCTTGGCATTTCCTTTGAACTTGACCTCACTTTAATGAAACTAGTGTCAAACTTCATATGCTGATGCATACTTATGTAAGCAATTCAACTGCATTACTATTCAACTGTAGATTACATGCAGTAGAAAGAATAGATTGCCACCTTCAGTGAATATTACTCAGAGTTTTTGGATACATGTCCTGCTACATTTGCAGTTAAAATGAATTTTAATGTATTGAATTGATGCTTATTGTATACTCTTCAGCTGTTCCAGCTCTGTCTACCAGAGGAAGTGAATGCGGACTCCAGTACAGCAAAGCGCTCCCAGATTACTGGTCATCTCTTAGTCACCATGCCTAAGGTTAAATCTCATCCTAATGCTTAAAATAGTTTAGTTTGATAATTTTAAAGATATTTTTCTGAAATAAGTAAGAATCATTAATTAAAAAATGTATTTCATAAAAAAGTATGCTAAAACTACATGTATCTGCATGTACCTTAAAATACTGGTGTTCTATACAGAATGCTTATGTCACAGTGAATACCTATACCTACATGGTTAAAAAAAATACAAAAAGCTTTCATGTGAAAGACAACTAATGAATAAAGACTGATATTTAACTGTAGAAGTGATTTGATTTCTATAGGTGAAGCCAGTTGTAAAACCAGTAAAGCCACCTAAAACAGAAGTCAAGGATGAGAATAAAGAGAACAAACAAAAGGGAAGCAGGTAAGAATTAATAAAACATTTTACTCACCTGAGTCAAGTTCTTTTCTTGTGTGTTGTTACTCCATTAATATCATATTTTTTAGTCTCTTTTGATTTGTTTGTGTCTTGTGTTAATTCACCCTTTTATAACGCAACTGAGCCTCTCGCTGTGTGTACTGATGAATACTGTTTGCCAAGAATGTTTTTAAGTTTTGTGAGAGTTACGTGTATTGGTGTGTAAATCACAGAGACTTGTCACGTAGGCATATTTCATGAAGTGTGCTAGGGCTTCATGAAAAATATACCTTTGTAAAAGTGTGTAACTAAGGTATTATGTTTTAGGAACACTCATGAGAAACTGGAAGTGGACAAGTCAGCTCACAAGACAGTGGACATTGCTAACATTGTGAAGGAAAAAATGGACAAAGTTGTTCCCCCTCTTGGTCATAAATCTCGACAGAAAGCCGCGGAGCGTGCCAATAGTGAGGGGTTTGTGGACGACCCTGATGTTCCACCTCTAGAGTGATCTTCATGGACCATGTTATCATTACCATCAGAATTTGTTCCGTCCAGCTTATTAAATTGAATTTACAATTTGTTGTTGTTGTTTTCCTTTGATCATTAACTAGAACTTATAAAGCTCTCTTTTTTTCTTTTTAAACCATAGCTCCAAGGCAAGATTTGGTACCATTTGGAGTTTTAATGTAAAAATCTATCAGGTATAAATTTCAGGGTTTGAAATATCAATCTACTGCAGTACGCGGTATATTGAAATCTGTCTATCAAAACAGTGTTAAAATGAAGATCGAGGATCATTGGCCACATGGCCCATACTAGTCAACACAGAGTCCCTTGTAAATTCTGTATATATAAATGAAGTTTCTTATTGTCATCCAAATTAAAGTACATTACTTTGCCAATATCATATTGAGAATATATAAGTTGATGTTAATTTGCAAATTGTGGTCTTCATATTTTTTAGAAATGTCTGCATATGATTGCCCAAAATTTGCTTTTCAATATTGTGATCCAAACAAAGTTTTTGGGGATGATTTTCAAACATGGCACCACGTACATTAACTAGGCACCAGTGCATCTTACACAGTTCCTTGAATATACAGTAAAACATGCTCATAACAATGTGCCAGGGAGGGATAATTTTGCTTCATTATTAGCGTTATTCATTATATCCAACATTCTTGCAATACATTTCAAAATCATGGGAAATGAAAATCACTTCACTATAATTCAATTCATTTTATTGACAACACCATACTATAGGTGTCAATTCATTATAAATGTGTTCAAAGTATAAGCTTGTTTTACTGTAGTAATAAAAGAAAGCAGAACTAAGGTTTCAGATGTTTACAAAAGGGGACTATTTAGAAATGCATGAGTTACAATTCTGCTTTGCAGTTTTGGACCAAGTGAGAATCTGCATTCAGTTCTGTTCTTTACCTGTACAACATTGGTCATGCATGGATGGTTCAGGGTTTAATCCAGGGTAAAAACAATATTTTTAATTCTCTTTCTACAGTCAAGCTTTGATATCTCAAACTTGGACATCTCAAATACCCTGGTACCATGACCATGTTGAAGTCCCCCATCACCTTTTCTTTACATATGTAACCTCCATATCTCAAATCCTCAGATATCTTGAAGTATTTTCTTGAATTCCCATCAAGGTTGAGATAACAAAGTTTGACTGTACATGTATTTCATTACCCACTAATATTTAACTTACAGTCTGGACACAATTTGGGAGAGACAGGGCATGGTTTATTGATCAAACTTATCTATTTACGCTGAAAATTAATTGAACAAGCTCTTTGATTATTAAATTCTCATTTTATTCATGACTATTTTGTTTGAGAATTAAAACATGTATAATCAAGACTAAGGCCTAACCCAATAGTAAATATGCAATATGGCAAATATTGAGAATATTCATGGCACCAGAGCTTCATTTTAAAACTTTTAAGTGAAATAACACCCTTGTTCAAGTCAATAAACTTGGAATATTTGAGATAAACAAACAAAAATATGGTGCATTCAATTATTGTGCCAAAAACTGTATCATTTAGAGGTATGCAGTTAACAGGATATGCCAATTTATGAGATTAAGGATATTTTTTTAATCACAACTAAAAGTCGAGATCACAGCTGAATTGTGGCACAACCATGAAAGGCACGGCATTCTTTCATGGTTTTTTCAATGGTCCAGGTGTCGGTGTTTGGGTCGTAGCACTCCACGATATGACTGGGCCGTGAATCCACCAATCCTCCCGTCAGGTAGATCCTGTCCCCTAAAACAGTGGCCCCGCTATATTTGTGAGAATAATGCAAGTCGGCTAGTGTCTGGAATGTTCGCTTCTGAGGATTCAAAGCTATCATTTTCTTTGAATCTTCCCAGATGATATAAAATATCCCATTAATCACAACAATTTGAGCAAACTGTATGGCATCGGGTAAGATGAACTGCTCTCCTGTCGACTTCATCTTACCATTTTCACTCAGCATATAGCTGTCTATGGTCTTCACTTTCACTCCAGCTTGAAGCCCCCCAACCTCGACCAGGGCATCGTTGTGAGAAACAATCCTTGATATACTCCTGGGAAACAGAGAATGTCCCACTACTGTCCATGCTTTAATTCTGGAATCATAACTCTCTATTGTATCTAAATCTTTGCATGATGAAGTTGTTTCATAGGTTATGCCTCCTAGAACAAAGAGTTTTTCTTGCAGGACTCCTGATGAATGCTGAGCTCGAGGTTTAAGGAGGGGAGGCATTTCCAACCATACTCGTTTTACGCTGTCAAATTTCCAAACTTCAGATATAATACGATTCTCCAGTATGCCTCCTGTCACAACTATAGAATTTGATACAGCACAAACACTAAAGGAAGTCACTGACTTCGGAAAAGATGGAAGATCAAACCATTTATCCTTCTGGGGGTCATACATCTCCATTGACTTTGTTCCTTGACCTCCAATCACTACCAGTTTCTCCGTGGCAACAGTGGATGGACGGGGGTGCACCTGGGAGTTCTGCATGCTGCGTCTTCGTCGGCCATGTTGGTCATGTATGGACTCATGCTGTTCCTTGGCCTCAATCACAAGCTTCAGACAACTGGGCATGCTCCTTATGAGGGGATTGTGCTCAATTTCTGTCAATGTGTTTAAATCTATGACAGGGAGTCGGACCTCTTTCAGAAGGTCACATAAATCATGGCGCCTTTCGTCGATGTCGTAATTCACCCACCTCATAACGGCCTTGTATACTGTATCCTCCACTTGTACTTCGATCCAATCACTGGCAATGTATTCTTTCAGACGATTTAAACTCAAGTGTAAGAATTCATCACTCTCAACAACACTATTGAAGTTTTCTAGAGCATACTTGTGAGCATCATCCTGCAATTTCTTACATGAATGGATCATGGCAAATTCCTCTATTCCTAAACAATTACTGATATGCAGTTGTTGCTTGAGAAAATCACAGCATGCTGACACAATGGCAGGAAATTCAAACAAGCTTCCCGCAGACAATAGCTCCTGAGCATTCTCTGTTGTTATTTCCAGGTTTCCCGTATAGACGTATTCAAGGCCCTGTGAGAGGACATGTATTAATTTTCACACATACATGTACATTATGCATGTTGTACATAAGGTCTGAGGACCCCAAACAATGGCATTTACTGTAAAATCATCCAAGGTCCTGTTAATACTGGAACATTTCATAGCAAGCTTCTTTGATTGCTGTGATGGATAAAAGATAGTTTTTAATCACATCTCTTATTCTCTGACAAATTTTAAACAAACATGTTGATAAAGTAAAGCCTGTTGCTCTATATTATTAGTCATGAAAACATTTTCTTTGTAGGTGTTACCACTTTCTGTGTATTGGCTGAAAAGGTTGTAATGAGGGTGACAAACTTGATGAAGCGTGACCTGTATGATATTGTCAAGGTTGACTGGTTCAAGAGATGCATTGATGCTCAAAAATTTATTCCATGGTAGGAAGAAATTGGCAACCAAGATAGTTCTGTGTTTTAGAAATTAATGTAGATCGCTACATTTTCATAAAACCTTTTTTCATGAGATAATCATATGTTACTTTGCTTAAACATGCTTTTATTTTGAAATGCCAGAGATGAGCAATTTTGATTCTTTTTTAATGTAACTCTTTATATCCCTTAAGATATTTTTTTAAAACCATAAGGATTGAAAATCACTTTACAGTAGGCATGAATTTACTATAGGCAATGTTTTCTATAACCACCTTTTACTAATGGGTATTGTCTTTATGCACATGCTGCTGAATCTTGCAGAGTGTGATTTTAAAAATGTGACATATTTATTCTGCCACCATAGAGAAATTGAATTTTATTTCATAAATCAGGGCACCAGCAGACATGATACACACCTCAGGGAAAACCCAGATGGCTTTGAAGAAGGACTATGACGAGTTTGGAGATAGCTACACTCAGGACACTTCTCCAGAGCAACTCAAGTACACCTTCCAGCACATGGAAAATGTAAGTCAGTAGACTGTTCTTCAGAATACAACAGGTCATTTTTTGTAATACATTTATGTGGTTAGAATAATAAGTCTTGAAATATTTTTTTGATTCTTTTTTTTAGTGTGATATGTCCATCACAGCAGAAGAAATGGCTGAACTTGAAGAGAAGTATTTCCCTGATGAATCTCCATATGGTTTATTTAGAACATGCAGGTGCAAAATTTGATTTCGGAGAATAGAATGTAAAATACTGTATGTGTACTTGAAAAAAGGGGTTGATATTTATCGGCTTTGGTGCTGACGTCGATGCACTAATTCATGAATACCTTTAAAAAATTATTTATAGATACAATACATGGTACAAACATGAGTAGCGCTAATTCATGATTACGCCAACAACTCCATACCCAGTGATTGCGCTAAATTTTGTTAAAACACTTCTACAACATAACAACAAACTTTCATTACAGTGTCTCTTACATACAATGCGTCTATACACATAAAAAGGGAGATAACTAAGAAGGTTCAAACTGCCGTTCTGAACACAAGCCTCCCTCCTCTATACACTGACGTAACCACTCCTCTGTTACGATGTGGAACTTTTTTCTTCTCACCCTCCTTTGTTGTTTTAATTCCTGCATTCTACTTAGATCTCTGAAAAGTATAACAGTGTAATGCATGTTTTTTTTTTTTTTAAAGAAACTGTAGATTCACTACGTGTACACTGGTACTTAAAAAGTTTATAATTTTCTGATGAGCCTTTGGCTAAATAAATATAATCTGAATCTGATTTGTCTAAATTCTTAATTAATAAAATGTTGTAATCAACCCAATTTGAAATTTACATTTTAAACCCATTAAAAAAAATTATTATGACATAACAAGTCCCAAAAGTATGGTAAATTGCTTTTCACCCGCAAGAACTTGATTAAGTATAATTAAACAAGATGATCTCCTTGGACCAAAGACAAGGTATGGTGACAGCTGACATTAGCCCTTTGTTGGGGATTCAAAGCGCAGTTAAAATGGTGATAGTTTACAATTAATTTATAAAAAATATATTGTTTTCAAGCTATTATTGATTTACATTTTTAATTCAATGCAAACAGGGGGCATAGTGGAACATAGCACTAAATAACATGTATCTTAATTCTGATGGAATTTCATCAAATTTAAGATACTTTTCTCTTCGAAAATTATAGAACACAGGCTTGCCTAAGCCAGACCTACCTATCTCATGAAGTACTGTAAACGTATTACATTTAGCAGTGTATTCTAATTAGCGATTTTGGCGGGAAGCAGAGTCCACTAATTCAAGTACATCGTTAAATGTCTTGTAAATTAGCAATTATAACTAGCACATTCAGACAGCGCTGAATCAAATCTACGTTAACTTGTTAAAAATTGAATTTCCACCAAATATTGTACACGCCAAATGTAATACATTTACAGCATGTGTTGCAAAAACTTGGTAACCTACAGTATATGGAAGAATTTATTTAATATTTCTTACCTTTTGTCAACTATCACATGTGAAACTTGATCATCAAGAGAATCACAGATTGTTCCACCAAAAAATCTTAGCTCCAAAGCCAAAAACTCCAGGGAAGAATTTTTTATTTGCGTTGACACATCCCCTATTGCTAGTTTGTTATCCAAGTAAAATCTGTAGAGAGAAAGAGATTCTTTGAAAAAATTCCAAATTCAACCAAAACACTTCATATGAAAAAAATGTATATTAATTAAGTTTAATCTTTCAAAGACTAACTGACGCTTTATTTGGCACATTCAAAATTTAGCGCAATCACTGGGTATGGAGTTGTTGGCGTAATCATGAATTGTTTTCCCTTAATGGCTGACGTCTCCTCTTCATCTTGTGTATCTGTGACAGAGAGAGGTTACTTCTTAGTTCAACCTACAGTGAAGGTTTTGTGCACTGGTTGCTCACATGTAAATTACAAAGTCAGTTCTAAAACTTAGGCATAATTATCAAATCATGTTACCGGTAAATAGAAATAAATACTTTTACATTATATCAAAGCAAAATTATTGATTAAAGTAAAGAATTTCAATCAATGTTACAAAATGAAATATGCAGGTAGAACATGTAATAGATGGAGACAATATCCATTGTAACTCAATATCAAATGTGGTGCTGTGGTAAAATAAAATCTAGGATGACATAATGATAACGATCTTAAACTCTATGTTGCAGAGAATACTCTTGGGAAATAGTAAGAGCAATTTTTTATCTAAAATGTTTTCAGATATCGTGAGGAATTTATGTACTTCATGGAACAATTATATCCAATTCTTTTCATGAGTGGTGTATCTAGCTAAAATCATCAAAGGTCCAAAACTGTTTCATTTAAAACTAATCTTACATAATATATGTTCAGTAAATTCACTGCAAATAATTGCTTTGTTAATACATGTACTATATTAGGCAAACTATTACATGTACTTCTATTCTTCTGAAATTAAGTTTGCCTCAAAAAGCATTCAATTTAATTATTGAAAAAAAATCAAATCAAATTAAAATTAAATAAAAAAAACATCATGTGCAGAAAGAATTTAATATCATGCTGTAACTAAATCAACTTTTAAAATTTGAAACATCAATGCATATTTATATGCAAATACAGTAATTACATTAATATAAAATGCCCTGAATTTCAAATGCAACCTAAGTTCCTAGTCATCATTACAAGTAAACAATATTTCACTTGGTTACATTTTAGAAGTACATGTATATATATGTATAACATAAATCAAACTACAAAACATGTTATGTCAAATCCAGTGCTTTTGAAAGGGGGTACGTGTTTCAATAACAATAGAATAAAACATAGGTAATCAGAGATTACAGAGCTCACCTCAATAAATGGTGTCTTTAAGTAAGGCAAAGTTCCACATTAAGCAAAAACCGAGAAGTTTACATCCCAAGATGCAACATTTATGTAAATTTGATCTGATAGGGCTTGCAGTTACTTGGGAAGAGACTTATCCAAAAACTTCAAACTAGTCACTCATCCAGCAAATTTAATTCAAATCCTGTGTCTGAAGCAAGTTTGAGAGTGTTCATCCCTTGATACATCATCCTTGCAAATTTGGTTAAGATATACCTTATAATTTCCTGGTAATAGACCTGCACCTATAACTTTAACCTGGTTCATTATCTGGAAAATGTATGTCGGTTCCAGCATCCGAAGCAAGTTCATTAGTGTGCATCCTTACATGTATCATCCATGCAAGTTTGCTCAACATAGAGTTTATGTCTACTTTAGAATGAACTTGCTCCAAAACTTTAACCTTTTCACTCATCTGAAAAATGTAGGTCAGATTCAGCATCCAAAGCAATTCTGGTAGTGTGGATCCTTAGATGTATCAACCATGCAAGTTTAGTCAATACAGGGCTCATGTCTATTCCTAAACAATTACTGATATGCAGTTGTTGCTTGAGAAAATCACAGCATGCTGACACAATGGCAGGAAATTCAAACAAGCTTCCCGCAGACAATAGCTCCTGAGCATTCTCTGTTGTTATTTCCAGGTTTCCCGTATAGACGTATTCAATCATACGTTTCATCGTCCACGGTGACACCTCCTGAAATGAGACTCTGTAGTCACGCCCCTCGCGTAAGTTGTGTGAAAACATGGCACGGAAGTATGGGCTGCTAGCCGCCAGAATGATGCGGTGACAGTAAATCTCTTCATGTTGAACACACAAGGTGGCATCGGTAAATGCCTGCTCTTGGCGGAGATTGTTTAACTGTTTTAAGAGTTCAGGAGCATACTGTAAACTTTTTAAATAACATCGCTCCTTTGAAGGAGTTCCCATGGTATATCCAGGAGAAATGTATGCTCCCTGTTAATATGGCATATCTAGTTTGGTAGTTGTTTCAAAACTTCCTTTACTGGTCCAATCTGAAATGCAAACGAAAAACATTAAAAGAATTTCTTTCAAATAGGTATGAATTGAGCAAAATTAGTATCCAAAAGCTTAAGATAAAAAAAAAATACCTCAAATTATTTTTTGTATTTATTACATTATTTCAAAAACAAGTCCAAGTTCAGAATTTTAAATTGAATTAGATACACAAAATTACAGCAATTTTCTAGATGGTCTTTCAAATGAAATTATCTTAATTGTGAGAAAATCTGACAAATGAAATAACAAACACAACATAAATAAAGAATTCCACTCCACTTAATGATTTAATACTTTACCTGGACAGCTGTGAAATATGTGTAACACTTGAACTAAACATGTACTGGAGCTTAAATAATAGAAAACTACTGACCATGGCTAATTCCCAAACACTAAACAGGTCCAAATCTGGTCCTCAAACTTTGCAGATTTACAGACATTTACCTGACAAACAATATTTGAAAAAGGTTTGTTTGTGATTGTTAAATCGGCCAGGAGTATTTAAATACAATAAAAAACCTCTGCCTCAGCATTGGTGTTTTTCACAGTCCTTTAAATCTGCCAACAGAAACATCATCTAACTTCTGGAATTAGTGGTAATAATCTGGACGGTAAGCTGTAGCCGTGAATAGAGTAGAAAGAAAAGGAGAGAGGATAACGATGTAGAGCGATGTAGAACTGTCATCAAAATCAATAGAAAACACAATCATCACCTATTTAACGGTTCTCGTATTTCCTGTGTATCTGTTAAATGTGATAATTACAAAAAAATTGACACATTATTTATCTGCGTATAGAAATAACACGAGATGTAATCTTACGTAACAATACATGCATCACCTCAAGAATTTATAGAAAAGGAGGATGATAAATAAGATTGAAAATATCATGTATTTCTCAGATTTCATATCCGTAAACCAAACTGCAAAAAATGATACAAAAGAAATTATTTGACATTTGCTGACATTTAATGACATTTTGAAATTGTCCATATAATCATTTAACTTGTCAGCTTTAAGTTTGTATTTGGGTATTCTTGAGAACAAATTGACTCTTTTGGTAGCCAAAATATTTAAATCATCATTTTTCACTTTGATGTCATCAAAGCTTGTCCTTTTCATAAGTATATTATTAATGATTATTAATATTTTCAAAATTAGGATCAGACAAAATGCAGACTTTTTCCAATTTATAATACATGTAATTGCATTTGCCAAAATGATTATGTGATGAATTTTCTAAAATATCAGGTCGGTTGGTGGTATTAAAAACAAAAAAAAATAATAGGCCCACGGGCCATAACACTCACCTGAGTAACTATGACCCCCCTGTTCTTCACCAGATTTCCCCATTTATTCATTGTGGCTCCCCACTACCCCAGGGAACTTGAATTGAACATTTAGTACAAATGTATCTACATCTACCCTATGAAGCTTCCACATAAGTTTTTTTTTCTGGCCTAGATGTTCTTGTGAAAATTTTTCTTGTATGTTTCATTGTAAAACTTAGATTGCCCATTGTAGCCAAACCTTTCTCCGGGGCCATGATTTCAAAAATTGTAATTTACATTATCTAGGATGCCTTCATACAAGTTTAAGCTTTTCTAACCCAGTGGTTCTTGAGAAGATCTTATAGATTTTTCCTATATCAAGTAAATATTTCAATGTAAAAATTGGATTCTCTATTGTGGCCCCACTCTATCTATGATTTGAACAATTTCGAATTTTCATTATCCAAGGATGCTTCCACATAAGTTTCAGTTTTTCTGGGCCAGTGGTTCATGCATGAGAAGAAGATTTTCATGGACTGACAAATAGATTTTTAAGTCACTTGTCCAAGGGGAAGCACATGGATAAAAATTCACTTGCCCTACCCGAATGTTTGCTTGTCCTACCATTAACTAATACTCATTACTGCATCTATAAATATTTCAAAAACAGAGGAAGACAAATACTGAGTATATCATGCAAGCCCCTATGCCCAGCTTTTAATCTTTGGTTTACATATTGATTTTATTTTTGATAAGTCAGTTGCCCATGGGCAAGTGGTTGATAAAATTTCACTTGCCCACCCCTAAAATTCACGTCATTTGGGGAAGTTCAAGGTCACTGGAAGAAAAATTTCATAATTTGTGTTTGATACATATCTTTATTATGGAAAAACTTACTTCTGAAAAACCCAGCAGGGGGTATTTTGTTCCGTTTGGACAGTTCTAGTTAAAGCTGATAACTTATAAGTACATGTAAATTTTGCTTATCTATTGATACTAACTGATGGTTATTACATACATTAGGCCATGTTAAATTCTGTAGATAATGCATACAGTGTAATTCTTGATTTTTACATTAAATTTATAATCATTTCCTATTTGAAATTTTCATTTACAATAAAGATTGTTTTTATTTACCCTCAGGGCCTTAGTGGTTTGCTTACTAGCAATAATTTCATTTCTAATTTCCATTTCTGTTACAAAATTGCCATAATTAGACAAATATTTACCCTATTGGTCTCACAGTTTGTCATGTTCTGTAAGACTCTTTTTTTCTTTTTACAGAAGGCTGAGTGGATGACGACCACCTGTAACCACGCCCTGTATGCCATTGTGGACGTCTTCACCCAATATTACATCATCCTCAGTCCTGTGTTACTGACTGAGCTGTACAATCAGCTCCACTGGTGTGTGAAGCAGGACAACGAACAGCTGGCCCGGTCCGGGACCAATTGTCTGGAGAACTTGGTCATCTCTAATGGGTCAAAGTTCTCACCCGATGTCTGGCACCAGACCTGCTCCTGTATGCTGGATATATTTAGGTCCACTATTCCAACAAGGTAAGAAGTACAGAGTGAACCAAAAGTTGTCCTAGAGAAAATACAAATATGTTTCGTACTTATCAAAAAAGTCATTGACACTGATTTTAAAGGTACTAAAAAATACATGTATCTGATTATGTATGAGAAATAAGTTTCAAAATGGGATCTATAATAATTACAGTTTGTTGACATGGAGACCTGATACAGCAGAGTCAACTTCTATGGTGTCCAGCCGAGACTCAGAGCTTGATGCCGACGAAAGTCAGGTATAGTCATCAACAATTTGAAAATAGTGAGCTCAGTCAAAATTACAATCTCCATACAGAACAATAGAAATAATGTGGGATGGAGAAGAGTTTTATGTTTTTGGCTAACACAATTTTTTATGTGGTACAAATTTTCAGGGTAATTTTAAAATGCAAATTTCAGATTCATTACACAATTTATATAAACTTGAATAGTTTCCTTAACCTATGTTGAAAGATTAAACCTATTTGATATAACCATAATGCACCGTGTATGACTTTATCAGCTTTCCATAACATGGATTAACACTAGCAGTATATCGGTACATTTTCTATTTTCAGGATGCAGTTTCGATGGACAGCAGTCATGATAGCCGAGGGTTAGTGAGAGCAGACAGTAACCACAGTGTCAACAGCACAATATCCCAGGATTCTAGAGACCACAAAATACCTCGATCTAGTGAGTACAGAATTTTACAAAATAATTCTGTATTGTCAGTAAATTGTTAAGTAGTAAATGTATGTAGAGAAATGTTGGTTGATGCAACATACATCGTCATCTCTGTGACATGTGTCTTTTCATTTTCATTTATTTGTTCACTGCTCCCACCATTATACAGTATTTTATGACACATTGTCACTCTAACAAGCTCAGGAAGAATAGGTCTGATTTCTTTTACTTTGTAGAAGTGTCATCAGACCAGAAACTGTTCCAGGGTCTCCTGATAAAGTGTGTGGTACAGCTAGAGCTCATCCAGACAATTGATGACATCGTCTTCTTCCCTGCCACCAGCAGAAAGGAGGACGCTGAGAATCTGGTGGCTGCTCAGGTATAACACTAAAGCCATGACTTTCAGACACATAAAAAAGTATTAAAATTTCACTGTTTTACAAGCAAGTGAAAGCTATGATTGGGAGGGTCTTGTGTGTTACTACATGTAGTATTCTGAAGCTATAGAAAAATAAAACAATTAATCAGAGTAGGATCTTATTAGAATCTATTCATGTTACTAAATAGGGGGATAAATGGGTCCATTTGCTTAATCGAACACATGTTGTTGATTACATTAATTAATGATTGCAGCATTTGACCTGTTTATTATTTTTCTTGATCAGGGAGGATCGACAGAGGATTTACAGGATGGGAATCAGCAGAGAGAGGATCAGGGGATGTACCAGTTCCTAGCCTCGGACCAGCTGTTCCTCCTGGCTGACTGTCTACTGGAATCCCACAAGTTTGCCAAGGCCTTCAACTCCAATCACGAGCAGAGGAACATCCTCTGGAAAGCTGGTGTGTTGATAAATGAAATTATTGTATATTTATTCTTCTCCTTCATCAAGTTAATCTTTTTACAGAAACCCTTCTTGAATTTTTTATTTCCTCCCTGCTGCCAAGAAAATAATTCTGTAAAATATTGTGCTGTATGTGTACATAAATTGATGTTCTTAAAATTGAGAATCATGAATTAGCACTACACATGTCCATGCAGCGATTTTTTTCCACCCATTGGGAAAGGGTACGGTACCGGTTCAATTGGGAAAAATAACATCAAAGAAGAACAATCAGAATTTTCTCTCATTTAATCAAATAAAACATATTTTGCGCTTTTTCCAACTTAATTACCTATTACTATGCGTAATAAAGAATAAGCAACAAGAACTTATGAAAAATTAAATCAATATGTAAGCCATAGATTTAAAGCTGGGCATAGGGGCTTGCATTATCTACCCAGTATTTGTCTTCATCTTTTCAAAAAAAAAAAAATTCATATTAAGGCAAAATTCAGGTAGGGCAAGTACCATGTACTTGCCCTTCGACAAATACTTTAAGAATCTATTTGTTAGTCCTTGTAATAAATTGAATTTTTAGAAGGAGATGATGAGAGACAGGAAACCATTGAGGAGGAGGAGAAAGAGGAATCACCTTTAGAGGTTGTACAGGAGGTTTTAGAGGAAATGATTAGTCAGGTGACTGGAGAGGACACGCCTACCAAAGGTATGATTGACAGCTGTGACCTTCACATTAGATTTTTAAGTAGTGGATGGGGAGTTTTTTGAGGTGGTTGCTTTTTTGCGGTGAATGCTTCAGAATCTTGATTTTCAACTAGCTGTATCTTCATCAGCTTTGATACATCCAATGAAGCAGTATGGTGCTTTGAAAAGAAGTATAAACATTCTTTTAAAAAGTTGCCCTTCTGTCCTTATCTTTTGCATCATTAAACCATTGAATTTTAAAATTATATTGCTTTATATTTGCAATGAAAAAAAATGTTCCGAAATTTTTATACCAATAGCGTATACTTCAAAGCTTGAATAAACATTATCAGCTTCAATATACATGATATATATATGCAAATAGCTCATATTTAAAATGAACACAAGTACTATATATCCACTTGCAAAATTTATATTTAATTAAGCATGTTTATCCCTATCTATAGAATTATCCTTTTAGATTAAGAAGTCTGAAATATGAATGTTAATGCGTTATTTATACAAATGCAGAACAAGCTTACAACTCACTGCTTTGTATTTTTATGAATTAACTTTGGTGTAGAAAATACAGACCAATTGACACCTGAAGAAACTGGTTCTCCAACAGAAACTGGTACCCAGCCAGAAAGTTCTGAGCAAGCCCAACCAACAAATATATCTGATAACCAAGACAATCTCAGTGGTAATCTGGGTCTTTCTTTATATTCCAAGTTTTTCTTCCTTAGTTTTGTTTGAAATGTAACTACTAATACTCAAAGATTTTATAAGCATGATGTTTTTCTTTGCATGAACCTTTTTTTTTTGCTTTTGAATTTTTATGCTGATTTCATAGACCTTTAATAAAAATAATAAGTAAATTTTTATTTTGATTTCCATTTGCAGTTTAGAAAAAATAAAATTCCAGCAGCAAAGTAGGGTAATAGAATTGACATTATAATTTATTAATTTTGCAGTATCTGGCAATGTGGATGGTGAAGTGACACAGGGAGTGTTTAGTCACATTCTTCAGAAGGATGCCTTCCTTGTGTTCAGAAGTCTGTGTAAATTGTCCATGAAACCTTTGGCTGATGGACCACCAGATCCAAAGTATGAAACAAAAATTTCTTTTGTTCAAAATTGTAATTTTTAAAAACTTTTCTGCTTTACAACATATTTTTTTTTTCATTGCAGGTCACATGAGCTTCGCTCTAAAGCCTTGTCATTACAACTTCTATTATCCATTCTACAAAATGCTGGACCAGTCTTCAAAACTAATGAGATGTTTATCAATGCCATAAAGCAGTACTTGTGTGTGGCTTTGTCCAAAAACGGGGTCAGCTCAGTCCCAGAAGTGTTTGAGCTGTCCCTGGCCATATTCCTTACCCTGCTGTCAAACTTCAAACAGCATCTGAAGATGCAGATTGAGGTAAAATATTCTATAGGCCATTCATGGAAAATATTTCATACTACATATTTTATTAGCATCAGCAGGTTATTACAGCAATTTTAAAATAGCATATTTCAGATAAGGAATATCTTACTTACCTGGGCGTTTTTCCCTGTTTTCAGAGTATTGATAAACTGTAGATTTATTTACATTTTCAGGTGTTTTTCAAGGAGATCTTTTTGTATATCTTGGAGACACCAAGCAGTTCTTTTGAACACAAGTGGATGGTCATTCAGGCTCTGACAAGAATTTGTGCAGGTTTGTAATTTTTTTTCATAAAAAAATTCACGGAGCTTACAGAACTTGTATACTAGTAGTAAAAAAATGAACATTGGTCTGAAAGTGTGCAATGTTATTTTCATGACTTCTTGATTTTAACAGATGCACAATGTGTGGTAGATATTTATTTGAATTATGACTGTGATCTTGCCCTTGCCAACATCTTTGAAAGACTTGTGAATGATTTGTCAAAGATTGCCCAGGGAAGACAGGCTTTAGCTCTTGGTAAGTACTATACAGAATGTATACATGTACATAATATTTTATGGATTTGTATACACACAACCAGTCAGAGATTTAAAGAAACTTTATAGAAGACAGAAATTGTAAACTATCTCATTTATTTGAAAACTAATTTATTATTTGGTAGATTGAAACATATAGCCTTATTGCAGAATTTAATTTTCGCGAACGCCTTGTCTCGCGTAATTACGCGAAAATAAAGTTCTCGCGAATAAAAAGTGATTTACAGTACATAAATGAAATGTGTATATGGATTCAGACCCTAACAGTACTTCTCCTGACCTGTTTCTTTTCATAATATGTTCAAATGGCCTGAGAAAGTCTTTCTGGAAGCGGAAGTTGGCAAACTCTCCTTTTTCTATGAACTTCATGGAGAGCTGCCTAAGGGAATCTACCGCAAAAAAAGCTATGTCTTCATTGGGATTACAGCCAACCTGGAAAAAAAACAAACATGATTCAAGGGAGGTCAATGAAGGCATAAAATATGAATTGTAACATATGCATACATATTTAGCAAGGTTTCATATTCATGTCTTATTTTCAGAATAACAAAAATAATTTACAGACTTTATGTCTTGGAGAAATTTTTTATTTTTATTATTATGCCTTGGGAATTTACATAAAAAAGGAACAAAATGGAAACATATGTGTAAAGTAAAGTTCTTTATAGACAAAATTCATGTGAATTTGATGTCAACTTGTTAGAATTTGAAATTCAAGACTTGGCTTTGTATACTGACCTTATTAAAGTGGTCACCGATAATCTGCCAGATCCTTGACCACTGCAATCTGATACGACCCATGTTATAGTAGGAAATCTCCACAATTTTTGTCAAGCTAAACATCCGTGGGTGATTCACATTGGAAAGTTCATCCATTGATACTTGACAGAGAGCCTTTACAAACTCGACTACAAGTAAAATGTGAAAAATTGTATGTCTTGTCATGAAATAAAGGGAGAGAGTATATTTTGTATAAATTTTATTTAACACAAAATATCTTTAATATTTACTTTTAAACATAACATTTCCAGATAAAGTACTGCAGATTCCAAAATATACATGACCATGTTTAGTGTATGTACCATTTGCAAAATAAATTAATTGTTTATTTCTATGGTACTGAAAGCCATGTAAAACCTCTAGATCAAAAGTCTATTGGTGAATTATTGTTCTCTAAGGGTCTAAGGGCCATTTACTTGTGTAAAATATGGAATCCATCATAATAATATGTACATGTATCATAGACGGACATTAATTGCTCCTTACCTATGGCATCTCCGTCCAGTTTGACGGATCCTGTGAAGATCCTATCTACAGCCACCACCACGCTCTGAGAACTCGTCTCCCCCATCTGCTCCTGGAGGTTTGCCAGTCTCTTAGAGTCCAAGCCACCCTTAGCTATCACTGAAAAATGTATACAAGATAGCCATGTGTACTCCAGAACATCACTCTTTTCAATTCCATCCATTGATCTCTCATATACCAATTTATGGATGAAAAGAAATTAAAGAGACTTGATCATTTTTTTTTTACCTTCTGGGTCGAATGCCTCCAGTGGATGCCCTGCATTATGTATTTCCCTTTCCCTATGATGACCTTTGTTTGACCTTGGTTTCACTCCAGTACCAATTAACTGGGCAAGTTCTAGTTGCGAAATGCATTTTGCAATCTAAAATACAAAATTGCATGATATAGAATTTTATAAAAAATCTCATTGATGAGCATAACAAAGACAACACATGGTCTCTTATTCAGGTATTGCTTTGTTCTTTTATTAAATGACCTTTACCTCTAGCCAGGATTTCCCCAGATAGTTGCCGTCTGTATGGGCCACAGAGATGAGGGTTTTGATTGTATCAATGTTCTTGGTTTTCATGTCTGTCAGTGATGAGGAGGCGGTGAGAAGAGTAAACCTAGCTAAAGCCTGCACATACGCATCTCTCTCCAGCTAAAACAAACAATGTAAATCTATCTGATACAAATCCTAATTCAATTTCAGGAAATACAGAATTATTGTTCACAGACATGCATGAATATCAATTTGTCAAGATGAATGAAATCTTTTTTAGAGGAAGACATTTTTTAGCATATGTAACACATGTTTTATTTAATTAGCATAATTTGGGACAAAAAAATAGCTGGCTTGCTGGTTCTAGACCTGTAAATTTTGACCTGTGCTCACCAAACATTCTGTTCAAACAGGCCAGTAACTGCACTTGTAAAATAGAAACTGAAACTGGTACATGTACCAGCAATTTTACTCACCTCCATGTGAAATATACAAGCTATTCTAATGGCACATCGTATTCCATCTAAGCATAGTGTGGCAATGTTAGAATCATCACAGTCTTGTAGTCCTACACTGAATGCAGCCAAAAATGGGGTCCAGGCCATCTGTTAGGAGGCAAACAAATATTCAAAACATTCTTAATTTTTATCCTATGGAATTTCATGAAAAAGACAATAACTAGAACACATCTAGAATGTCTATTACAGACTACATAGAACACTGAAACTAGAATTCTGACCTTAAACATTGGTCTGACATGTTCAAAGTGTGTGGCACTGGTGAAGTTTGATTGGACGTGACTGACACTCTCCATTAAAGCTTTAGCAGTGCTGGCCATCTTGTCCATCTCCACATTATACAGCAGACGACGCTGCTTATCACTGGTGATGTCACCTAACAACCAATCAAATAGCAGTTTTCAAAAAATTCAAACAAAACATTCAACATACCATTCAGACCAGCTCTGCATTTAAGAATATTAGGAGATAGAATTATCAAAACTTGAACTTACGAGATGACTTATTTGGTTTGACTCCACCTACAACCTTCATTTTGATTTCATTCCCAGCGATCTCATCATAAATCTGTGATAGATATTCCCCAGGAAGATCCTTGCTGTCATTAATGCCCCTGTTCATTTTAATATACTGTTCCTTTGTCATCTTATGGATTACCTATTGAGAATAAATAGCTCCATAATAAATTTTCCTGTGTGCAAGAAATAAAAGCATACTGGATATATTTTTCAGATGTACATCTTGCATATTCTGAAATCCCACTATCACTTTTAAAACCTGAATAATATTACTATATAAGTACAGGTAGCAACAGTCATAATATTTTCAAATGGATTAAATCTAGAATACTTATTTACAGCTACATGTATGTATTTCTACAGATTGTTTTCCTGGAATTGTAATTGTTTGAATATTTCATATCTAGCTGTGTAAAACTTAACATAAACCAAACACACACATGTAAAAACATTTTTTTAAGCAAACATTTAACAATTTGCACCAAAAATAATTCCTCCATCCCTCTCCCTTTAGATCTACCAAGAAGGAAAGGAGAAAACAATATGGAAAGATAGAAGATGCTTACCTGTGGACTGTGGAGGTCTGTGGTTAACATGATGATAGAGTAAGCTAACACATAAGCTGTATCGGCACTGGCAAACAGGTTCGTGCTGAAAAGACAATATTAACAACATTTAGACCAACTTTTTTTTAACTTTTACTTGAAAAACATTGTTTATTATTGCTAGTTAATTTGTTTTGATTGCTTAAACTTAGCAACAGATATCAACTTACTAATTTGACAAAATAACAAACACACATGTAAGTGTTTTCTTTTATAGAATTTTTCATGTATTTCCGAAAAAAATATTCATAGATAGTGACATACTTGGAATTGCAAACGCAGTAGCGAGAAGCAAACTTTTCCATCAGCCTGTCAATTTTCTGGGCTTCCCCTGGTAGCCTAAATCCTTCTAGAAATCTTCGCAGGGCAGATACAAAGTCCATTTCTTGAAAGCGCAGCTGGTCCACATAAGCATACATCACCTCCTTATTGAACCTGAAGAAAGTTTACACAATTAACAAATTTATTTGTACTGCAATATCTGTGAATAGGATCTATGTTGATGGTCAAAAGTTTTTAGCAACTTACTTTTCATTCTCTCCAAGAAAGTCTCCAATAACAGTCTAAAAATAAACAAAAATCACAAAAATAAAGTTCCTCTGTATTTCAAAAATTTTCTCTTAGTCAAAAAAGCTATATAATCTCCTTAAAAATTGCTTAGCAAAGCAAGTTTGAACAAACCTTATCTAATCTTTCATCTGAGTGAAAAAATTCAGCTATATCATCTGGGGTACTTCCCAGCATTCCATGCTCCTGTAAATACGGCAGACCTCTTTTTGGTTTCTTGTTAAACCTTTAAAATAAATAAATTCTTGACAGTACTCTAATCAAAGCAAATTGTGCTGTATTAAACATGTTAAAACAGTATGGGCTGTTTAAAGGGGAACAACTCTAGCTAAATTGACAGAGATTTGTTCTAAACTTCAGAAAAATCAGTAATAAAAAAATAAATAGCTTGTCTATCCCAAGACCCCTATGCATTTCATTGTATCAGAGTATCACATTCAATGTAAGTGGCTTTTTCTTACATATCAATGCCTGTTTCCATTATCTCTTTCTGTTGTTTCTGAGTTTCAAACTGTTCAGGATTATCTAGAGGGGTACTTGGTGTTTGTGAACCATCATTGGTATTCAGTGAGTTCACACTACCATAACTTGTCATTGTACCCTTCCCAGAGTCACTGTCTGTCTCTGTGCTGGGCATTTTTTCTTGTCCTACAAAAGAAGAGTCATATTCATTTTTAATTTACAACAACCCAGATAGTACAATGTAACCAAGATAACCAAACAAACAATTTATCACAAATGAGGCTAAGATAATCAGTGTGTATATGTAGCTATCACAAAGACAATTTTTTGTGAGAAGTATACAGAAGTATAGACGTCTCACCTAGATTGGACTGAGAGTGTGGATTGACATAAAGATCCTTGCTCCATTCAACCATACACTTCAGAACCGACACCAAGCATTCCAGGCCTTTGATTCTAATGCTCTTTTCTTGAATTGGAGTAGCACCTATAAAGAGTACACATTATTACTTATTTTTCCAACTCTTGATTAATGAAATCTTTTCAATTTTGTGCCCTACTCATGTACTTTAGGTCAGTTATAATATCCAGCAAAACAATTTTTCAGCCTCCAAGATCCAACTTTAATGTTAAACGATTTCATTAATCTTGTACAAGATGACACAACACAGCTTGGTCCTTAAAAGTGTCAATTTACCTACATGTAATTGTAAATCTTTTCACATGTACCAGCTGCAATAAGGCTATATGTTTCAATCTACCAAATAATAAATTAGTTTTCAAATAAATGAGATAGTTTACAATTTCTGTCTTCTATAAAGTTTCTTTAAATCTCTGACTGGTTGTGTGTATACAAATCCATAAAATATTATGTACATGTATACATTCTGTATAGTACTTACCAAGAGCTAAAGCCTGTCTTCCCTGGGCAATCTTTGACAAATCATTCACAAGTCTTTCAAAGATGTTGGCAAGGGCAAGATCACAGTCATAATTCAAATAAATATCTACCACACATTGTGCATCTGTTAAAATCAAGAAGTCATGAAAATAACATTGCACACTTTCAGACCAATGTTCATTTTTTTACTACTAGTATACAAGTTCTGTAAGCTCCGTGAATTTTTTTATGAAAAAAAATTACAAACCTGCACAAATTCTTGTCAGAGCCTGAATGACCATCCACTTGTGTTCAAAAGAACTGCTTGGTGTCTCCAAGATATACAAAAAGATCTCCTTGAAAAACACCTGAAAATGTAAATAAATCTACAGTTTATCAATACTCTGAAAACAGGGAAAAACGCCCAGGTAAGTAAGATATTCCTTATCTGAAATATGCTATTTTAAAATTGCTGTAATAACCTGCTGATGCTAATAAAATATGTAGTATGAAATATTTTCCATGAATGGCCTATAGAATATTTTACCTCAATCTGCATCTTCAGATGCTGTTTGAAGTTTGACAGCAGGGTAAGGAATATGGCCAGGGACAGCTCAAACACTTCTGGGACTGAGCTGACCCCGTTTTTGGACAAAGCCACACACAAGTACTGCTTTATGGCATTGATAAACATCTCATTAGTTTTGAAGACTGGTCCAGCATTTTGTAGAATGGATAATAGAAGTTGTAATGACAAGGCTTTAGAGCGAAGCTCATGTGACCTGCAATGAAAAAAAAAATATGTTGTAAAGCAGAAAAGTTTTTAAAAATTACAATTTTGAACAAAAGAAATTTTTGTTTCATACTTTGGATCTGGTGGTCCATCAGCCAAAGGTTTCATGGACAATTTACACAGACTTCTGAACACAAGGAAGGCATCCTTCTGAAGAATGTGACTAAACACTCCCTGTGTCACTTCACCATCCACATTGCCAGATACTGCAAAATTAATAAATTATAATGTCAATTCTATTACCCTACTTTGCTGCTGGAATTTTATTTTTTCTAAACTGCAAATGGAAATCAAAATAAAAATTTACTTATTATTTTTATTAAAGGTCTATGAAATCAGCATAAAAATTCAAAAGCAAAAAAAAAAGGTTCATGCAAAGAAAAACATCATGCTTATAAAATCTTTGAGTATTAGTAGTTACATTTCAAACAAAACTAAGGAAGAAAAACTTGGAATATAAAGAAAGACCCAGATTACCACTGAGATTGTCTTGGTTATCAGATATATTTGTTGGTTGGGCTTGCTCAGAACTTTCTGGCTGGGTACCAGTTTCTGTTGGAGAACCAGTTTCTTCAGGTGTCAATTGGTCTGTATTTTCTACACCAAAGTTAATTCATAAAAATACAAAGCAGTGAGTTGTAAGCTTGTTCTGCATTTGTATAAATAACGCATTAACATTCATATTTCAGACTTCTTAATCTAAAAGGATAATTCTATAGATAGGGATAAACATGCTTAATTAAATATAAATTTTGCAAGTGGATATATAGTACTTGTGTTCATTTTAAATATGAGCTATTTGCATATATATATCATGTATATTGAAGCTGATAATGTTTATTCAAGCTTTGAAGTATACGCTATTGGTATAAAAATTTCGGAACATTTTTTTTCATTGCAAATATAAAGCAATATAATTTTAAAATTCAATGGTTTAATGATGCAAAAGATAAGGACAGAAGGGCAACTTTTTAAAAGAATGTTTATACTTCTTTTCAAAGCACCATACTGCTTCATTGGATGTATCAAAGCTGATGAAGATACAGCTAGTTGAAAATCAAGATTCTGAAGCATTCACCGCAAAAAAGCAACCACCTCAAAAAACTCCCCATCCACTACTTAAAAATCTAATGTGAAGGTCACAGCTGTCAATCATACCTTTGGTAGGCGTGTCCTCTCCAGTCACCTGACTAATCATTTCCTCTAAAACCTCCTGTACAACCTCTAAAGGTGATTCCTCTTTCTCCTCCTCCTCAATGGTTTCCTGTCTCTCATCATCTCCTTCTAAAAATTCAATTTATTACAAGGACTAACAAATAGATTCTTAAAGTATTTGTCGAAGGGCAAGTACATGGTACTTGCCCTACCTGAATTTTGCCTTAATATGAATTTTTTTTTTTTTGAAAAGATGAAGACAAATACTGGGTAGATAATGCAAGCCCCTATGCCCAGCTTTAAATCTATGGCTTACATATTGATTTAATTTTTGAGCAGTCACTTGCCCTCCCCTAAAATTCACTAGCCTCGGGCTTCCGGTATTGGGTTTTGTCATCCACTGTAATTATCAAAACAAAAAGAAGAGACCCCATCCACTAAATATTTTTGTATTGATGCCTATGCATATAGAATTTCTTTAAGCGGCCTCTCACCTTTTTCTGTTCCTTCCTCCTGTTTTTCTTCCTCCACATCTATTCCTGCATCCTTAAACACAAAATAAATAGTCTCCTTTAAAAGAGGGATTTATAAGCATGTAAGTTTTGATAAACTAACATATTATTCATGACAAATGAATCCGATATAAAAACTTCCCTTACCTCTTTTTTCGAGCTCTTACTGTCACTTCTTTCCCTTTCCTTTGCTTCCTGGGCCTTGAAAGAGAATTGAGAATGTTTTAAAATCAAATGCAAATTTAGATTCATGTTATCAAAAGGAGAATCAACTTTTCATCCTAACACTTACAGCTTGGGCCTCCATCCTTGAGAAGATGACATTGAGCATCTGAGTGAGGGTGGCCTTAGCTGTGGTCTGATTGATCAGGTTTTTACTGGCCAGGTAAATATTGTAACACGTCCTCACTGTCTGAAGCACGGTACCCTCATGTATCTCACAGGTGTTAGAGGTCACCACTGTCAATAACGCCTATTTAAACACAAAAATGTTAATGTCTGTCAAACTTTTTTAAATGAACATTTAAATTACAAATGTTACTAAATTCATCATTTATAAAAGTCCAAACATTCATATATAATGATACTTTAATCATAAAGCACTCATCAAATAACCAAAATATTAAAATTTTGAATAACAAAAATTCTATTATTATCCTTTTCTTATCAAGATTTGCCCCCTGACCTTGATAATCTGTAGCTGCACCCCTTCATCAGTCTGTGGGCCGTGGAAACAGCCACAAATGGTCTCCACGATTCTGTCAATCAGGAGCTTGCCAGGGGTGGTGCTGTCCACCGTGCTCCCAGTAAGGTGTCCATAGGCTATCAGTTTCTAAACAGGGAATAAAGGAGGCTCATATTTATATATCATAAATATAAATATTCTTTAACTTATATAATCTTGCAGAATTGGCTCTATGAAGATATAAATGTTTAGAATAAAACGTAATGAATTCTTAATCTTCAAGAAATACTTTTTTTCCATATATTCACATCAAATTGATTTTAAATTTCATATTAATAAATATTTACAGATCTTTTTTTAATTATATTTTGAAAATACCTGTAAACAGTCTAATGCTATGTTGACAATCCTGGCACATTTTGATTGACAAGCTAATTCAAATGGCAGGAAATACTTGTCTGCCTCAACAAATCCTGCCTTCTTGGGCTGAGGCAAGGCTGAAGATGGCTGGTTCCTGAATAGAAAAGTATCGTTTTTAATGTTATAACCATTTAAATTGTATGTATGAATGTTCTCCTAAGCACTAGTCTAATTGGGGTCAATGGGTTGATAGTAGAAAAAAATCAGAAATGAATCAGATTTCATCAGCTCCAAAGCCTTGAAACATCAATACATTACAAAGAACATTCAAACAATACATAATCTTTCAATGAAAAAAATATTCTTTCTTTTTATCATAGTTTTTTTTTAATTAAGAATTCTGTTAAGTTTTAACAGACTTGTAAGACTAATTTTGACCTATATTCTACTACACTGATTGAATTTTTACAAGCTAGTCATACTGATTTTATATGCCATATTTTGATTATAATTATTATTAAATTGAAGAAATTTAATCTAGAAAATCAAGCAAACCAGAACATACCCATTAGAACTGCTTTCATCCTTTAACTCTTCTGAAAAACAAAAATAAAAATCTTTAGGTGTTTAAAAAATTCCCACTTATTTATAAATGCCATAATAAAAATCAGAAGTATATTTATAAAAAAAGATTTATGCATAAAAATGATAGTTTGAAAAAGGAAGATTTGTCTAAATAACAATGCATTGAACTTTTTTCAATGGGACAAGGAGGAAACATTTCAACTGAAGGTATTTTATAAGAAATTTAAAAAAGGTTAATTCTGATTATTGACTTTACCATCAAGCATTAGCCGAACCCAAGAGTATTAATGATCAAAATGCCTAAATCAGAAATTTCTATCCATCAACATTACAAACTCAAAACATTATTTTAACTTTCTAAATTTTATTTACCCTGGTTATATTGAAATGTCAAATTTAATAGCATTTATTATTATGCTTCCTGTCAGTTTGTCTCTATATAACCAATACCCAACTATTCTCGCATAGTGTTCAAAGGATTTATATAGCGTAAGCATACTATGCCAAATAGTGCATGGCTTCCATTTCTGAAGAAAATCTGACAACGCCCATACCGGGGAGCGAACTCACAACCCCAAGATTGTCAGTCCGACGCGCTTCCGATTGCGCAACAGACGCCGTTATCTATAGCCCTGTACTATTATATATATATATATATATATTTAATTTCAAATATTTTATACTTACAATGAAAAATAAATAAAATAATTCTTTTAAAATAGTTTCTTGCAATTTTCCCTCGTTCACTCAACTAATATTCTCTAAAACTATCTGAACATTATACCTACAGTATGGAATGTTCAAAATTAAAGAAAAAGATTATGCCGCACATGTTACACAAGGTGACGTCATAATAGGGTAGACGAATGTAAGAGGTAATGAAACATTGGGAAATTAGAAAATATTGCCGTTTTTATACAGAAGCAATAGTCAGTATAATAATAACAATAGTGTTGTACTTTGCATGCACTGTGCCTAAATTTTAGTAAGGGTTTGACACTCGCCTCTGGCTCGGTCAGCAAACTTTCAGTTCTGATCTGATGTGTGATTTTTCCTAGCCAATTGCTCAGGTGAGCGATGTGGCCCCTGGGCCTCTTGTTTTATCAATGTCCCATGTTTCCACATTTTCTTGCTTTCAATTTGTCAAAATGTATGACACTACGCTGTCCTGCCAAATTACCACTTTCTCTACTTTCGATTTAAGCGGATGTGAAACAATTAGTCAACTTGTTCATTGTTTCATTTAAAAAGAAATACAATGTTGTTTAGTCTGTTGCTTCACAGTTGAATTTGGAATCTTTGGTCACAACATTGGGAAAAATTAACATTTTTGGCATTGGGAATGGTGCCTTTTTTCGGTACCAGTTATATAAGGGGAAAAACGTTGCCATGTCAGTATTGTATTTATAGATGAATGAATTCTTAGCGGTATTCATGAATTAGTGCAGCATTGTCCATGCCAAAGCTGTTACAATATGAAGCCTGCTATAATAAGTACACATTCAGTCCTTACCTTACCAAAATCGAAATTTAGATAGAAGATCTATGTTCAATATATCTATGTTCACTTTAAATTTCTTTTATTTAGGATTCCGTGGGAAAGCCAAACCAAATCTTCTGAAACAGGAGACACAGAGTCTGGCCTGTCTGTTCAGGATTCTGTTTAGGATGTACAATGATGAGTCCAGAATGGATGCATGGAAAGATGTGGAAAACATGCTCATCACGTAAGATGTTCTATTGTGTTACAGAAAGCTGAATATTCTTGACTTCGTTACTATCAAATGTCTGATAGATGTTCTCCTTTGACATAAACTAATTTGTGTGAAACATTTTTATGACTATATTGACAAAAAATGGTTAATTTTTTACTTAATTAAATATCCATCATGATAGTTATGGATTTCATTTTGAAAATATCTTAGATCTTTAACTTTTGCTTTATTCAGGGTTTGTCGGGAGTCGTTGGAGTACTATCTATCACTTCAGTCTGACAGCCACAGGGAAGCCTGGGGGAGTCTAATGATTCTCCTCATCACCCGCCTCCTCAAACTAAAAGATGATAGGGTAAGTCGTAAAAAAACTCAAACTCACAGATGATAGGGTAAGTCATAAACAGGCTCAAACTCACAGACAAAAGGGTAAATCATAAATAGGCTCAAAAGCACAGATGATAGAGTAAGTCATAAAGAGACTCAAACTTACAGATGATAGGCTAAGTCACTTATGGCTCTTTAGACCCACAGATGATAGGGTAAGTCACTTATGGCTCTTTAGACTCACAGATGATAGGATAAGTTACTTATGGCTCTTTAGATTTACAGATGATAGGCTAAGTCACATATGGCTCTTTAGACTCACAGATGATAGGCTAAGTCACTGATTGCTCTTTAGACTCACAGATGATAGGATAAGTCATCTACAGGCTCAAACTCACATACAGTACATGTATAATGGGTAAGTCAGAAAGACAGGCTCAAAAGTGAGGATCAGGAAATATTTTTAAATTAAGATCTTTTCAATAATTTTTTCTAAGCATAATTACAAATATATTTACATGTACAAATGAATGTCTTTGAACAAAATTTTGAAATGATGTTGAATATTTTGTAGTTTAAAGTTCATGCAGCAGCATATTACAACTTAATGTGTGATGTCATCATGTTTGACTTGAAGTTGGAAATGAGGTCCACATTACGCAAGTTCTTCAGTCGAGCCGGCCACGTTTGTCACATATCAAGTAGTTAGCAGAGTTTTACCTTTATATCCATTGCCCAGGGCTCACAAGACAGTCCAAAGATCTTTCATTTTCTTGTCTTATTTATGTTGAAGTGTTCAGCACTGCAAGTGCTCTCTTTTAAAAGTGCATTCATTGAATCCTTGTTTTTTTTTTCTTCAGAAGCTTTCGTATACAATATATATTTGCATGAATTAATAAAACCATGTTTAAAAAAATAAAAATATCTTTTTACATGATGTTTAGTTAGTTATTTTAATTTTGAAAAGAGGTTTATTAATAGTTATATATAATTTAACTTCCCAGATTTTGGTTTTATTTTAACACTTTGTAGCAAGCTAAACTATTTTATGAAATTTAAATAACAAATTCAGTAAAAGTAAAGAAGATTTATCAGAGAGCACATTCCATATTTTTTTTAGAGATGACTAGAAACTGTGATAAGTGTAGTTATCTCCAAACTGTGATTGTCAAGAGCACAGGTTTTACATGGCCAAAAATACATACGTACATGTAGATATTGAAATATATAGCATTTCTGGTCTATTTGTCAAGAATTTAACATAAAATTAGAAATTTGTGTTACAGTAGCTTATAAATATTGATTCAGTGTTAATTAGGAAGAGTTGAAGCTGATACTTCTAACTGTGCAGTCAGAGTGGAGAATACATTTTCATTATCAGTGCATGTGTTCAGAAAAGATTCTGTTGACCTTGATAGAAAATATAATTATGAGAATTGTCTATATACTCAATCCAAATGTATTCAGTTTTTTGTTTACAATGGGGACCAATCATTTATTGCATATATTTTCGTTTTTCTGCTTTGATACATGTACATTTGTATACTAGGTATACATTGTATTTAAATTGAAACATACTGTACTGGCTAACATATAGTTCATTTTTTCAGAGAAATTGACCTTTCTCATACATATATATCATAGGGTGAAGCAAACATGAACATACCCTTATATCCTTCATAATTTTAGATTATTATTCATACAGTTATAGAGAAATGTGTAAATATGAAGTTGTGTATATTTCTCAATTTGAAATCTCATGTTTGTTGTTGTAAATTGCATTCATGTACATGTATCTGGTATGAATCGTTTTATAGCAGAATGTGATTAACTAATTTTCTTTTATTTAATATATGTATATTTATGGCTTTTAAAATGAATAAAAGCGATCCATCCTCTGAAATTATTGAGTATATTTTTTAAAAATTGGTATTAGCTTAATAAGCAGCTCAAAGTCAGTTTACTTATCCAAGCTTATTCGTAATTTGTAAGGTCCTTTTTAATGTATTATTTTCAAATTGTCATATAGCATGCTTTCTGCTCCCATTTGAGGCTATGTGTACAATGATTAGAAGATTAAAATCTAGAATTAAATCCCATGTTTCCAATTGTTGTTGATGTCCCTGGCATACCCTGAAGTAGACAAGATTCCTTATACTTAAGTTCATTTGTGAAATACAATTGTACATAAGGATTGAAAAATGACTAACAGTAGGCCTCCCTTGTCAATGTTCAATAGTCCCGGCTCACTGACGCCAGATACAAAGACAGCCGCAGGAGATTTACATGTATATTAATTATAGGCCTCCTTAGCTCCTGACCTTTAGCTTGAAGAAAATTGCAATCCATTTGAATTATCAAGAAATCAAATCATCTAACTTTCAAAGAGTGATCGAAAAGAGAACAACTGGAAATTGAAATATGACAGGATCATGTCTTTTATTGATGATGTATAACATTAAATTCTTTGATTTGTAATCACCAAAATCAATTGGAATGAATAATATTACTTGGAAGGAATACTTATGGTTTTCGTGCTATTTTCCACTTGCCCTGATCATGTGAATGTTAAAAGAATTGTTGAATGGCCAAATCATTTGATCAGTACAGTTTTTACCAAATATTGAGAGGTTGACAATTTCAAACAATATGATTTTTTTTCGTTCTATTAAAACATTTTGCTATGATGAAGCTAGAAAAACTGCAAATTTAATTCATGTAAAGAAAATTTCATAGAAAAAAATTGAATGACATGAATTGTGATCTTTTAATAAAAAGACTATTAAAAAATATTAGTAGATAAATAACTATTTAGAAATTTTAAAATGCTAAGAACCACAAGTGGAGCTAAAAATGTTTTCTTTTACCTTCAATGATTTTCATGATTTTGGACATAATATTTTTCACGCAGTTATTCGCTTTTTATTCGCGAGAACTTTATTTTCGCGTAATTACGCGAGACAAGGCGTTCGCGAAAATTAAATTCTCACGTATAAAAGTATTCCTTACGATTATATATAGGAATATCAACTATTCGTGAAAACTATGTCTTGCTTACAAAGAGTCAATGACAATCTCGCGAAAATAAGGTGTCGCGAAAATTTAGTGATCTACAGTAATTAATTCATATAAAATATAAAGTTATTAGAACACCATGTATGAGAAGTTATCTTTATTGTTTCCTACCAGGTATTATAAACAAACTTCAACTCAAAGACTTTCACAAGCAAAATTGCTCTTAACTTTAAAAAATGGAAGATATTATTAGATACAGTATTTAAAAAAAAAAAAATATTATATTAAATTTTCTTTACAGATCTCCCACTATAAGAGACATGGTTGTTCGTTGTGTTGCTCAGATGGTAAACTCCCAACATGCTAACATTCGATCTGGCTGGAAGAATATTTTTGGAGTCTTTCATTTAGCTGCTTCTGATCATGAAGAAAGCATTGTAGAGTTAGCATTCCAGACCACAGGAAGAATCATATGTAAGCATGACTTTGTTTACTGCATTTGTTTCATTGAATGCATGAGTTAAAAATAAAGCTCATTATTTTGAAGAAATTTGTCAAATACACATGTACGTATGTGAAAAGTTTGTTTACTAAAGTGTGTAAGTTAGTAGAAATGGTTTATTATCATTGCCCATACAATACCTTGTACTACAGTTGCCAGTAGTGGTGTTGTCAAGGGATCAGATGACTTCACCTTCTGTAAAGGTAAAGTTACCGAGTATTTGCAGTGTGTGCACCCATTCACATTTATTCCACCTCAGATTTTCTGCTCCATTACTGAAATGTCTCTTCAAAAAAAAATCTAGGATTTTTATTCCTTGCTTTTCATAATTTGATTGCCTCTGTTTGATTTTGAAATCTTGAGTCAGAAATTAAATGATAGCTTAAAATTAACTTACAAAAGGAATGTTATGATTTGTTATTTAGTGTGTCCTTGTTAACTAACTAAGTCTTTTATTTCATATTTTTCCTAAACGTTGGGAATGCACTTCTGCACTAATACCTGTAGTAGTCTGTGTATAATTTTCTAAAGGTAGACAGGTTTGATTTTAAACTGATGAGGTTGAAGTGTAGTTATTAGCATTTTGATTGTGTTTCTCTCCGGGAAAAATTCATGTATTATCGATGATGCTACACTCTTACATATACGTGTACTTTTAAAAATAAAAATAATTTTCATCAAATGTATCAACTTGTACAGAGCCTTTTAAAAAATTTTTTGATTTATATCTGCAGCCAGCATATGTGAAAAACACTTTGCTTCCATTATTGACTCATTCCAAGATGCGGTTAAATGTCTGTCTGAGTTTGCATGTAATGCTGCCTTCCCTGATACAAGTATGGAAGCCATAAGGCTGATCAGGAACTGTGCAAAATATGTTGCAGAAAAACCCCATGTAAGTAAAAAAAAAAAGCCTGCGTAGTAACACACAGAATAGATGAATTAGATATTTTCTATGCATGAGAAGCAGATTTTGTACCAGGAATGTAATTTTTAATTTGATCAGTGATTTTGTAGATGTTCAAAGATCATGGAGGCGAGGATCTAAATATTCCAGAGAATTGCACATGAGACTCACGTGAGCAACTCAGGTGAGGAAATCTGGTTAGTCCTCACGTGAGCTGCTCATGAGCAAATTGTGAGAATGGTTTGGTATGGGATGTGAATACACAGCTGTCAACATTAATGAAGAACTGTCTTAGTGAATGCAATGAGTTGACCTCAAAAAGCTTTTATAAAAGCCTGAGGTTCTAATTCTGTTGAACAACCATTGACCAACTAAGCGGATGAAACATGCAGCACCTCTAGGTTTTGGAACACTCAACAGCTGTTAGCAAATTCTCTTGAAAAATCTTATAAAGCTGAAGAAAAGGAACCTTGCCAATAACATTAAGTCTCATTTATACATCCACAATTCGACAGATATAATAGAAAAACAGAGATTTAAATGGAAAGACTAAGAGTCGTCCATATCCATGTAAACATGATCATACTGATCCTTCATGAAGGAAATTCGAACTAAGGCAAAACTGCTATACATGCAAACACTTCGTGTGCTATATATTTTTTTGAAGTGAATATTTCATAAAAATTTTACGTTTATACATCTGTTTCTTCCATATAAAGCATTGCATTACCTTTATTTGTGTCATCTTTGTATTCTTTATCCTCCTCTTTCTTTCGACGTCCGTTTATCGAAGGGGGACAACTCCATTTAAGCTTTTGAGCATTTTGGAATAAAGGGGGGGAGGGGGGTAAAAATATGAGGTATGGTTATCTTTTGCTTGTCCGCTTCTGATTTTTTAATGGTGGTAGGCGAATCAATAAAATTGCAGGTCCATGGACCATGAAGCTCACCAACGGGTGAATGAGTCCGTCCCCCCCCCCCCCCCCCCCCCCCCCCCCACATATTTCAACACAAAATGCCTTTTCGGTTTGATAAATTTTAAATATATCAATGTTATCTTTATCTCATTTTGTATAAATGTGAACATCAGGTTTATACACATTTACGTGCTGCTGCAAAAGCAATTTCCTTAAGAAATAGGGCTAAAATCTTTGCTGTTTGAGGAACAATAAACTTGCTATTTATGAATCATACAAAAAAGGTGTTTTTCAATAGACCTAATAGATCTAGTAATTTTATTTATATAGAAAAATTCAGATGTTTCATAAAAAGAGGTTATTTAGTATTTTGTGGTTGGATATAAAAATCATATATAAATAACTACACACCCAGGAGGGGAATATTTATGCCATGTAATTAAAGATTCGGGGAATACCATATAAGTGTAAATTTTAGTGAGACGCAAATTTAGTGAATTGGTATTTTATTTTTAGCAAGATGTAATTTTAGCGACTTCAAAAAGCTCACTAAAATGCTATTTCACATAAAGCGCAATTAATTTTGAGCGATATTCAATTTTAGCGATCTTAACACCCTCGCTAAAAATGCCAAAATTAAATCCTCGCTAAAAATTCTGGTTATACGGTATAGTTTTTACTTTGCATGTCCATTTGTCTTTCTGCAAGAACTTTAACCTTGCCAAAGGTCAAGAGATAAAAGATGTTGGCATTCAAAGAAAGGTCTTGTCACAAGGAATATACATGAGAAATATGACAGCCATAAAAGCTACTGCCAATCAAAAGTTATGGGCAAGGTTAATTTTTTTTTTTTGACAGACAGATGGATGAACATGGCAAAAACTATATGTTTCCAATTCTTCCATTACAGAGGCATACAAAGCGTCATAAAATATTGCTTTTCTATTCCATTTCTAGTCATTTCAAGCCTTGTTGAATAAAACTAATAGGAAATTGAGAATGAAAATTTTAAAAATGCACCTCTTCAGTCATCAAAACACATTAAAAGTGAGAATCTTTATTCCATAAAAACTATACAATATACAAATCAAAATACAGTGATTATTGAAAACAAATTTTTAAAAAATTAAAATATCACTCAAGAAAGTGTTCCATTACAAGACACAAGTCAATTTAATTCTAAAACTAAGACTACCACTAATTATCCAGATCTTGGAAAATTCCTATGTTTGAAACCTTCTGTCAGATTGCTGTAAGACTTGAAAATGATTATCTGGATTTCATAAAATGCAGATCAGTCTTTTTTTTCATCTGTAGTCCCTATACAGCTCGACCAGTTTGGATTTTCTCATTTCACAGAGGAACATCAGGGTTGCTTGGTCAGTCCAACTGCTGTAAGGCTGAATTTCCCATCAATCATCCTAAAATAAAGAATGTTTTCTTTGATTTTTTGTTTTTTCCATCTTAGAAATCTATCATTTTCTTGATATAAAAATACAGTTGAACTATTAGATGTCTAAAATACCATGGACATGTCAAAGTGAGGTGGAATCACTGGCACTCGATTCTGTAATAATTATTTTAACCCAATAGTATACTAATAACACAAGGTATCCAATTATTGCACTCAATTTCACTTTCAGAAAAAACACACGGTAAACTGTTGAAAATAATTCTAGATTTTCCCCAGCCATTTATATGTATCAGGTGACATCTGATCCCACCTTCTAAGTCTTGTTTATACATGTATTAAATTCCTCTTGTGGACCCACCTACGTCCTATGTAGTGGTGTTTCGATTATCGCCGACATCGCCGAATCTATCGCTGAAACCCGCATGGCAGCCTCCAGCAGCCAGTTTACTCATAACTTTGATGTCTTATTACTTTATAATTAAGTTAAAACAAATGGCAGTAACAGGTAAAATTCATTATTGACCATTC
Organism: Saccostrea glomerata; assembly: GCA_003671525.1. Lineage (NCBI taxonomy): Eukaryota > Metazoa > Mollusca > Bivalvia > Ostreida > Ostreidae > Saccostrea > Saccostrea glomerata. Next base: position 1,939,882 of record PRKT01000018.1, on the reverse strand, counting down.
AATGAATGAAATATCAAAAAGTTTTTTTAGACCCAACGTTTCCTTTAAATCCTATTTTCAATCAATACCTGGATGACATCAGCAAAATAATCAGCTTTTTCAGCCATATCTGCTAATTTAGAGTTCTCCTCTCGCAGATCCTCAACTTCTTTGTGCAACTGGAAATTAAGATTTAGATTTTTATATACATGTATCTATTTTTGTCTCAAAACAAATTTTTCCCCAAACTTTCTTTGAAATCAGTATTGGAAGGAAAGCAAGGAAAGCATTAAATCTGATTTGATACTAATGCACTTTAAGCCATTTTCTGATCTATCACAATACCATAATAGATATATAAGAACACTCATAGAATTAAGTGTTTTTAACACACACCATTTCATTTTCATGAAGTGAATCATTTAGTGCCACTCGTCTCTGCTCAGCCAGTTCTTTCCAGTAAGACTCGGGAACTTCCTCTATAAAAAGATAGGTTCAGTTTTATTTTCTCTAAAATTTGTAAATACAGAAATTATTCTTTTGCATTATAAATGCCTTTTGCTACTAAAAGGAAATCTATCAAATGGAATGTTCAAAATTAAAAGCAATTGCTTTTAAAAGATAGTCTTGTTCAAGGCAACACCATCAACAAAGCTCTTACCGTCGACCATTAATTCATAAGCCTCATCATCAATGTCTTCACTCACAGACCCTAGACTTTTCAGCCTTCTATTCTTCTCTGTTTGAACAGCTTTGTGATCAAATGTCCTCTCATTTTTTGGATCATTATACACAATCAAAGGTTCCTTCAAAGGTATTAGTTTGTTAACTTTTTTCTACAAGAAACAAGGATAAGATATTTTTTTCAGCACAATTAATTCCAGGAAAACAATATAAACTTATTTTCCAATATGTACATGTGTATGTTCAAAACAATATTTTATTATGATGGTAAATATGAAATAAAGTATTAACCCAAATCAATTTTATCTTATTGTTTAACATTATAACCAATTTTTCAAATAAGAACATTACTTTGTTTTAATTCAAGTTGTTAGACAGGTCCAATTTAAGAAAAAAAAAAACAAAACAACAATGTAACTAACTGTAAACACACTTCTAACCTTAGCTGTGGAGGCTTGTCCTATCTGTCCTATCAGTTTTTGTGGATTCTGGGCTGAACATTGGAGAGTCTGGAAGATTTTTCGGCTTCCCTGGGATTGATCCTGAAAGGATATCACACAAAATAGTTAATGTTTTAAGTACAGTTAAAATATAATTGAACAGGATCCTTTATATTTACTTTGAAGGCTTTTGACCAAGATGTACACTCTCTAATTGAATATTCTCTAATCTCTTAAAAATAACTTCATAAAGGGAAGGCCTAATTTTTTTTTAAGTGTACAGGGGCTTATTACAATACATTTGTCTTCTTTCTATTTGAACACTCCTACATTATAAAATGCATTGTATAACTGTAGGGTGGTCAGATAGAAAGAGCAGATAACTGGGTATCATGACTGAAAAATTGTATCGCGATATACAGCAATATTATATTTTGTATTGCAATAAATCACTATGTAAAATTTTAAATACATTTGGCTTTTCGTCAATGTCAAATGAAAACACAAACTCAAATTACATGTATTCTCGAGTTGATATTGCATATTCATGGCAGTGCATACAAATCAAAACCCTTGTATCCGGTTTCAGATTAGTGTTTAAAATGATTAAAGGGCAGCTGCCGCCTGCATTTCTTAAATCGGGTCCCAATGGAAGTTTTAAGGAGTAAAGAGAAATAAATTTAGATGTATTCTATTCTTTATTACTCATCAATGCTGCTTACCTATCTGAGTAAGTCTGATTCTAAAAAACAATAATAAAAAAAAAAGCTACGATTTTACCTTTCCCTTTAGGGTGACTCTGACATAATTTGGCTGAACATCACAATCTATCAGAGAAGTGTCCATATGTCTGGAAGAACATCAAAAAGTTATCTGATTAATATTAAATCAGCTGGCATTCTTATCAATCTGTACCTGAAAACAATTTTAACCTCAAACAGTGAATACTAACCATTATAAAGAACTGTTTTGGAACTATTAACATAATTTATTTTCTATAAGTGATGGCCTTTTTTTTAAGTCACATTTAGTTAACAACTTTTTTCCCCTTGCACTTATGGGACATTTGTGAAAAAAGCATTTACTAATTGAGTATGACACAGAGATACTAAACCAAGGTCTTTAAATTTTTGTAGGTTACTTTTGACAACTAATCAGTTTCTTTGTATCTGGTTTTGTTTAGTAACCTTGGTAATCTACATGCCAGGAAAACCAGAACTGGCACACTTAAACCAGACTGGATGATAGACATGATCAAGTAAATGTATATACAAAAAACATGCATGCTTTTAATTACCCCTGGTTCTTTTTATTTGTGAGAACTTTTAATTTTGAACAATTACACAAGACTGCTCTTTGCAAAAAATCATCATTTTATTAAACATTATGTGCAACAATAACAAAAATTCATGAGCAAAGTATCTCTATAATAAAATGTATATTTATGCAAACTTTTAATTTTTGCATTTGTTTTTATTTTGTCTGGAGATGAGTAGGATTTTTTTTAGTTCTAAATTTGATGAAATCTGAGGCAAGGTTGTACTCTACCTTGCGCAGATTAATAAAATCATCTTTTTGTTTAATCTGCTAGGAACTGTTTATCACCCTTTTTTCTTAAAATACTTCATTTTTGTAAGATAGTTATTTGGTATTAATGAGCGAGATAATATGCTAATGAATTTTTGTTTTTATCAATTAGACACTGATAGACTTACTTAAAGCATGATACATCCAGTAAAATGTTGTTCTCACTCTCATCCTCAGTAAGTGTGAAGTCAATTCTAGCAGAAAAAAATATTTTCATTTTAGATAGATACCAAATAGTTTGAAATTCTTGCATTCATATTAGGATAAAGAGCAGAAATAGGAATGAATAGCATTCTTCTATTTGTAGAAATTTGCTTATTATTTCTGTGAAATGTACTCACTTGGCCTCGTTCACATTGAGTGGTCTCCCATCCTCAGCAAAGAGACGTCTCGGTTCTTTGGGTGGGGCTTTACTATTGTGAAGGGAAAAAAACATATATATATATATTGAATTTCTTGAAAATGACTAGCGCAATTTCCAAACATTTAGCTTATTTTGAAGTACATGATAATTGTATATATTGTATATACTTTTTTTGGTCCTCCTTCTGTTTGAGTTTCTTCATGTGTTCATGGACAGCCACTCGTGACTCAGGTGTAAAGGGAACTTCCTCCTCCCAAAACCTAGAAAAAAAATTCATAGAAGGCATAATAATAAATTAATGCATATTGATGATATAATGGACTCAAAATGTCCGAACTTCAGCAAGATTTATCATAATTATAGCTAGCTGACAAAATAAATCAAGTGTACTTGAAAGAACAAGGTTCACTTTTGCCTTATTTGGCCCTGTGATTTCTGAAAAACTGAAATTACATAGTTTCTGTTAACAATGCATTGAATATCACTTAGATCTTTGGTGATTGCGTATCTATCAAAAATGACGTATTTTTCTGGCTAGTCAATGCATTATGACTTCACGTAATCCGTCAATTTCCTCATATTCTGAAAAATTCCACAAAATCGGCCAATTTTTAAAGCTATTTTTCGATATTTAATATAGAGCGCAACCTCTGATCTAAAATATGCAACTAGTAAATGATAGAACTGTTTCTGAGGATTAAAAGACATGTTTTATTTTTCAGATCAGAGACTGCGTTCATATTACTTTTCTTCACTGAAAGTACTCAATTATACCTGTTTACCTAAAAATTCAAGAACATAGCAATTTCATAAAGCTAGTTCTCTGAGACCTGGACCTTTAGGATAAAATTTTTCATAGGATATGAAAACATTAAGTCTCTATTTTATTTTAATGCTTTAAATGAACAATCAAGTGTTAATCAATAAATTGGTATATATACAGGGCCATTTTATGCATAAAAGTGAACCGACTTCTTTGTCATAAATGCAATATATGAAAAGAATTCTATTGGCTTATAGTCCTACTATAAAACTAAATGTGACCCACTTTTTGTCCTTTTCTGCTAATGCTTCTTCATCCTCCTCGTCACTTTCATGTGACCCAGATTTAGTGTCATTCCCTACCTCCTCTGATGTTTTTTGATCACTGCTGAAACCACAAAAATTTTACTAATATCTCAAAAATGTAATGGTCTCCCAAAAATTTAAACTATTATCAAATCTCAAACCATGGGCCAATTAAATTGTCATTCAAGAAACTGAAAATTGCTCAATAAAAGTATACAAAAACAATATATAAAATATGATATTTTTATGCTTCAATATCTATTTATTCACTTTTTCCTTTACTATCCACATGACAGAACAAACCCATAATTAACACTGAGAAAAATAACTACCGACTGAAATGGATTTTATGGTTGTTCTGCAGCTACGCCTGTGGTTTTTATATTCATATGGCTTTAATCCCTTCCATGGCAAAGATTTTAGGCATTTAGAAACAGATTGATATTAAGATTTCAATGCATTTTTGGGGGGTATTTCTTGTATTTTTTGTATATACCAATGAAAAGCATGTATTGGTTAGTTTCTGAAATTGATTATTAAAATATCATTTCAGTTGCCATGGCATCAAAATACACCAAAATCATGCTGGAATTTCCATTTATTAAAAAATGAGTTTCATTCTAGTTTTTTGGGGGCTTAGTTAAATATATTTATTAGTATTTTATTGTTGTGTTAAAATTTTGAGCATGTTGTACATTTTTCAAAAACCAATTTTAAGTACTTTGGGGGGATGGGGTGGGGTTGGGAGGTAATCACCAGAATTTAGCATTTTTACATATTACGTGTTACCCCTGCATTGATTTTGATAATGGCAGAATTGCTCAAACAGTGCTCAAAAAAGATTTAACTCAAGCTAGCAAAAAAAAACTGGTACAATCAATAAAAAATATTCTGTATATCATTTTATCATCATTATTTTCTCTTTCCAACGCTGCTGAAACCACAAAAATTTTACTAATATCTCAAAAATGTAATGGTCTCCCAAAAATTTAAACTATTATCAAATCTCAAACCATGGGCCAATTAAATTGTCATTCAAGAAACTGAAAATTGCTCAATAAAAGTATACAACAACAATAGATAAAATATGATATTTTTATGCTTCAATATTTATTTATTCACTTTTTCCTTTACTATCCACATGACAGAACAAACCCATAATTAACACTGAGAAAAATAACTACCGACTGAAATGGATTTTATGGTTGTTCTGCAGCTACGCCTGTGGTTTTTATATTCATATGGCTTTAATCCCTTCCATGGCAAAGATTTTAGGCATTTAAAAACAGATTGATATTAAGATTTCAATGCATTTTTGGGGGGTATTTCTTGTATTTTTTGTATATACCAATGAAAAGCATGTATTGGTTAGTTTCTGAAATTGATTATTAAAATATCATTTCAGTTGCCATGGCATCAAAATACACCAAAATCATGCTGGAATTTCCATTTATTCAAAAATGAGTTTCATTCTAGTTTTTTGGGGGCTTAGTTAAATATATTTATTAGTATTTTATTGTTGTGTTAAAATTTTGAGCATGTTGTACATTTTTCAAAAACCAATTTTAAGTACTTTGGGGGGATGGGGTGGGGTTGGGAGGTAATCACCAGAATTTAGCATTTTTACATATTACGTGTTACCCCTGCATTGATTTTGATAATGGCAGAATTGCTCAAACAGTGCTCAAAAAAGATTTAACTCAAGCTAGCAAAAAAAAACTGGTACAATCAATAAAAAATATTCTGTATATCATTTTATCATCATTATTTTCTCTTTCCAACGGTGCAAGATTTATTCTGATATTTGCAGTATTAACAAAGTTATGAATGTTTTTTCACACTATACTCGTTTTTCAAGTCAGATGCATAGAAATGCGTATAAGCCATGAAAGGGGTTGACATACAACTGAAAATTTTTAGAGCTTAATCTTATATATAAATTAAAACAACATACATGCATTTGCCTCTGCACTTTGGATATTCTGAAGTTACCTACCCCTCAATATTGGTATACCAGTCAGTGCCTTTCTTTGGTTTTTGTTTTGATTCCTCATGTCTCTTGATCTCTTCCTTTTCTTTTAACTTAAAATAGACAGTTATTAAACCATTTGCTTTAATTTCTTTCAACTTCAGAATAGATGTTTAATAATTAATTCATATGCACATTTTGTGTATCAAAGTTTTGGCAACATGTATTAAAATAGCAGATTTCTATGAAAATTCCTTAGACTTACTCGTTTTTTCTTGTGTCTGTTTTGTTGTTCTACAATGTATCCTCTTAATAGTCCAACATTCTGGCAGTATAAAAAATATCACTAAATCACTGATTGAAGTACCACAGCTATCTCAAAATAATTCTCTCTATTTTGTATATAAGAAACATTGTGAGGAAATTACTTTAAAAATGACAACAGATCCAATAAGATAAAATCAGGTCTGCAAAAAAAGTCTAAAATTTTAGGGGTCATGCGGGTCCCAAACTTAACTTGTTTTTCTAGCCAAAATTAATCTCAATGGTGTTGAATACGCAAGTTTCGAGATTATCTCCCTTGGTGCGCTCTTTCGTTGAGGAGGGGAGTTTCGTTGCCGCGTAAACAAACAGGTGGGACAGATATTTGATACTGTGTATGTTGGATACATTGCATCATCGATATACCGGTTTATCATTACTACACGATTGACCAATTATTAAAGTAAAGGCATCATTTTTAAATCAAAAATATCGAAACAAAAAAAAATATCAGTGGATGTGAGACTTTTCGGACGAGGGAACAGATATATAAACCTCTAAGAAATACGATACACATGCATCTGGTCATTGCACGTCGAAAATCTAAATTACATATTGATTTTTTCCCCTTTTTCTTAACATAAAAAAACACTTACTTTTTAGAAAATGTTCGTACAATCAAGAAAATCTGTTACTTCATATAAAGACGATCATAATGACATTTCTTTCGATTTTGAGTACCCGAAAATTTATAGTAGATTTGTAAATATGCATAGTTGAGCTTGATAAAATCATCAAATGCATCACTGCTTAAAATTATTATCTTTCTATAACATTTAATTAATTTTAAAAGCCATGTACAATGTATATCGTTTTTTTACATATGCACTTTTGCATACAGAGACAACCTGTCCCACCTTCATTCTGAAATGGGTACTTTTTGCGCCTCTATCGTAGGAGAGTTACAATCTCGAAACTGGCGTATTGCAAGGCTTGCTAGCGATATATTCATTGTGCAATAGGAGAGGAGAAAAATGTGACAGATTAGATCAGGATTCGAACCTGGGAACCCTAAATCTTCAGTCAGGTGCTCTTCCAACTGAACTACTGCCTTTCTCTTGTCACTTCCAAGGTATGGCACAGCTCCAAATGTACTGGTAATGGGAATATAAGAGAATGTATGGCTGAACCAGGAGTCAAACATGGGACTCCCGCATCATTAGCTAGACTCTGTACCGATTGAATACCAAAACCATTAGACCAATAACCACATCCCAAACTACCTGAGTACCTCCCTCCTTAAATTTTTTTGGCCCTCAAAGACACAACCCAAAGTTCTAATTGCCCCAGGCTGAACTTTCATCTGTTATTGCCTCAGGTCATGGTATCAAATGCAATGGGAAAGGGGAAAAATGTATAAATGGACAAGCTAGATTTGGATTTGAACCCAGGCAACCTGAATCTCCAGTCAGGTACTCTACCAACTGGACTCAATATCTGGTCACAGGCAATCAGACATGTCTGACTGCCACACCTGCATTATATGGAACATTATCTTTCTTAAGTGGCAGAAAGTAAATTAAAGGGCCATTTCAATTTTTTTTTATCTTGTTTTAGCGTCCATAAAAAAATCTAGTATCTAATTTCCATAAGGAAGAAAAGCACATTATCAACAAAAATGATAAGATTGATAGTTATTCTAGAACATTTAATCAAGAAAAGACGAAAATAGGGTGGGGTCATTAAAAATCAGGGAATGACTAATCCTGTTGCCTGACGCCAGGGGCTAGTGAATTTTAGGGGTGGGCAAGTGAAATTTTATCAACCACTTGCCCAGAAGCTATGATTAGTGATATTTATATGGAATCATCCTCAGGAAGTGTAGATTCTAATTTGTTCAAATGATCGATGAATGCCTGGAGGGGGGGGGATGATAAATTCAAGCCCAATGTGCTCAGGTGAGCGCTGTGGCCCCTGGGCCTCTTGTTTTATGAGCAATTGAAGGAAATGTAGACTGTTTTATTTTTTACAAAACTTTATTGTACTTTGAAATTTTTCCACAAGACATACTATCATGCAGGAAGTTAAATTTAATGACAGATTTTGAGATGGAGACACCATGTAACCTTGTAGAATGAAATATAAAATACTGGCTTGTCAACACTAAAAGACATAATTTTTTACAGACTATGCTAGGAACAGATGAAGAGAAACCCAAAGAAGAAGGAGAAGACAACTCAGACAAGGAACCCAGATCCGAGGAAGCAGCATCTGAAGAGCAAGAAATTACCTCCCCTGAAGATAAAAAACAAGAATCATCCCCAGCTGATAAACCAGAGTCATTAACCACAGACAGCACACAGCCCAAGGTGGGTATAAACCCAAGTTTCTATTCTTGTAATTTAAAAATACTGTTGAACTATAGAAATTTAAACAACATGTATTTTTAGCTCAAGTTTTAGCTCACCTGAAGCAAAGGCTGAAAAATCTTTTCTGATCGAATAGTAAAGTAGTATGTCCTCTGTAAGTCTTCCACACAGTGTTGATTCAAATATTTACAAATTATGGCCCATAGGACTAGTGTTGTATAATCGGAAAAAATCTGAAACCGATTATCGGTTAATAATCGGAGTCCGATTTTAGTGATTAATCGAATTAATCAGTTTCCATATTTATTATTTTTAAACATATGTGAAATAAAGGATATATGACTCTATAAATTTTTTTTTTACTATTCAATGTAACTAACAACTTATTAACATGAAATTTGGCAATTACAATAACAAGGTAACTATACTAACTAGTAACTAGTACTAACTACTTGTAACTAACAAAATACATAAAAACCTGGAGAAAAAAAGGGGCGTGTATAGCATTTTCCCAAACTTCTTACCAAGGACGACAGAGCTTAAAGTCGATGCAGTACCTTTATTGGCTAACGTTCGCCTGCAGAGTTTGCAAACGGCTCTTGACATGTCAGGGCTGTCGCAGTACTGCTTGGGAAAAATCCTCAACATTTTTGTCAAATTGGAGAAATTTTCAACATACTTTCATGAATTAACACCCCCCCCTTCCCAAGCAAAATATTTAATCATGAAAGCCATTTATCACTTTGAAAAGTATACTTGAAAAGCCAAAATTTACAGGACATAAGTCATAAGGTCTGATAAAATCTATATTTAACAGATCAAACATTTACTAACTAGGCAGGCATTTTTTTTTAAATTTTCACTAATACAGAGACTGAAAAATGTGGAGGGGGGTATTTCTTACTGTTTAATTGCATCTTAAATAAATCAAAAATTAAGATTATAAAGAATAATTTTATTGAAATTGTTAAGTTACTATTCAAAATTTTCCTTTTAAAGGTAATATAAAATTTGCCTAGATCTACAATTTATTTCTTTTTTTTTTCTGAACATTTAACACATGCAAATGAAATAGATAGTATCCAAGAGTTTATTTTAACTTATAATTCACTTAAAAATATATTTATTTATCTTATGAACTAACTCATAATGGTTATGTAAATAAGTTCTCCAACCCAATCTACGTATGATCTATCTATAGATCTCTATATCTATAGATCTCTATACCATGACAGAGGAAATTCGAGTTAGAAATAAACGATCATGACAGGGATGTTGCAGTCGCACTCGTGAAAATATCAAAAAATCCTGTCCAACTCGTGAAATAAATTCCATATTCAACTACAAAACATTGAATATCCTCTATATATTTTATACACCTCTCAACCCTTTATTGTCGTCTCAACAGGCGATAAACTGGCTTGATTTGAATTGTCTGGGGGATTGCAGATAATTCTAACTTTAAATGATTTTATAGCTTGTAGAGACGGCTATGAAATGGTTCGAAGGTGTATTAAATATACACATTTATTTAAAATATGTCTAGAATTATGGAGGGAAAGGTAGATGATTACCAATGTTGGGAAATGGAGAAAATCTCTCAAACAGTGCACAAAAAATCTTGCGCCGTGAATTTGACATTTTGTGCATTATGCCATTACGGGATCCGTAGCTCTATGGTCAAATCCAAATATATAGAAACCATAACGCTAACAGCTATCACTCTCTCTGATAGATATGGCAACAGCTACAAACATGGTGACTTGGTTCATGATATTTTTTTCAGCCTTTTATTTTTAAGTTTTTTTTGGCACAGGGGCTCTTTCTATTTGACCAGGCCATCATTAAAAAATATTTTTGTTTGATGTACTACGGCCCACATTTTTCAAGGTGGGTAGGAAGGTAGGCTGGTTTTTTTGCGTAGTAGTATTGAACAAATTGAAAACTGTGGTATGAATTGTAGACTCAGAAATTTATTGATGTTTTCATTACACATTATATTAAGATAGCTATAAAAATTTTATTTTTATTGCTGTATAAAACTTTCAAATAAGGCATCCGAAATGATGATAAATCATGAGATAAATTATATACCTTAGCTTTAAAATGAAACAATTTCTGTTTCTATGGAAATTAAAGAGAAAGAAAACTCAAAGTGCTGAAAAAAATGATGGGGTAGGGGCGATTTTGACGGGTCGGTCGGAGTACATCAAACAAAATATTTTTTATTGTTGGCCCCAATTCTACACTTTCAAATAGTTAGTGCTGTGCGATATTACTGGTTAACCGGTGTATCCCGATTTTTTTCTTCACAATACGTATCACGGTATTTTTTCGGGAATACCAGTTCGGGTTCGATATGCTATAGATTGTTAAAAAAGAGTTATTTGCCCTTTTCAAGGTAAAATATGGCGGCAAACTACGTGAAGTGTGATCAGAAATGAGAGACATGTCTCTCAGAAAGGAAAAGACAACAACTGTTACATGAAACCTCGTCATGTTAAAGTCGAATCTGAATATTACAACTTGATTTGTCAAGTTGTGCCACAAAAAACTTAGCTTGCCACTTGTGCCGACACAACGCGATCTGGCAGTTGCAATATCAACTCGAGAATACATGTAATTTGAGTTTGTGTTTTCATTTGACATTGACGAAAAGCCAAATGTATTTAAAATTTTACATAGTGATTTATTGCAATACAAAATATAATATTGCTGTATATCGCGATACAATTTTTCAGTCATGATACCCAGTTATCTGCTCTTTCTATCTGACCACCCTACAGTTATACAATGCATTTTATAATGTAGGAGTGTTCAAATAGAAAGAAGACAAATGTATTGTAATAAGCCCCTGTACACTTAAAAAAAAATTAGGCCTTCCCTTTATGAAGTTATTTTTAAGAGATTAGAGAATATTCAATTAGAGAGTGTACATCTTGGTCAAAAGCCTTCAAAGTAAATATAAAGGATCCTGTTCAATTATATTTTAACTGTACTTAAAACATTAACTATTTTGTGTGATATCCTTTCAGGATCAATCCCAGGGAAGCCGAAAAATCTTCCAGACTCTCCAATGTTCAGCCCAGAATCCACAAAAACTGATAGGACAGATAGGACAAGCCTCCACAGCTAAGGTTAGAAGTGTGTTTACAGTTAGTTACATTGTTGTTTTGTTTTTTTTTTCTTAAATTGGACCTGTCTAACAACTTGAATTAAAACAAAGTAATGTTCTTATTTGAAAAATTGGTTATAATGTTAAACAATAAGATAAAATTGATTTGGGTTAATACTTTATTTCATATTTACCATCATAATAAAATATTGTTTTGAACATACACATGTACATATTGGAAAATAAGTTTATATTGTTTTCCTGGAATTAATTGTGCTGAAAAAAATATCTTATCCTTGTTTCTTGTAGAAAAAAGTTAACAAACTAATACCTTTGAAGGAACCTTTGATTGTGTATAATGATCCAAAAAATGAGAGGACATTTGATCACAAAGCTGTTCAAACAGAGAAGAATAGAAGGCTGAAAAGTCTAGGGTCTGTGAGTGAAGACATTGATGATGAGGCTTATGAATTAATGGTCGACGGTAAGAGCTTTGTTGATGGTGTTGCCTTGAACAAGACTATCTTTTAAAAGCAATTGCTTTTAATTTTGAACATTCCATTTGATAGATTTCCTTTTAGTAGCAAAAGGCATTTATAATGCAAAAGAATAATTTCTGTATTTACAAATTTTAGAGAAAATAAAACTGAACCTATCTTTTTATAGAGGAAGTTCCCGAGTCTTACTGGAAAGAACTGGCTGAGCAGAGACGAGTGGCACTAAATGATTCACTTCATGAAAATGAAATGGTGTGTGTTAAAAACACTTAATTCTATGAGTGTTCTTATATATCTATTATGGTATTGTGATAGATCAGAAAATGGCTTAAAGTGCATTAGTATCAAATCAGATTTAATGCTTTCCTTGCTTTCCTTCCAATACTGATTTCAAAGAAAGTTTGGGGAAAAATTTGTTTTGAGACAAAAATAGATACATGTATATAAAAATCTAAATCTTAATTTCCAGTTGCACAAAGAAGTTGAGGATCTGCGAGAGGAGAACTCTAAATTAGCAGATATGGCTGAAAAAGCTGATTATTTTGCTGATGTCATCCAGGTATTGATTGAAAATAGGATTTAAAGGAAACGTTGGGTCTAAAAAAACTTTTTGATATTTCATTCATTGAATGGTCAATAATGAATTTTACCTGTTACTGCCATTTGTTTTAACTTAATTATAAAGTAATAAGACATCAAAGTTATGAGTAAACTGGCTGCTGGAGGCTGCCATGTTGAGAGATAAAGTTATCGCGCTTGCTATATATTTCCCACAATCCTCACTTTTATGACGTATTGCAGGCCATTTGGCTCTAAGTGTAAACACTATCATGTCGGAATCAAGTTGTGAAAATGTGCCAATTAAGTGTGTGCAGTTTAATTTTGGATCTGAATATATTATAGTAAATATAATTTCACATTCCTATGCTTCTAGTGTTTCAGAATTCAGGAAAATAAAAGAAGGAATTAATCATAAAAGGCCATAAACTGGTCGGATTTAACTTTAATTAAAAACTTACATGTAGCTGCAAAGGTTGTATTATTTTACATGATTTTAATTAAAACTTTTTAAAGTTGTATCAAAAAAGGATGTTAATTTAATTCCTATAAATTAACAATTGCTTAAATAAGCTTATTTCAGAAAGAAGGAATTTTATTTTTCTGCAGTAATAACACATTGACTCTAGCCATCTGGCATTTAATCTGTCTACACTACGTCAGCAGCGGCCATGATAAGGTTTTCCCCATGCTGCTCCAATTAAGCTATTAAAATCCAATTTAACTGCTGTTATCAGCAGCACAGTGTTGTTAGATGCAGCTTTTCTTTTTATATGAGATGTACAGTTTTATATATAAAAATTTTAATTCTGACCAAACGTTCCCTTTAAGGCTTTTCCAGAAATGTTTATATACAGTCATGTACATACAGTAGATACATTTACATCATTGTATTATGCTCAATTTTTGTGGTTTCAAAATATATGACAAAACAAAAGTGCATTATAAAGGTGTATCAGCATTAATTTTCACTTAATATAGATTTACATGTATTTAATATTCTCAAAAAAGTTTATAGGTTTTTTAGGTCACCTGGGTAAACTCAGGTGACCTATTGCTATCACTTTTCGTCCGTCGTGCGTTAACATTTGAACATTTTCAGCTTCTTCTCTGAAACCACTGAACCAATTTCAACCAAATTTGGCATATAGCATCTATGGGTGAAGGGAAACAAAAATTTTGAATTTCATGGTCCCTGCCCCCCTGGGGCCTAGGGGGTGGGGCCAAAACCACTAAAATTAGTGCAATCTTTAAAAATCTTCTTCTTTACTCCTGGACAACAAGCAGTCAAACTGTTGGTATGATTGAAATCAGCATTGAGTCCTCTGCCAAAATTGTGAAATTCATGGTCCCAGGGTCAGGGGTTCTGATGTTAGGGCGGGGCTCTATTGATTATATAGTGAAAATGCATAAATTCTTTGAAAATCTTCTTCTCTGCTACTGGGTATGAAATGAATTATTTAAGTACAAAGATGATTCAATTTAACAAAAGATAGTTTGACTTTAAAAAGTATTTTTTACATAATATTTTGATATACCTTTAAAAATTTGTTCCTATACAAATCTATACGGAAAAAGCACAGGTGCTTGAGGACAGGAAACCCCACCCACCCCATTCGATATAGAGCTCGAGAACTAATTCCCGATGTTTCCCATAGACCCAAATATGCGTGAAAAATATCAACAATAGATATATTCTTGTTTTTTTTTGTACGAATTATTCATCAAAATTTTATTTTCAAAGGTTTTGTAGATTTACACAAATATTTAAGGAAAAGAAGATATTTTTATAAATTGCATTTTTAAAAGGGCATAACTCTCATATGCAAATCAGGTATTTGAAAAATAATTAGAGACATTTCATTTGCATCAGCGGTTTAGAACTCTATTCTCTCAATACATTTGAAAGACATTTTTTAAAGTGTATATCAACCAAATTTCTTCAAAATTGTACTTCAAAACAGTGTCTCAGACTTTCTGCAGAACTGTGTATTTTGGTAAAAAGTCGCCTCCTCGTCACTTCCGTTCACTAAGCAAAAACGCTGACTGTAGCCTGATATCCTTTCGAAAACTTGGTCATTACAACTGTTACAGTGCTTTAACCTTCATGAGAGTTAATAGTTAATGAAAAAAATATTCAATCTACAATATGAGTTGTTGATTTTAGGGCTTTGTTTAGATTTATGAGTCGATTCAACCAAAATTCTCGGCAGTGCCTTCCGGTTTGCAGACGAAGTTAGCAACCTTGTTAATTTATATATAGAGAGGGTAGATATTTTTTTTTATAAAATGTAAGTTTAAGCAAATTTTCTGAATTGATAGGATAGATTATATCACAAATGTGTAATCCATATATAATTTATGTGAAAAAAGTCTAACAGGCCCGGGGGTCTATATTGGGGTGGGGGTGGGGGGTGGTCCTGTCCTCAAGCACCTGTGGTAGTAAGGAGTCAATAAATACGTCGTGGGTTCGAATCCCACTATGTTCCTGTCCTCAAGCACCTGTGGGAAAAAGTCTTTAAACATTTCTAATGTTTTGCTGAGCGGGCATAAAAAATCGATGTTGGACCGATTGGGCTGAACTTAATCTCATTTTCAATCGTTGGTGTTCAAAAGTGACGGACCTGTTGTTACATCACGAAAGACAGTATAAAATACATGTATGTTAAAAAAAAAAAAATAGAATGAAAGGTATAACAAAAAATTTATTGACTATGTTCTCGGGCAAAATGCGTTTTGTCGAACCTCGAACCAAAATGTTTGCCTTCGGCCTAACAGCCTCAGGCAGACAGTTTGGTTCTTGGGTCCGACAAAACATGCCTCGAACTCAGTCAATAAATGTATAATGTTGGTTTTTGGGATCTGTTTTGTTTGTGCTTTTATTGTTTGTTTGTTCGTTTGTTTGTTTGTTTGTTTATACATCCTTTTTTCAGGATCCCTTGTTTATAAAAGTGAATGTGACAGACCAGGACACAGGAGGAGCCTCAGTATTGGTCGATACTTTCAAGTTTGTATACAACATGGCTGCCTATTATAACTCCACAGTGATAGAAAACATTGATTATCTATTCACAGGGCACCGACCACAACAAAGATCCAAGTTTGTATTGTAGTCACATGTATTTATTTCTTTGAATAAATACCCAGTCGACCACATACTTAGAACAAATTGCTATGTTGCTGTCTTCATTATAATTTTTTTCTTTAAATATTTTATAGTTTAATAGTTTTTAAAAGCAAAAAGCATGATAATAAAACAGAAACCAAGCTTGAAGTACATAGAAAAAGCAAATTATTAGAAAACAAAGGCCTATAAAACATTGGAGGTGGGATCAGGTGCCACGGAATAGTAAACATTCCTAAATACCCGCCTTGCTCCTGGGCATGATGAATTAAAAGAATCTATGGACAACTTAGTGTTTAAGAAATGGTCATACAACTGAACTGGAAATTAACCCTAACAAAAATTTGCTATATATCTAATAATACTTAACTATACTTTATTATAGTTAGCTGTAGTACTTGTATATACTTTGATTAACCATGGAAGTTTACTCTAGGACTTGATTCTAGGGCCTTTAAATTAATACTTCTTAAATTATTTTTTACGATATAATTTTAAAAAAAAATATTGTGTATATATTGAAAACTTTGATTTACTTAAGTTAAACACCCAATTTTATGTTAACGCCCCCAAAGTCCACCTGAATCAAGATCAATAATTTACCGCCTGTCAATCATAAAAAAAAAACAATTAGTATAGCTACTGATTTGAATGACAGGCCAGCTACCCGTGCTACCTGACAGTCTGAGTTTGTGTCCTTTGAAGACGATTGCTTGTTCACGCGTCAATCACTTTCATGTAGCCGCCTTGTATACACGGGGGTTAAAAAAAGAATCTTGGTAAAATTTTATTTTAAAAACAATTGAGAGTAGATAGTAATTTTTCCTTTGGAAAACACCTGTCAAAATTCGACTTAACGATAGATTGTATTAGCTTACAAGGTCATGATATCGAAGTATTTGCAAAAGTTTAAAGGACTGGTGGTGTCCAGGTATCATCCACTTATTTGTCATAACCTTCTTCATTTTATGAATTTTTCGAGTATGTTTGTCCAGTACTCCTAAATATGTGGATTATTGTACAAGCTACATGAGTATGTATAAGTCTACATACATGGTAAAATATGAGATTTAGATTTGACACAGTCTTACACTGCATATTTGTTGGCTTTAGATTGAATTTGAGCGTGTCGTCATACTGTGACAAGAACTACTATGGACCAGACTGTGACATTAACTGTGTTGCTGAAGACTTTGGTTGTAATGGACATTATAAATGTGGAGTCCAAGGACAGAAGATCTGTAATCCCGGCTGGACAGGGAGAGACTGTGACGTACAGATCCCCGGGGGTGAGGGAGACTGTGGATTTTATAAAGGTCAGAGTTCTTACAGCTTTTTTTTCAATTTGTACTCTAGTTACAAGTTTAAACTTTTCAACAATGGAAGCTTTGCAGCTTATACTACAAGTATAACAAAGTCAAATCAGTATACCGAATGATTATGAAGTCAATTAGTATGGAAAACGCCAGTCAGCATTTGACTTAGTGATAAATTGTATTTGCTGACAAGGTCATTGTATCGACCATAGAACTTATGAAATGATGACTTGAAACGAGGCTGTTGATATTTTTGTTTCATCAACTTGTTTGTCAATAATATTAAGAAATTGTTCATACGTAGAGGAAACTTTTGCGTATCGATTCAATTGAGATATATAAATTCCGTAATACTTGCATGTGGTGAAAGTATATATTTTTTTAAATCACAAATCAAAAACATAGTGTACTTAAATCCATAAATATAATTTTCAAAGTTATCAACAATTAAAAAACAGAACGACAAATCTTATTAAATTACTGTTAAATAAAACTATATTTGTCTATGAGATATCAAAGAAAAGAGTGTTAACATACTACATTTGTTACAATTTGTGTAATTTTGAATGTAAACTGTGTGTTTGTAGTTAGGATCTCCTGACCTTCCTTTTCCCTATTTACACCACAGCCACTTGATTTTGTTATAATTCTTTTAACCCATTAACATGCGTTATTATACTATGGGTTAAAAATGATCACAGAAGCAATTTCCTGAGATACATACACCCTTGCCCTAGGATTTCTTATGTGTTTTTCTCATAAATTATTTTGTCCCCCGCTTGAAAAGTGGGGGATATTAATTTGGGTTTGTCCGTCCGTCCGTCTGTCCGTCCGTGTTTACGAGAGTGCGCATTTATTGGGTATTTTTCATGCCAAGATTGTACTTATTGGGTACTTTTTGCTTATTGGGTATACCCAATAAGAAGTGTTGCTGAATATGCTTAAAACACCCTAATTGGGTATTTGCAGGTTAGTACCCAACAAAAGTTGGACACGACGATTTGTCCAAAAAAGTGTCCAAAAAAGTTGCTTTCACGGACGCACCGTGTTTTGTTGTTTCAGTTTTACATTCGGAACTCTAAATTCTCGAGAGTTCCGAAAATCAACTTCCGTTGATCCTGATCATGACAACGTTTGTTTTCATGGAAAAAAATATGGCGACTAAGAAACACTTAATGTCAACAAGATTTTCTGATTGACAAGAGAAAAGGTAAGTTTATTCGATTAATATTTATCTATTGCTGGGTTCTTGTTTAAGGAAAATAGATTTTGATGTAATTTTGAAAACAATTGTGCACAAAATTAAAATAGATATATCGGAACAATTAATCCTAAGTTGCACTTGTTTGTATTTTGAATTTTCTCTGTCTTTTTAACTCTCTTGAGGGCGAGAAGTATGGAACGCCAAATTAACATATATTCAAATATTTGTACCTATCTTCAAATAATTGCACCTATCTTCAAATAATTGTACCTATCTTCAAATGAATTGAAGATAGGTACAATTGAATTAAAGATAGGTACAATTGAATTAAAGATAGGTACAATTGAATTGAAGATAGGTATAAATAATTATACCTATCTCTAAATAGTTATACCTAGGTACAAATGAATTATACCTATCTTTAATGGAATTACACCTATCTTCAATTCAATTAAAGATAGGTTCAATTGAATTATACCTATCTCTAATTCATTTGTTGATAGGTATAATTCATTTAAAGATAGGTACAATTGATTTGAAGATAGGTTCAATTAAGACTTATCCATAAAGGAATTGAAGATAGGTACAATTCAATTATACCTAGGTTCAATTCGTTTTATGTTGTTGGTAAATAATGAACGTTCCCTTGGAGACAATATTGAGTATGGAGGGAAACGCACAGAACCTACAGAGCGACGACAACAAGGATGAAAGGAGAAATAAAGGTTAATTCAAAATGTGGAAAAAGCATCATATACTTATAAAAATACACATGTATCTCATGTAGGTATATCTCGTATTGCAGCCAGATGAAGAATCCGATAAACTTTCGCGCCAGCTGTGAGGTATCGGAAATGACGTATGATAAAGGGAGTAGTTGTTATTGCCAATATCTTAGTAATTAAAGATAGGTTCAATTCAATTGTACCTATCTTTAAATCAATTATACCTATCTTCAATTCAATGCATTTGTACCTATCTTCAAATCAATTGTACCTATCTTTAAATGAATTAAAGATAGATATAATTGAATTGTACCTATCTCTAATGACAAATAGATTCTTAAAGTATTTGTCGAAGGGCAAGTACATGGTACTTGCCCTACCTGAATTTTGCCTTAATATGAATTTTTTTTTTTTTGAAAAGATGAAGACAAATACTGGGTAGATAATGCAAGCCCCTATGCCCAGCTTTAAATCTATGGCTTACATATTGATTTAATTTTTGAGCAGTCACTTGCCCTCCCCTAAAATTCACTAGCCTCGGGCTTCCGGTATTGGGTTTTGTCATCCACTGTAATTATCAAAACAAAAAGAAGAGACCCCATCCACTAAATATTTTTGTATTGATGCCTATGCATATAGAATTTCTTTAAGCGGCCTCTCACCTTTTTCTGTTCCTTCCTCCTGTTTTTCTTCCTCCACATCTATTCCTGCATCCTTAAACACAAAATAAATAGTCTCCTTTAAAAGAGGGATTTATAAGCATGTAAGTTTTGATAAACTAACATATTATTCATGACAAATGAATCCGATATAAAAACTTCCCTTACCTCTTTTTTCGAGCTCTTACTGTCACTTCTTTCCCTTTCCTTTGCTTCCTGGGCCTTGAAAGAGAATTGAGAATGTTTTAAAATCAAATGCAATTTTAGATTCATGTTATCAAAAGGAGAATCAACTTTTCATCCTAACACTTACAGCTTGGGCCTCCATCCTTGAGAAGATGACATTGAGCATCTGAGTGAGGGTGGCCTTAGCTGTGGTCTGATTGATCAGGTTTTTACTGGCCAGGTAAATATTGTAACACGTCCTCACTGTCTGAAGCACGGTACCCTCATGTATCTCACAGGTGTTAGAGGTCACCACTGTCAATAACGCCTATTTAAACACAAAAATGTTAATGTCTGTCAAACTTTTTTAAATGAACATTTAAATTACAAATGTTACTAAATTCATCATTTATAAAAGTCCAAACATTCATATATAATGATACTTTAATCATAAAGCACTCATCAAATAACCAAAATATTAAAATTTTGAATAACAAAAATTTTATTATTATCCTTTTCTTATCAAGATTTGCCCCCTGACCTTGATAATCTGTAGCTGCACCCCTTCATCAGTCTGTGGGCCGTGGAAACAGCCACAAATGGTCTCCACGATTCTGTCAATCAGGAGCTTGCCAGGGGTGGTGCTGTCCACCGTGCTCCCAGTAAGGTGTCCATAGGCTATCAGTTTCTAAACAGGGAATAAAGGAGGCTCATATTTATATATCATAAATATAAATATTCTTTAACTTATATAATCTTGCAGAATTGGCTCTATGAAGATATAAATGTTTAGAATAAAACGTAATGAATTCTTAATCTTCAAGAAATACTTTTTTTCCATATATTCACATCAAATTGATTTTAAATTTCATATTAATAAATATTTACAGATCTTTTTTTAATTATATTTTGAAAATACGCATCAATGAGTTCCACATATATAATTCAGTCCAGCAAGCTAGTCACTGCCAGCTCTGAAAACAATTCCTAAGTCAAAGAGAAAATTTGGTCTGTGCACATTAATCCAAATGATTGTTTTCAAAGTAACCTCTGGATCCACAATACTTTTACAAATTGCATCTTGTCGCACACTATGTTCTCTTGAGAACAATCTAACTAAAATTAGTTGTTAGATCGGCTCATACTTGCTACAAAACATCTAACAACATCCCATAGAGGTCAAATTTGGAACAACTCTAGACTTATTCACTTAAAATGATTTTGCAGGTGACAATTTGATTGGTTGATAGAATTTGATCTCTGATGTGACCCTTTATGGGATATATATTATTGTTGTTAGATGTTAGTGTAGCGATAATGTGAGCGGATCTGATATCTAATTTTAATCAGATTGTCTTGAGAACAACATAACTGAGATTCCTCTGACTCCTACCACTGCTTTTTATACTGTGACCATGTGCAGGGGAGACATGGCTCCTCAGACTGCATGCACTTCACAAAATTAAATGCAGGGGTAAGAGTCAGAGAAGTCCCAGATTAGTGAACAACAAAGTTCTGCTAAAAAAAAAAAAAGGAAAAATTATATTTATGTTCTTCATTTCAATCAGCACAGCCACTGCTCAGGCTTTGCTTTGGTAATGCAACTTTCATACAACGACATGAGACGCCAGAGTCTGGATGTGCCAAATGTCACGATGTGTGGGTTGAAGAGACTGAACTAAATTAAAATTGAACAGGTATGCGTACAATATATGTTTCTGCACTCATCCTAACAGACACGCCATTAACGTATTAAACTTTAATCAACCTGGTCAATCAGGGACCTATAAGGGACCTATATGTTGACAATATGCATACATGGTTCAAATTAACATGTCATGTTTATTTTTAAGACCACCCCATGCAGTCCTGGCCTACAGTAAATTTCATTTCACGAACCTGATCCTTATTTCACCCAAAATTAAATGTTAAATTGTATGCATATAGTTAATATGC
This sequence comes from Saccostrea glomerata, assembly GCA_003671525.1. Classification (NCBI taxonomy): domain Eukaryota; kingdom Metazoa; phylum Mollusca; class Bivalvia; order Ostreida; family Ostreidae; genus Saccostrea; species Saccostrea glomerata. The sequence goes on along the minus strand of PRKT01000018.1, from coordinate 1,917,842 downwards.
AGCATGAAAGTAGACTATTTGCATTGGGTCTTACCTAGAGCAACTTCACAAGCTTTTTTCAGCTGTGAATGATATGACTTCTTGATCTCCTTGTCACTAAGTATTTTCTCCAATGCACGGGTTAGGAACATATCGTGTGGTTTGGTGCCGGCTGTCATTCTTATATCAAAACATCTGAACACATTAAAGCAAGTCAAATTCTATGAAATTAAACAGGTATGTTGTACCCGGTTCCTCCTTCGTCATATTTCTGTCCACCATGACAGCTGTGATCACGTGGTTATGTTTTCGGGTGGTACAAACTTGCTTATAAAAAATATTGTTGCATCGTTTACATATTGTAGATTTTCAAGATTTCATTTTTATAATGATAGTCGATGAATATTTTTATTTCTTTGTTTTAGAAGATTACACGACGCATTTTCACCGTGGACTATTTACTGCGTTCCTACTTTACCTATAGGTGGCGCTGTTATTCCTCATTAGCCAGAATGGACTCGAAAAATGCCCTGAAAACATGGGAGTTAAGTAATAACGTTGAAAATGTCAGTATTGACGAAATATACAGATATGACAAGAAACAACAACAGGATATTCTGACGGCCAAACCATGGGAGAAAGAGTAAGAAAAGTCCTTTCAGTTTTAAAAAAAATTTAGATCCCATTTCAAGAGTTGACAGGATGTCAAAAAAAGAAAAATGGAGAAAAATTAACTTGAGATGCATTTCATGAGACAGTTGACGGATGTTTCGTGGACATTTAAACCTAGTTACATCTTGAACAAGTTTCACACTGGCTTAATATCTGTCTGGATTTTCTGCTCCCAATTTTAGACTTAAATTGATCTACTGAAGTACTGTACTTTTAAAACTTTAGAATTGCATATACATACTAAATTTATATCATAATAAATTATGTTGATGCAGTATTTGAAATAACCATGCACCCGACCACCACACATGTAACGGGAGAGGAGAAAATGCAGCAGACCGTGATTCGTACCCGGGACCCATGAAACTCTGGTCTGGTGCGGTAACAGGTTCGTTCGCCCGATCTACCTGTTCGCAGGAGTCCGTTCGCGCAGAGTCCGTTCGCCCAAATTATTTTTCGCCCAATATCTTGTTCGCCCTATATGTGGTTCGCCCAATACTTATATATATATACTGGTATATATATGAATTAAAAATTAACATATGAATATGTAATTTTTTCTATTTATTTCCCTTACGAACTTAGATTTTTTTCTCTCAAATTCTGATACGAAGAGCAATGTTTTTTTAGTCTAAATAAATTTTTGATTTGATTCTAATGTTGTTCGAATGACTAAGCGTTTTCACTTTAGTTAATTGGTTGATTAATATCAATCTTAATTAGGGGGATACATCCGTGTTATTTTTACGAATTGCGCTATGTTTTGAAAACAGTTAATTGACTGAGACGTTCATAGGTGTGACCGCTGATACTAAAACAGGTGTGACCGTTTAGGGGGAAAAAAATTAGAAAAGAAATTTATAAGATTTTATTCTACATAAAATTATGGCGAACGGACCCTGTGCGAACAAGTTTTAGGGCGAGCGGACTCTGGGCGAACAGGAAATCGAGCGAAGAATTTTTTGGGCGAACGAACATGGAACCGTCTGGTGCTCTACCAGCTGAGCTATCTGGCCACTTGTGATCAAACCCGGCGGTGTCCAGTCAAATCGTACACAAACCGAATCGTACACAAACCAAGTCGTGCACAAAAAGTCAACTTGTACACAAATAAAGGTCAACTCGTACACAAACTAGAAGTCAACTCATACACAACATTTATATACAATTGATATGAATTAATCTTACACGTATAATGTTTAATCTATTAAAACAAAAAATAAAAAAAAATAAAAAAAAAAGCGAAGAGAAGTATTACTTTTCCTCTTTAATTTTTTACATTTATACTAAATTAATTCAACTTCTCTGGGTTTTATTTACAATTGTTAAATAGGAATTATTTCTATGTGAATAATGTATAATCCAGAAAAAATAAAATAACAAAGAAAAGTATTTTTATAAATTTTTATTTATTTATTTATCATGTTTATTTCAGATTTTTTTTTTTTCAAAAATACGTTGGTACTAGTGACTTGACATTTTAAATCCATCCGATTCAACTGTGGCTTCTCTTATTAGGAATTCATACAATTATTGTTAAACCAACACAAGCGCGGTGGTTTCTTGGATCTGTTGGATCTGCGGCAAACGCTAATTACGAAATGCTCCTAATTTGGTCGAATTTCTTCAATTCTTACGAGATTACGAGAGAGGTGTTTATCCTGCCGTATAACTGTCTTTTTAATTAGAACATTTTTTAACTGATAGTTGTTTTTTTTTCTTGTGTTTGTTTTTGTTTTTTTTGGGTTTTTTTTGGAAATTGTTTGCATTGATACGATATACCATTAAAATCTTACGATGTACTTTGATCGCATTTAATATCTATACTAAATTATGTATATAACGATATTCGTTATGCTGCCATAAAAATTCTACCAAGCTATATCTATATCCACAATTAATACTTGTATTTATAAAAAGAAGACTAATTTTAGAATGTAAAATTAACATCTCTTGTTGCGATGATTGTTTAATATTTAGAAATCAATTGTAGTTGTCTAGGATATAAAATATATTTACAGAATAAATCCACAGAATAATAAAAAAGAGAAAAAAAGGACTTCTCAGTTATGTCAGGGACCTATATAGTATATTAAATAAATAAATAAATATTTATATATATAAATAACAAAAGTGTGCAGGAGCTGACCCCTCAGATTTAATTACGCCGGGAAAATCTTGTAAAAAAACAAAACAAAACAAAAACAATCTGCGCATATGGTAAAGGAAAATCAGAGGTATAATGTTGATTAAAAATTTATAATGCACAAGAAAAAACCTTTGTGTACGAGTCGACTCCTCAATTTTTATACACTGGGGAAAACTGTACCTTAAATCACGTAGGAAAACCTATGTACGAATGACAATAGTTTGTGTACGAGTTGACTTCTGGTTTGTGTATACGAGTTGACTTTTTGTGTACGACTTGATTTGTGTACGACTCGGTTTGTGTACGAGTTGACTGTGAATCAACCCGGCTGACTGCCACACCCAAATTTTGTCAAGATTTGCATGTATTGACACCTGACTGGACATGTAAAAAATTTCCTCAATTAAAACTCATATATTTGCTAAAATCTCTCAAATCAACTAATATTACTGGTTGCAAAGGGTAACAAGCAAACGGGTAGAATTTGTCAGCTTATAGGTACTGGATCGAATATAGTGAGCTGGCACTATTCAAATTAATGCTAAAGCAAACTTGTAAAAGACAATTATTTTTTCGGGCTACTTGTACATTTTTGGCAGGGCATACAACTAGCACTAGCAATCTGCCCTGCATGTAAAGATAATTTTACTGTGTTTCAAACACTGGTTGATGGTGTAGCATTTAGGATGAGTGCAGATAATTATTCAGTTGTGTCTTCAAATTGCAGACCGTCAAGGTGACTACTAAAGGAATTGCACTGAAAATAACTACCAAATTACATGTAATTATAACAAACCTTTTTGATGTGCATGTCTTTTAGCCTAAAAAATAATCCATATAAAGACTTGACTTTAACTAATTTTTTTCTCACTTCAAAATTGACACAACATAATTCATTCATGAAAACATTAGAACTTGCAATGTGAGCCATTTGCAAACATAATGGTTAAAGACCAAGACATAACTTGTTTGACATTTACTTATCTACTAGACAAACAGAACAGAGAAACCCAGTGCTCTCAAGATGTATTTTATAAGCTCTGAATCAGAAAACCTAGAGACTTCTTAAATGTACATGTATCAATTAATATATTACTTCTGTATTTTCTTTTTAACAGTCCACATTACTTCAAGCACATTAAAGTTAGTGCTCTTGCCCTTCTGAAGATGGTGATGCACTCAAGATCAGGTGGAAATCTAGAAGTGATGGGACTATTACTGGGTAAAGTTGACGGTAATACAATGATTGTGATGGACAGTTTTGCCTTACCTGTGGAAGGGACAGAGACCAGGGTCAATGCCCAGGCTCAGGCGTATGAATACATGGCTGCATATACTGAGGCAGCAAAACAAGTAGGTCACATCTTTTCTTGTATTTCTTTTGTAGTCAATTTCTATATTCATGGTTTTAGGTCTTTTAAATGAGTTTGAAATGCAGGCTTGATTACATACTGGCTGGAAACCATAAAATCTTGTGCATTCTGTATACACTTGTAATTTTTTATATGTATGTGGTTTTGTTTTCTGACTTTTAGGTAGGGAGACTGGAGAATGCCATTGGTTGGTATCACAGTCACCCTGGTTACGGCTGCTGGTTGTCTGGGATAGACGTCAGTACACAAATGTTAAACCAGCAGTTCCAGGAACCTTTTGTGGCTATTGTTGTAAGTCATTTATACAAATTTTGCAAAATTTCTGAGGTTTGAATAGAACTGATGTGTTTCTTTCCATATATAAAAGATTTATTAGAGTTTAACATTGTCACATATAACAGAGTATTCTAAAGAATTTATTTTTTACAGGACTGTATATATAGCTTACTGATTATTACAGTCATACCTTGTTATCTTAATATCAGCAGTACTGAGATTAAACTTCAAGATATCCTTGAATTTGACAGTCTGACTAAAGCCAGCCCCTACTATTTCACTTCGAACAAAGTGAAATACATGTAGTAGGATCCGGCTTTAGTCAGACTGTGAATTTGATATTAGGAGGGTAAAAAAAGAAAGACAATTTATTAAAATTGCTAAATTACTTTGAAATATCCCTGGTATTTAAATAAAGTTCAGCTATATTCCTCTATATACTGTTCTAGTATATGAATAAAATGCAGTAAACCTAGTTTTATTTAATATTTTCAGGTAGATCCAGTGAGAACAATATCTGCAGGGAAGGTCAACATTGGGGCATTCAGAACTTATCCTAAGGTGAACAGTTTATCTTCAGTTGTATACAGATTACCACAATGAACATAGGCTTCTGTGCAAATTTTAAAACTAAACCATGCAGTACAAGGCAGATGATGTTTATTTTCATATTTATTTTATTTTGTATTAAAAGGGCTTCAAACCCCCAGATGAGGGCCCTTCAGAATACCAGTCTATACCTCTAAATAAGATAGAAGATTTTGGAGTTCATTGCAAACAGTAAGTTACATGGGAGTAATTTGACTATGCTAAACTTTTCTTTGGATAATAATTTTAATGGCTGTTTTCTTTGCCGCGCTCTTTTTCTGAATGGCGGAAGCGGAAGTGATACCAACTAATTAACTCGTACCAAGATGACTGTTATAGTTTTGCTAATTCGTTCCATTGTTAGTTTTAACAATATAAAAAGTGCTTCCGTCAATTAAATGAGATTAATTTGGTACAAGGGCAAATTAATCTGCCTTAAATCAAATAATCAGAATGATGGGTGGAACACCGCTAGAGCATGTGTAGAGGTACATATCTCCTCATGGGATATATTATTGCTATGTTTATGCAGAGGCATAAATAACAGAGATTCGCATCTGTTCGAAGTCTCGTGTAATTTTGTGTTCCCTATTGTTTAATTTTTCAAATCTTGTTCAACTTAAATCACATAAAACTTTAAAGTCATCAGGGATAACATTGTAATTTTTTAAAATTCATATACATGTAACAAAATATTCAAGATATTATTTTTCGTAAGTTTGTTTATGTAATGCAATGAAGGGGTAATCCGAAATTACAACAGGTGACTCTTGGTCAGCCATATTGCTGAGATTTTGCTGACTGGGGATCATTACCCTCTTTTATTTGCTTTTAAAGATTATTCAAATTTAACAAAAATCATATTCCCAAATATGGTATAATTAATATTAATTTTAATTTAAAAAGCGATATTCTTAGGATAGTTATTAGTCCTGGGACCATCACATATTTCGGTAAACAAACATGCTAATGGCGGAGTTGCAAATCTCTGTTATTTATGTCTCTGGTTTATGGACACAAACTTGGCAAAAAATTGAAACACAATTTTTCCATTGAAAAATAACTAAATGAATCTTTTTAAAAAGTTTTTTCTTTCAATTTATTTTCTGTCTGTACATTATAATGGATTAGTCAACATACAATTTCTTATAAAGTGTATTTATTTTTCAGCTATTACAGCTTAGATATGTCCTACTTCAAGTCCGTCGCAGACAGAAAATTATTGGAATCTCTGTGGAATAAATACTGGGTTAATACACTCAGTTCTTCCAGTCTATTAACAGTAGGTCCATTTTACTTTAATATAATTTCTGAGATAAACTTGTCCCCCCTTATTTTTAACTTTTGATAATATTATTATCAATAATTGCAGAAATATGTTTGGCAGGTAGGTCTGTTATCATATGAAACACCATTTTCATTAAACTTTTAATTATAAACTGCTTTGCAAATAGGTCAGCTTTTTAAACTTTTGTTGTAATATGAAGGAATCAAATGACAGAGAAAGAATGTCATTCAAAACAAAATTTGTCTTTGATTATTGTTTAGAACCTCAATGTCTATATTTCTGTTGAAGAGTTTGATTATTTGTTTAGAATGCAGACTACACAACCGGTCAGATTTTTGACCTGGCAGACAAACTAGAGCAGTCGGAGGTCCAGCTGTGTAGAGGGGGGTTCATGTTAGGAATGGACACACACGAAAAGAAATCTGAGGATAAACTCGCCAAGGCAACCAAAGACGGGTAGGATTCTTACAGACAACAGAAAAATGTACCATTGATGTACAGAAACCAGAGGTCATGACGTCTGGTTGATTAAATGTGTCATTCTGTCTGTCTGAACAATTTCATTCTAGATGGTATCTCAAAAGTATTGCGTTAAATAACTCCATATGACTTGGAAGATTTCGATGTCCAAAGGTCAAGGTCATTGAAAGAGCACATTTTGGATTACAGATATTATTTGAAAAAATTCTGGGTTTGCACTGAAATTTATAGCACAAATTCCTTATGACCTGAATACTTACTAATATAACGTATATAAGGTCAAAAGTTCAAGGTCAGAAGTTTAATTACATGTATTGGATATAGAAAGTTCAAGATGATAGATGCATTTCTCTTGGAGCTTTTTAAAATAAAACATATAAATTGTTGACTTTTTATGCTTTAAAAAGACCAAGTATTGATTTTGAGGTCAAAAGATGAAAGGTCAAGGATATATTCATATTTAATTCAGTTTTCATATTTCTAAAAAAAAAACTTGAACATTTTTTGCCTAAAAAAATATGATAATTTCACAATGGTTCTTACTATTCTGTAGTTGTACAACGAACTTAAAATACACGTATTTATCATAAAAAGATCAAGACTCTCATACGAGTCTCAGATAATCATAAGGAGAAAAATCCAGGAAATCATAGTTATAATTGCTCCCCTCCCCCTTCACACACCCTAGTACATGTACTACTTAATCCTGTATGTTTGATACTGATGTTCAGTCATATTTATTTGTAGATGTAAAACTACAATGGAAGCAATACATGGCCTGATGTCACAAGTGATCAAAGACAGACTTTTTAACCAAGTGCACACTTCTAAATGATACCTTGTCCCTTCGTTGAGTGCTTCTAGTGACTGAACATTGATGATGAACAAGGGAGAATCAAAATGAACTTTATGTGTATGTGAATTTCTTGTTATATTAAGTGTATATACATGTAATAAAACATTTGAAAGATTTTTGTTTTCCTTGAAGATATTTATCTACCATGAATGTAGAAGTACATGTACTATAACTCAATTTATTCACAAGAATTTTATTTTTTTGTAATTTTGCAAGACCTTCTCCTCAGGAAATTCATTCTGTTGTACTACTATTAAAGATTATACAGAGCAATAACCAATAATCATGAAAATTTTGTTTGCTTATAAAACCCTAACAACAATCTTGTGAATATAAGGTGTCAGGAAAATAAAGTGATCTACAGTACATGTATATATGCTAGATTTATTTCTATATACCACTTTTATGTCAGTTTTACAAAAGGAAAGAACTGATTTGTCAATTAAATGATGCTATGAACTAAAGGAAATTAAAATTACAGCAATCTATACTGTACTTTATTAATCTTTATAAAACTTCCATTCCTTTGCTTAAAATTACTAGAAATTGAGATGTGTTTGTGAAACACCATGCGCCTGGTGGAAAAAAAGTTCGGAAAAAAAACTATTTTTAATACATAGGTCACAGTCAAGGTCATTGTCTTTGATCATTGAAATCACTTGATAAGTGAATTATGCATACAAAATATGAAGTCTCTATCTCGTTTGGTTCAAACATGGCCAAAGTTCAAAAAGCTATTTTAAGCATATAGGTAACAGTCTAGGTAACAAGATCATTGACCTAGGTGTCATTTTAAAGAACTTAATTAGTTGAGTATCCATATTAAATATGAAGTCTCTATCGCGTATGGTACAAAAGTTAAGGCCATAGTTCAAAAAAACTATTTTCAGCATATAGGTCATCGTCAAGGTTACAAGGTAATTGACCTTGATAATTGAGAGAACTTGATTAGTGGAATATGCATACTAATATGAAGTCTTCTATCGCCTTTCGTTCAAAAACTATGGCCAAAGTTCAAAAAAGCAATTTGTAGCATATAGGTCACAGTCAAGGTCATAAGGTCATTGACCTTGGTGTCACTTGAAAGAGCTTAATTAGTGGAGCATGCATATGAAGTCTCAATCTCTTCAGTTCAAAATTTACGGCGAAGGTTAAAGTTGACAACAGACAGACATACAGTCAGGACAAAAAAAAATATACCCATATGGGCACATAAAAAAAAAGAAACACGTTGTTGATCGAGTAATTGTATTTAATTTCATGAGACAGTTGGTATGACACAATGTAAATATATACTCAAAATTTTAGACAACCATTAAAATATCATTTACAAACAATTGTTGGAGATCAATTTTGAAATGGGATCAAAGAAAACACCACTAAAAATCATCACAATGTTACATGCACATGTGGATTGAAGAAATCATTTTGGATTTTCCCCGAAAGTGTACCCAATACCTGTAGACAATTTAACATTTATGATTGCTACTCTAACAAGACAACATAACCTAACTTATCAAAATTGACATCCTAATAGTTGACCATACTCAAGTCTCTGTGATCAATGAATTAGACAAATTATTTTTTGGCTGAAGAAAATTTTTCCTTATATATGCCTATCACTGATCAAAATTACGAGGGTTGTCCCAAAATTTCGTAGACTGAGCTCATATCTTTTTAAGAAATTAATGTGTCTTTATAAATTTTTCAGGGTGGATAAAGCGTGTACTTGGCGGAAAAATTACGAAGTTTTATCATGTTTACTTGAAAACTTTACGAGTTATAAGATTTAAAGTGATATCGTTCTCTAACACCCGGAGCAATCTGCAACGTCAAAAAATACAAATGTCAACGGTTCAATTTTTTTGGGAAAATATTTCAATAACCAGAATCAAATTCTTCAATAAAACGAAATGGTTATAGTTATAAATATGAAGTATCTTAATAACTATGATATGATCAAACATTAAAATATGTAAGCAAAGTATATGCATGCACAGTTATGAAATAATAATTATTTAGAAACGCTACATTTCTACAGGCTTTTCGTCTGTTTTCTCTAATGGAGTTTCACAATGGAACTCTTGCCCATTTCTTAGCCCTGTCTTTTATTTTAGCTACTGTTATTCACATATACATAGAGAAACCGTTTTAGTCATTTTAAATACTAAGGACGAGAAAACGTTCCCTAGTGTACCAATCATTTATGACTGGTGCATGTCTGTAAGAGTGAATTCAGGATCAAAACACTTGAACATAGTCCAGTGCGCCGCCTGTGCCAACGCAGCCCCCATTTTTCAAAAAGTCGGATTTCAACCCCATGTATATAAAAAGTTATAAAATTCATATTTATCAAAGCATAAACACCGAAATTTGAGGAAATATAGTTAATAAAACAGTATTGAGAAATTTCACTTCCAATCAAAAATTAAAGGGTAGTTATCACTTTTCCGTAGGATTTGAAATTTTATATACCAAATTTTAATTACGACTTTTTGGCATTGCGCCGCCTTCCTACACCAGACAATGAAATGTGTCTTTAAAATTGGAATAATTTGTGTAGTTACTCCATATTTGTCCATAAATTTATTAGATAGTGTTGGTTTAATCTATATACGAAGTTTCATTAATGTATGACATAGGGTTCCCACAAAACATCGCCTGTCTACGGAATTTTGGGACAACCCTCGTACAATCAAAATATCAACTGATGAAAAAGTAATGATCTACGAAAAGTTTTAAAACACAAATTTTAGAAAAGTCTTTGATCTTTCTAAAATATATTAATAAAAACATTATAAAAAAGACTAAAAATTTCATTAAATAAGTTTCAAGTAAGTACAACAGATTCAAAATTTAACAAAAGCTGTACTCTATTACACAAATTTATTCCCTTACTGGTTTACCCCACTCGTTCTTTTTTATATATGCACACAAACAACAACACACACACACATATACAACTGCTTCCATAATATCACTCAATCCCTTTCGGCAAGAATAAGTTTTCTCTTCTCTTGGCAAGATAAATACACAACTATACTACAGGGAGACAGTTAACAATTAAGGTTTTACAAGCAACTCTTTCACATGCTTTGTCCACATACAGAGATAATCACTCATTTAATTCACAGAAACACAAAAAGATGACTGATAAAATTAGTTATACATGTATATATACATGTAGGTCTAATTGTGTCACTTGCTGTGTTTATGTAACTTACATCAAGATATAAAAGGATGATGATACAAAAACATGCCATTTTTGCCCATCTGACCTTGAGCAACCATCGAAGTTTGGAAACAATTCATATAATAATTATCCTCTATTTATGTGTTGGAATCACTTTGAAAAGAAAATGCATAAACATAATTGCATAAGTAAAGAGAAGGTTAAACATCTGGTATCATAGAGAAATGTGTCCACAAAATTCACAGTGGTTAATCAAAGAAGAAGGACGGAGGATGAAATTTTCTTTTGCAAACAATAAAAAGAATGTCTGAATGGTTCTATAAAAAGAGAGTTGAATGATGCCATTTAAAGAAACTAATTTTTGGCTTTGATACAAATAACTTGTCAGTAAATGACGATCACACATTTCTGAGATCATGTTTTGATTCATAGTTAGGGTTCTGATAAGCCTGAGATGCGGCTGGTTCACTGAAATGTTCCGTGTCAAACGCATTCTTCTCCTTCACTTGCTGTTCCCTCTTCAGCAGGTTCCCTTTCTTGCTTCGCCTACAATGTTGTACATAAAATTAAAGGTATCCCCCAAAACAGGAGGTTTCTTTGAGAGATTGCAGATTTCTTTCAAAAGTTGATTCAATTATGTTTTATATATTTTCTTAAATGGTCAAAGACAACATATACTTGACAAATTTACTTTTGTAACAACAGCCAGATAAAAGAAAATGAACTCAAAAATTTGGAAGTACATGTAAATTCCATCAAATGTATCTCAGGGAATTAGATTTCATTTTGCTCAGAATGTTAATATTTTTTGGTGATCAATTCTTACCTTCTGATATACACAATGTAACAAACTATCAGGACTATTATTATAAAGGCCAATACACCAACAGCTACGTAGATGGCCAGTTTCTTGTCATCTTCCTGCAATTTTAGAAACAGAAATTTTATTAAACTTTTTTTTTCATGTCTATCAATTTTATCTATTTTGATTTAAAAAAAATTCATTACCTAAAAAATGATTTATGGTGCAAAAGTGCTGAAGCTTACCATTTATTTTCAAAGCATAAATTTCAAATGGAGACATCAGTGAGTACTTGTATCAGATTTGTATTAACTAGACTTACCTCTTCTGGTGGGGGTACTGGAGCCCTGGAGTACAGAGTTTTCCCTGCTGTGTTCAGACTTCTCTCCAAGTCAATACGCTTGGGTGACTTTAGGTTCTCTACTGGCTCATCATCTGTTCGCTGGACCGTGTAATCCACAACTGTTACATCATCCCTGTAATGTACATTTAGAATCATTTACAATTCTTCGAATGAATCCCAAATTTACTGTTGAAAAATATTGGGACCTGTAATGCTTTATACTCAAACAGGATGGGAGGGATCGATGTAGGGACAATTAATGAATTATAGGGCTTTTATAGGGCAACCATAAGGGATAAAGAAAGATTGATTCAGTGAAGATAAATAGGAGATAAGAGAGGGTGGGATTACAATAACCCCATGTTCTTACCACAAATTGGTTGATACATACCCATTGCTTTTGGTGTTATTTAGTTTAGCATCTGTCTTGATATGGTTCTTCATTACACCTGTTCAAAAAAAGAAACAACTACATCAAAATAATATCAAAAAAGATTTTCTCACACATATAAATGTACATATAGATAGTTCACTCAGAGATACTGAACATGACATCAGCAGACTGATTCTTCAAACTCTGCCTTGATAAATTTTGCAGAGTTAGCAGTTGAAGGATTCTATAAACATTTGGATTGAAAATTACCTTGGTTTTCTTTAGCAAAAGCATCTTTAATGGCATCGGATATCTTTTGCTTTTCACTCTGGTCTGTTTTTCCTTTGAGCTGTAGGGTGCCTGCAAGTTTTGGGGAACACCCACAGGGGGCAGCACCTGCCTGGGTCAGAGGTTGAGTGAGGTCATGACTTGAGGGTGTGTCCACAAAGGATGAGTCAGGTTCATGACCTTCTAGAGCTACTGTGTATTGAACAGGTGTAATCTCCTTGCTGTAAAAATTATGGATATTTTGCCAGGTTCATAAGAATTATATACATCAAATTATAATCAGTTATTTATGTTATCAATTGATTAATGTCTTTCAGTAATAACAAGGTAAATGGCTCTTACTTATCATTGCCAACAAGTTTTGTTTTAATGGTGGCACTCTCTGTGTCTCTCTTCTTTCTGCTTGTTAAACTCTTTATTTTCACAGCAAACTTCTGACCATCTATACCTAAATTTTTGAATGCATCTTACTTAGCTTGAATATAAAATGTCAAAAACTCAAGACTATTGCAGTAATATTGGAAGCAATATGAAATATCACTTCTCACAGTCTTCAACAACTAAAAATATTTTTGGAAATTGGTGTCTGACTCAATTCTTGAAGACTAAGAGTGGTTTTATGAAGAAATTACCTGGATTCTTGCTTGTCCACACAGATTTGAGGGCTGTCTGAACTTGAGAGACTTTTATGGAAGTCTGTGACCCCAGCAGGTACTCTTTCCTAGCCTTCTTAGCATAACAGGGACACTGGGCTTTGTTCACTTTCTTGAGTTCTGTCTCGATTTCAGTAAATGATGGAGGTGATACCTTCAGTGACTCTGGGCTGGAGCCGTTGATTTTGACAGTGTATGTTAATTTTGTGACTTGATTCCAATCGTCATTGACATATCTGTGTGCACTATGTGTATTAACTGTTACTGAGCCTATAAAATCAAAAAATAAAAACAAAATGTAAAACTTGATTATGGATGCACCCAGAAACTTGAGTATTATGTTGGTACACATGAAGGAAAAAAAAAAATTTTATTATGAGTAAAAGGATGTTGTGTAAATATTGATTAAAATCAAGTCAAAAGAATCCAAACAGACCTTGCATCATTTAAATCAGTTACTGCCATTTATTGAGATGTGAAAGTAAATTTACCTGATGTAATTCTCCTTTTCCAGCTGTTTTGGAGAGCCATACGTATGTCTGAGAATTCTTTATGGTGACCTTGTACAAATAGAGTGTACACTTGGTTCTCAGTCTGATTATTCAAAGAGAAATGATCTTTTAGAGAAGAATCATTTTGCAGAAGTTTCATCAGAATGTCTTGAAACTTGGCAGACTGAAATTTTCCTTCCCAAGGATCAACCATTTTGTTGCTTGTCTGGATGTAGAAGAATATCCTTGTGACCATAGATCTGGAAAAAAAAATTAAATTTATATACTTTGCTGCTTAAACATAACTTTAAATTTAGATCATATCCCTAGTTTTATTTAGAATTACTCTAAACATATTACATTTGGCCTTGTTTTCTTTTTAGTGCTTTTTGCGGAAAGAAACTTCCACAAATTCAAGTACAACGCTAAATGTCTTGCACATGTATACATAAATAAGAACAGTAATATGAGCTAAATCAAATCTTTGCTAACTTGTACAAAAAGCAGTTTCTGACAAAAACCGTACACACTAAATATAATACATTTATACAGTATTACCTTCCATCCATAGTCCTGTATTCTTTAGTGGAAACAATCTGTGTGTTCATGTGTTCCCCCACTGTAAAAGTACTTAATAATTAACCACATGAAACATTTGAGCAAACATGCATAAACTGAAAACTTTTTCACATATATCTAATAGAGAGCAAACAGAAAATGAACATTGAGGGTTGAGTGTGTAACATAAACTTGTTATGCTCTCACAAAAGTATCAAGATACACAACAATGGAATTTTATAATGAATTCTTTGAAACTTATGAACATAATATATAATTTTGTCTCATACACAATGTATTTAAGTAACATATTAATTTAAAATATTTGCAATTTAACCTGAGTTGTCTTTCCATGTCTCTTTATTCTGTAATGTTCCATTGATTACGCTCCCTAAATTCTCAATATTCTTGAATGTCATGGAAACGTTCTGGAGGTGGACCACTGATGTATAAAACAGGGATCGTGTTCTGTAAGGAACGGAGTGATACACAGTCAATCTGGAATTCTGGGAAGACAGGGCTGTCTGAACTTTCTGGCTATCGGGAGAGACTGTGATGTCAGGGGTGATAACTCTTGTTTGGCCAGAAGACTGATAGGAAATTGTGTATAGGAAGGCAGATATCTGAAGTCTGAAAGGAGGAAAAGTACAGATATTTAGCTAAATCTTTTGTTCCAATTTATTTGTATTTGCTGTGCAAAAAATCATCCACATATTCTGCCATTTAAATCATACTCAAAAGACTGCAACTTACCCAAAATTTCCAACAAAAGAGTCCATGCCATTTATCAGCTTGACTGTAATATTTTTGGTTGCTATAACAATATTTAAATACCATTACAAAAAACCCTGTCAGATTCAGACCCAGATTTGGAAAAAAAATCAACTTTTTATTACTCATGAACTTAAATATGAAATTCTAAAAAAAAATATACATACTTGTACATTGCGTGATAATTAAATGTTATTTTTATTATATTAATATCATTTATATCAGTTTGCTCGAGAGCAATAACCTTGAGAATGTTGTTGCCAGGTTTGGGTCAAGGCCGTTTCTATGCTGGACCTGTTCAGACTCCACTGAGGGAGAGTAACGTAGAGTCTGAAGCAGTCGGAGTATCTCAGGGACGTCTTCCCTGTGTACAGTCTCAGTCCGAGTCCTGTTGCCATGGAAACATATGGGGGAGGTTTTGTCACAGAGGGATACACCAGTTCATTACGTCCAATGATACTGACGAAGTAGCTGAACTTTGTTACTGGTTTCCTGCAAACAGAGTTAACAGCTATATTGTAAACTCACTCTGATTTCCCCAAGCGTCTGATGTAAATGTAAGACGAGTTGGTCATAAAAACCTTCATTTCCACAAGGTCATATTTACTTCTTGATTCTGAGCAATTTAAATACTGTGCTAATTTTAATTTGTAAACAAAGAAATGAAACATACCCTAGTTCTGACAGAAATTCCTCTCTCAACAACATATTCAAAGTGGCAGGCACTGAAAGAGAATCATTTGAAATAAGCTGAATTATAATTACTTTGCAGCTCTTTTTTCAAATGCAGATCTACAAGATAAGTATGATGAGCTAGAAATCTAATATTTTAGAAACTTTAGTAAAGTTTTTAAAAATGTTATTTACCTGAGTGTTTTGACCAATGCTTCTTTAATTCTTCAAAAAATGCTTGTTTTTGTTTGAAATCTAGAATGCCTTCAACTTGTAATGAGAACATTTCATCATAAGATCCAATGTCAGTGTTCATGATGACATATTTCTGCTTCGTCGGTGACGTAAAGTTAAGGTTGGACGTCAATGTCCTGTGGCTTACTCTGAGTTTACGTGATACATCAACAGAAACACCATTAGCTGTAGCTACGAAGGTGTATCGCCATAACATTTTTCTGAAAACAAAACAATAAGGCATAATTTTTTTCATAATTACTTCCCCTTTTAAAAAAGTTTAATTGATTAGCATACATCTTTTAATATCTGAATACCAGGTGACTTCCCTATAAATAAGTTTTATTATATTTGTATAGTACGAGGGTTGTCCCAGAAAAACGCGAACTTTTTGAATATTTTAAATACTATTCAACCAAAACTAATAATTTTTGGCATGGTGTTGGGAAATCATCTTTTAGATATTCTGACAAAATATTATAGGCATGTGATGCCATATGCATATATAAACAGCATTTAAATGATGTTAAATATCGGTGGTCGGCGCACGACAATTTTTTGACATTTACAAATAGCATTGTGATTGAAGTTTTCGTTGTCATCAGGCTATATGGCAATATAATATAAAGTTTTACTATCATAAATCCTCTTTGATTTGGTGTACTTGTTGTTAAAATTTCATTCATTTGACATCATTAATGACAGATATATGACGATATATAGCAAAGCGCTTTAAATTAGACATTGTCAAAAATGGTGACGTTAAGCTGTGAGGCAGAGCACCAAATTATCAAGCAACACTATGCTGAGTGGGATATGACTCCTGCATATAGAAAGAAAAGATGTTAACGATGAAAGAACCCGAACATAATATGGGGAAGAGGTTTATATCTAGTAGAAGAGGTTCTTGGTTGACTTGACTAATTTTTTGATAGAAGAGAATAGACTTTTGCACATAAATAAAAACTAACTGAAAAGACAAGAGTGGGACGTCATAGGCCTACGTGAAGACCACTGTCAAATAATTCGATCAGGTAGCTTTATGATCGGGATTGTGAAATTATCTATGGAAAGAATTACACCCGCCAATCTTTTAGTAACATTAGTATTTGAGATGCATAACTTGGTAACTAACAAATAATTAAACACATTGCCGAATGTGTGAAAAAATTAATATTAATAAAGACGAACTTTTCGTAACAAATTCATAAACATTACGAGATACGTTTTGACGTCGTCAGTGTTGCGCCGACAGCTAATTTGATAGATTCCTTTACATGAGAGAAAAATTTTATTTACAGAGATATTTCTTTGAAATTTTTAGGCATTATTTCAAAAATGTTGATCATCATGTATGCCAATTTGTAACTTTATAGTCCTAGTAAAACAAATGATATTAAACATATTCGCGTTTTTCTGGGACAAACCTCGTACATGTATTTCAATCAATAGTTTCTTCTAATTAAGCTATGAAAGTTAAAATATGCATTTAATATAATTGATCACAAAATTGTATGGAAGGATATTTGGAGGTACATGTATTGAGTAAGATAAAAACTTTACCCCAAATTCCTTTCCTCCTCTCTAAATTAAATATGACAGAAATACCTAACTGTACAAATTCACAGTATGGCATGATGTTATAAGACAGTGAACTGACCCTGAACTTTTGTCCACTACTCTCTCCTTAGATTTCACTGAGAAGGTCAGAGTTGAGGAAGTATCAATATCTGAAACAAAGAAATAAAAGAAAAAGAAATCATTGAATACATGTTATGTGACTAATATTTGACATACTTATAGTTTAAAATATCAATATCGACATATATCTTTACCTGTCCAAGTTGTCTTCAGTGTTTGCAGAAGGGTTTTCTCAAACTTGGATTGGTCAGCCATGAAAACTTGTCTGTTGAGAACAACACTAAACACCTGGGACATACGGAATCCTTCCGTGATATTCAGGACTTTCCTGGACACCCCAGTTGGATCCTCCACTTTAATATGTTTGATCAGAGTGTTGTGGGATGGACCAGTGATCAGCTGTCTGTTGATCGAGTAATCCACATTTATACTCTGAACACGGTAAAGCAATTGAATTGCCAGTTCTCTGTAAAGTAGAAAGAAGTGTACATTAATTAATGCTCATTATTTGACTCAATATAGTCAATCAAAGATAAATTCCAAACTGCATGTACTGCTGCAATAATGAATTCATTTTGAGTGATATATGTTCTTTGTTTTTGCTCCTTTGTGAAATCTACTCACCCATTGCTCAGTAAAATCTTTTCCTGATTTATAATTGTCACCTTCTCTACTTTTTCACCATCCACTGTAAAGAACAGGGGAATATAAACTTATCTTTGTCTGGTAAAGCATCACAAAATAGGATTGGTATGAGAATTGACTAATTGACAAGCAAGAATCCAAGCATGATCAATATCTTTTAAAACGTTATCCTACCCACCATTAACAGTAGCATTCCAGGCTCCCTTGAGCTGACTCTCCAGCAGTGTGAAATTCATGACCCTGCCATTTAACTCCAGTCTGTGCAGGTCAGAGTATCGGAACATGGTGTTATTACCACTGTATTGTCTCGAGAAGTAAGTGTAGTGGGTGCCTGACTTTTCCAATGTCAGCTGGATACTCAATGCTAATGGTGAAACAGGATTACGCTGTGTGGCTTTCTGCAGTTTGGAATCTCCATTTAAGGAATACAGAACTCGACTCACTAAAGTTCTAAAGGATGTCAAGAAAAAATATAAAACCTCTCACTGCACCATGTCAAAATTTCTCATGAACAAGCTAGCTTAAATATTTGAAATCTTGTGTTTCTTTCCTTACCCTTGATCAGTGACTAAACTCTCCTGAGATAAAATTTTGACGGTAACATTCTTGAAATCTACAAAATATACATACAGTATAAGTGAAGTCAATTACAGGTAAAGTCAGCAATTTCTGTTATTGATACAACAGAAATGATTTAGTGTAACATTAGATCAGCATTTAAATATTTCATATTTAAGGGGTGCACCAGGGTACATGTTCTTTTTTTAATATAAAGCATATATATACTGTTGGAAAATTTTTAAAAAAATTAAGTTTGATCATTATTTGACATAGAATAACAACCAAAAATGGTACAACATACTTGTTGAATAATCATATCTCCATGCTGCTGCAAGTTGATACTCCATCTTTCTGTAATCCTGTGTAAGAACAGGCTCTGTCAGATTTAAAGTGAAAAGCCATTCATATCTGTAAACGTCCTTCTCCAGAACTAGCTGGTAGTTACGAGTGGCTGACAGGAATGCTAACTGCTGTTGAAGGGCAGTCAGGTTAATATTACCCAGCATTCCACTGTCAACCTCAGTCCCATCCACAGACAGGAAGTATAAAATCTTACTTACAAGTCCCCTGTAAGTACAAGGTAGCATACATGGGATTGGCAACTTTAAATAAAGATGTACAAAATAATGTACAAAAAGTCAGATGAGTACACGAAGGGAAAATGTCACCATATACTAGTACTCATTATGACAAGATTGATTTTATATATTAAACAGTTACTGAAAACATGCTTATCTATATAAATTACATGTATTTAATTCACATTTATAGCAATATGATTTTCATTCTACATGGTTTTAAACTGAAAACTATCAGTTGAAAACTATGTGATATAAACAAATAATGTTTATAATCATTAATGAATCAAAAGTGTGTCTCTGGCACTTTGCTATGTGTGTTATACTGTATACATTGCATTGCACATTATAATACCTAAATTCTAACCACAAGTCTCTGTTGAGACTGTAACTCTACTGGTTTGTACTTTAAACAAAGAAAAGTGGCAGTTTGGACTTGAAACTTCACAACAGCAATAAACAGAATAATGATGATGTATCTCAGTGTACAATACTTGCATGCCACATCATACATGTACTATAATCAGACTTAAAACTGTATTTGGAATTGCATTTTTTAAGTATTTCACAGAAATTTCTTATTTTTAGTAACCATTGCAACACCGTTCATTGAAATCAAAAACCGATAAAGAGAATTATGTATCCGATTGTAGTCTACTTGTAAGCCAAGTTATACTGAAATCAGACCAAAACTGTAGGAGGAGTAGCATTTTGAATGTTTTTCAAGGAAATTTCTATTTTTAGTAACCATGGCGACACCATTTATCGAAATCAAAAACCGATACACAGATTCATGTATCTTAGTGTAGTCTATATGTTTGCCAAGTAAGATTGTAATCAGACCAAAACTGTAGGAGGAGTAGCATTTTGAATGTTTTTCACAGAAATTTCTATTTTTAGTAACCATGGCAACATGGTTCATCAAAATCAAAAACCGATAAATAGGATTATGTATCTTAGTATAGTCTTCTTGTGTGCCAAGTTATATTGAAATCAGACCAAAACTGTAGGAGGAGTAGCATTTTGAAAAATTGTTTACAGACAGACAGACAGACGGACAGCTAGACAGACGGCCGGACGCCGGACGCATTACTATCGCATAAGCTCTTCTGGTCTCTGATCAGTAGAGCTAATAAACCGGTAAATATATTTTTTAACCAGTAAAAGGACTCAAGATATAAATGTAAACTACTCACATTTTAGAGTTAATGTAATTTTCTTGGCTAAGAACTTCAACAGATATATTCTTCAGGGTCATATCTGAAATAAGTGAAAAGATTAGCCATCTGTATTTAATTTGTGCAAATGAAATCATCAACTTTGATATAAGTGAGGCATTCAAGATATCCCATGTTCAAAATACATGTACTGTTATTTACATTCAGTTTAAAAACAAATCTAATGAATACATACCAGTCTTAGTCCAAGTTTTTTTGAGAACTTCTGTCACATGACTCAAGTCTGATCTCAAAACAGTGTGGGACAGAATGACAGAGAACCCAGAGCTGTATCTCCTGAGAGTGTTTGATTGGACCTCAAGTAAACGATACTTCCCGTATTGTGTGGATGATACAGTAGTCTGCAGCTGAGTTGTATTCACATCCTCTGATGTTCGGGAGTCTATATATGCAGTGCCACTCTTTGCAAAAACAACCAATTTCCAAAGTATTTTCCTGTTGATATACATGTCAATTTAAAGTAAAAGTAAAATGAGGAAGGAAAAGGCATACACATGGTGTACATTTTCTTAACATGTAAGGACTCAATCAGTTCATATAACATCACAGTTTATAAAATCATACTTTAAATTATATGCAAAATATATTGTAATAATTCTAAAATTTTAATTTTTTAAATTTATTTCTTAAAATCCTTGATATATTTTCTTAACATGAAACTTTTAATTAAAGGTCAGAAAATGTTGCCTTTCAATGGTACGTATTATACATGTAAATGTACAGCATACAAACCCATAAGGCTTTTGTATGAATCTCTCCTGAAGTGAAATAGTGACTGTAGCATTTGTAAATCCTACAAGTTAAAAATAAGCATTGTCAGTTACATTTAGGAATTCCTTTCTTCTTCTTCTATGTATAGAATGTATGGGTAATATATAGGTTTATCAAACTGCAATATAAAGCCACATAGAATGAAATGTCAAGGTACCTCTTGACGTCCAATATTGTTCCAATGCCATACCAAAGCTGGAAATATCATTAGTTTTCACCTCTGAGGAAACAAACAGAGCAAAGTGAATTCTATAGTCCACTAAACTGGCTGGACGGCCAACAACCTGATACCGGGCACCCTTAGGGTTGGTAAAAGTCAGAATCTTCTGGAGTTCTGCTGCAGACAGAGAAGGGACTTCCATGGGATCCACCAGGATGTTTGTTCTCTCTATAGTGTAATCCACTTGCCACACTGCAGTACTATAAAATACATTACCTTGTCTTATTAGTATATTTGAAAACCAGAAGTCTCTGTCGAGACTGAAGCTCTACTGGTTTGAACTTATAGCAAAGGAAGAGAAAAGTACTTAAGCAGCTGGGATTTGAAACTAAATAGAATAATGATCGTTGATAAAGTCTCTTTATGTTCTTAGTGTAGTCTACTTGTGTGCCAAGTTATACTGAAATCAGACCAAAACTGTAGGAGGAGTAGCATTTTGAAAGAATTTCACAGAAATTTCTATTTTTAGTAACCACGGCAACACCGTTCATCGAAATCAAAAACCGATACACAGAATTATGTATCTTAGTGTAGTCTACTTGTGTGCCAAGTTCTATTGAAATTAGAGCAAAACGGTAGGAGGAGTAGCATTTTGAAAAATTGTTTACAGACAGACGGACAGCTAGACAGACGGACGGACGGACGGACGCCGGACGCATTACTATCGCATAAGCTCTTCTGGTCTCTGACCAGTAGAGCTAAAAAAACAGACATCCACAAATAGTAACATGATATTTCATGGTAATAACTTGAGCATTTTTACCTCTTTGCAATATCCACATATCTTGAGTTCCTGAAGATTTTAACTGATATTTCTTTGTCCTTAAATGTTTCTGCAAATAAATAATGTATACATGAATGAAAATACATTTTGTATATAAAATTTATTTTGCAAATGCTGTAAAACATAGTAAAAGCGAAAAATGTAATTTCCAATCCTTTTTGTTTTCAAATAAATTCAATTATAATCTTGACTTTCATGTATATAAAAATAACCAAAATGACGCATCTCTAGTTACTCCACTATTAGTGTGTTTTACTGTACAAGTTTACATCGAAAAATCCCTCATAACATCAAATCTTAATGGTAGATATCCCTATTCTAAATGTCTTGTATTTTTTCAAATAGAAACTCCCTGAATACTGTAGACGTACTTTTTTCCACGGGGTCATAATTCCACAGAATCTCTGTTTCCTTTTAATCCGTGGGTAAAAAATTAGGCATATTTCTTAGATTCTCACTATATGCCTTACATATATATTGAGT
Source organism: Saccostrea glomerata (assembly GCA_003671525.1). Taxonomy (NCBI): domain Eukaryota; kingdom Metazoa; phylum Mollusca; class Bivalvia; order Ostreida; family Ostreidae; genus Saccostrea; species Saccostrea glomerata. Next base: position 1,894,882 of record PRKT01000018.1, on the reverse strand, counting down.
CTGATGGAACAAATTTTCGCGAAAAGTTTGTGACAATGTACATAGCGTAAATTAATACCACGCAGAATAAAGTACTTCTACAGTAAATCAACTGCACCTGGTTGAATTCGTATCCAAGCGGCTTTGAGTGATGCCTGAAATCTTTCTTTATGACCATATCCAATCTCTGTTGTCATGTGGAAAGAAAACAACATCCTTGACCTTGTAACAGTTTCCTTGATGGCCTTGACAGTGTATGGCTGACCTTTGACATTGGTTAAATTGATGAGAACTTCAGACAACTCTTTTACTTTCAGGGATCTGTGAGTCATGGATTCTATCACTGTACCATTGCTTCTCATAAAATAATTCAACTTCCAAAAGGACACTCTGTTTAAAAGCAAGATAAATCTTTAGAAAAGAATTCCTATAAACTATGAAGCTATTGAAGAAGCACCGTTCTACAATTCCTGGAATATACAAACCCTTTACTATCTAGAACTTCCTCTTGGTGTTGATCTGTGATCTCATCTATAGCCAGACAGTTACAACTTTTATATTCTAGAAATAAACAGTAGATGCATAAAATTACTTAAGACAGAAATATTAAACAATTTAAATTAGTTCATGTAATTGTATGAAACAATGTGCAAACTTTGGGCTCTGTTGTACTTTGACATGTAAAATTACTATTAGCTATAACACAACATAATTTTTAAAATTTTCAGGATGCTTTCTGAGTGATCACATGTACCTTCATTGGATTTTTTCCATGTTGTAAGTATGGACTCCTGTATGCTGAGATAATGAGTCCTTGCCACTTTAGACGTGAAGTAGAGGGAGAAGGCGTTCCTGTAGCTGTGTAGGAGGTCACTCTCCTTAAGGATCCTGAGCTTCTGGCCGTGGACCGTGGTGAAGTTGGCCAGCTGAACTGAGAGACGGTGATGGTCAATACTGACCAGGGATGAAGCTGGTACATACTGACCGCCCACTCTTATAAAGTAGAAGATCCTCCAGGCCCTCCTGTGTAAAATAAAGACACTTTGTGAATAATAATCTTCAAATTAATAAAAACTATGCAACTAATTTCTAGTAGATTGTTTTTAGATGGTAACTTACTTGTTCTGTTTTGTAAAATATTCCTCTTGTCCTGCAATTTCTACTGAAATGCTGCTCTTGAGGTCTGATTCTGCAAATTGAATCACATATCTAATATTGTTGACAAACAAAAACTCTAAAACACCAATTTAAACAAACTACCTGTATATGTATCCAGTCTTATTATCTTTAACATGAAGGGACAACAAAAAACTGCAGGATTTCCAACAGTTTGAGATATCAAAGCTCAAATAATCATGTATAAAGAACTTTGAACTTTCTTCAATATATCAATGATATTCAAGATATTGATGTTCAAGATACCTATGCTCAACTGTATTTACAACCAGTTTTAAAGTTTTTATCTACAGGCTAGAATAAAAATGTATTAATTGGTATATGGTATCTTGTAAACTTTATTTCAAAAGCATAATTCACATACCTGTCACATTTTCCTGCAGTAGTCCAGCAATGGTACGTTGCAGTCTTGTCCTCCCTTTGATGTCCAGCTTGGTGTTGAGAGCTATAGATGTGGACATACTTCTGGACAGGTACTTGGTGGTATCCAGGTCTGTGTGGCACCTGTACACACCTCTGGGTCCCACCACAGGAGACAGGTGGGAGGTGTTGATGTTGTCCGTCACACGAGAGTCAACCACTGTGTCAGAAACATTGTGTTTGAGGAAGTAAACTAACTTCCAAGTTGAGGCACTGAAAAAATAATAAATCATATACATGCATGTGTAATAAAAAAGTTTTTTTTCTGCACTGGAAGTACATTAAATCAAAGTTGAATAGTAAATCAATAGTAGTACCCCGTGGTCTTGTGAATAAGTTCCTCTTGTTTCACAATGTGAACTGATACTGCACCAAGACCTGAAATGGTTTTTACAAATCTTAAGAAAATGTAGAAAGGTTAAAACGAAAAAGACAGAAAATCATATTCTGTAAAAGCATAGGTAACAACAATCATAGATTACAAATTATTTCAAACCATCCAGTTAAGACATACACTGCATCTGAGGCATGTTCAGTAGTTTTTATCCCTAAAAGCATCTTTAAAGCAAGTTTGGCCAAAGTAGACTTTATCGTTACTTTGGAATGAACCTGTTCCTAGTAAACTTTCACTTCATCTGGAAATACACTGACCAGATGGAGCTTATAACTAATAAGGTATGGAGCTGCCTAAAAAAAATTAATCTGTACAAGCATCCAGAAAATCCAGCATATCTTAAGCAAGTGTGATAGTGTCAACCCCTAGAATTTACATGGATATGACCTCCTCCAAAAGCTTAAATCTAGTGCCTCGAATGGAAAATATAGTCTTATCCTGCTTCTGAATTGTATCCATAGAAGCATCATAGAGCATGTAGTTACTTTGGAATAAAGATACTTCAAAAAGTAGGTCAAATCCAGTATCCAAAGCAAGTATGGTAGTGTGTATTCCTCGATCATCATCCATGCAAGTTTGATTCAGATAAGGATTATAGTAATACTTGGAAATAGACTTGCCCATTATACATTAAGGAGGATGCAAATGTTGATGTCTTCATTGAAGTGAGCTAAACATACTCTTCATGAAAAGAATCTCTGCAATAATAATGAGATATTGCCTGCCTCAGTAAGACATTTATATGCTTCACCTCTCTTTGCCCAAGCCTTCTGTAGACTTATTTTGAAGTCTTGTTCCTTTTCTCTTGCCATCTTTGTAGTCAGGTACAGAGGGAAGTGCATTCGGTAATCTAGGAAGTTGTGGGTGGACCTGATCAGCTGGTACTTCCTTCCTGTTACAGAGGTAAGGCTCCCCACCGCTGTCTGTAAATGTGTGAAGTCCAGACGAGGGACCTCGGCCCGCACCAGGTGGGAACTGTTTAAAGTCAGAGTGTAGTCCCACTTCCAGACCACTTTTCTAAAAACAATTCAGATTGTTTTCAATCATGACCAAGCTTATTGTAGACTTAAATATTAAAAGTTATTATTTTTATGATAATATTTTACAAGTATATGTGTGGGAATAAAGTTATAAGTATTAAATTTCTTCATATTTCCTTGCCCATTATTATCTATGAACTTACCCATTATTATCTATGTATTGTTTCTGTCTTACAAAAGATACCTTCACCTCTTCAGAACCTTTGAATGTAAACAAAATAAAATTATAACATAGATTTTTTTCTATTCATTCTTATGTTAAACTTTGAACACCCTGGATTGCCAAACCTAACTAGCAGGGGTCATTATTTGAACAAATTTTAATCTGTACTATGTAAAAAGACTTAAATCCACACTGCAAACTTGAATTGTACATCAAACTTACTATTGTATAGCTTTTTCCATGCCAGCGCTATTTTTTCCTCCATCTTTTTAATGTCTTCCACTGACACAAAAGAGCTGACGTACAAAGAAGACACCCGGTGGGCCGTAATGAACTCTGTAGATTCTGTATTTTTGACGACCCTGTATTTGACCTTATTTGGCCCTGTGACATTGAGGTTAGAGGTCAGCAGGGAAGTATTTAAGCTGTCAGTGCTCCTGGAATCTACCTCAGATCCTCCAACTTTAATGGTGTAACTCAACTCCCAGGAAGACGACTTTCTATTGAATCAATTTTATAGAAAAAATCAATTTACTCAAGTTATAATATTTCAGGTTAAAATGACATGCTTAAGGTGGATTGGCTATCTGACAAGAAAGACAACTCTTATACATACTCAGTTGTCTTGTTCTTGCTGTTTGAAAATGTTTCCTGTTGATTTCCAAAAGTCAGGTTCACTAAAGATGAGTTAATACCTAGAAGTGAAATTAAAATCAAATTAAAACCAGAAGAGACTGTAGCTCTATTCAATGGTTTTGAACTGATGAAAGCATTTAAGAAAAAATAATTGCACTTGAACTTGTTTAAACATTTCCTTTTGAGTTTTACATCTATAAAATTATGCATCTTTATGTTCTCTACTTGTGTATCCAATATTTATTGCTGGCAATGAAATATAAGATTAAAATTTGTGGTACTAAATTTATAAAATTGTTCACAGACAGACAGATAATAAATAGATGATGCATGATCACCTATAATTTTGAACAGGAAAGTTTGATTTCAAGTTTCTAATCCTTTTTTGTATCTATAAAATAATTCCATCCCACCTATATATCTCTACCTGGATGCTGCTGAACAAAAGTGGCAATAATGGCCTGTTTAATGTCTTCCTTGGCTGTCTCAGACACTTTGTGGTTGAAATGGACAGAGAAAACCTTGTTTTTGTCAGTAACTTCATCAGTATGTACCAGACCAAACTTCTGATTCCAGGATGTTGTAGCGTTAAAGGTCGTGTTAAAAGTAGTGGAATCTATGGCAGGTGGGACAACAATGCTATCATTGACTTTCAGAATAAAAGGCAAATGCCAAGCTGATGATCTATAAGAAAACAAAAACAAAATTGTTGTTAGCTATCATGACAAAAACAAACCACCATTAGGACAATGTTCTACAGTCATGCTTTTAAATGATATGTAAGACAACCTACCCATCTTTTTTCTTGTACTCCCTTGTTGTATTTGTCATCTCTACAGAAACTTTAGACCCTAAAACAAAGCAACTTCATTATTAGCTGAATACATTGTATCACAAATTTATTATTTCAATTTTTCATGTGACAGAAACTTTCATATCATTTAATTAGGGAAATATTGATACTGTATACAGGGTTATATTCGTCCCGTTTTATTTTCGCCCTTTCACACTTACGGACAATTTTGCCCCATTTTAAATTCGCCCTGTCAAAGTTTTGTTTAAGTACTTATTCCGTATTATATAAATTTGCCCCGTTTTAAATTCGCCCAAATGAGGCTAGGGCGAAAATAAAAGGGGGCGAAAATTTCCCTGTATACAGTAATCTTTTTAATTACTAACCTTTGAAATACTTCTGGTAATACCACTGTAACCATGCCCCAAATCTTCCATAAAGTGAAGGAGGAACCCAAGTCTGGAGAAACAGGCCTCCTGATTGGCTGTAACTGATATATGTGTGATTTCTGGACCAGGACCATGTGAAATCTAGTTTGTGTCCATCAGATGAAGTGAAGTGGTATTTATTGTTAAAGTTAATCCAATTAATAGGAAAGTATGATGAGGGCTTCTGATATTTTCCATTCTTTACAATGTGGTAATAAACAACCCAAGATGACTTCCTGTATATTGGAAAGAAATCAGATTTAAACAATCAAAGAGACAATCTTTATAACAATATACTTTAAAAATACATTTGAAAATCTCACTTTTCTTTTGATTTTTTTTTCATACTCACCCATGACTGTCAATGACTTCTTCTTGGTGAGCAATAGAAACATGACATCCACAAGCTAGAAAGCAATTATACACTTTTGTTTAAAGGAATTCATTTATCCATCCCTAGCAGAAAGAGTTCTTCTTTGTTGCCAAAAAAAAAAGATCAAAAATTCTTGCAATTTAGTTTAATTTAACACCAAATACCTGGATGCCTGTCGGTATACTCCTTTGTCAGAGCATTTTCCACTTTCCCGTACTCCGACACAGAGAGCTTGTGATTGAGATAGAACCTCAACATGTACTGATAGTAATAGAGGTCAATATCTGTTCTGACCTTGACCTTGGTGGAGGTCACTGAAGTCCAGTCTATCAGGGTGGTATTCAATGTTGGCCACAAATGAGCATCCATAACTACCTTATTCTTGTACAAAATGAAGTATGTCAGTCTCCATATAGATTTTCTGCACAAAAAAAAAAATACATGTCTTTAAATCTCAAATATACTGTACCTGGCTTTGATAACCAATTTGCATCAATTTAAGTTTCAGTTTGTAGAATAACTTACCCACTTCCAGCATAGAAACTTTCCTGTGGCAAAACATGGATGGAGATGCAGTTACATGTCTTTAAATCTACAAAGCAGAAAATACTTTCAATATTTCACACAACTGCAGTTTACAATTAAAAGTATACATGCTATAACTTGTGCCAGTTTGAACAAGATTGGAGATTTATATATTTTGTTTATCAATAAAAGTTACAAAAGTAATGTAAATTACAACATTAAAATTAAACGCGTTATAAAGTTATCAAATTATAATTATTTATACTCCTGCTAGGAGAGAAATACAATACATGTAGCTATTATTAAATAAATCCATCACGTGACACAGTCGCTACTTTTAGATTGATAAACAAACATGGCGTGAAGAAAACAAGGTAGGCCGTTTGAGATACTACTCACTTTTGACGTGGATGGCAAGCGCCTTACTCTTAATAATATCTATATTTTAATGTAATCAGTAGCAATCATCTACTCTGTTATGATGCATATTAACCTTTTATTATAATGATTGTTGTCAAAATATGCAACATGCCTCATCTGTGATTTCCCGTGGACATGCGTGTCTATATATAGGCCTACTATTTGCGCACTTCCTTCATCAATATTCATGAAAAGACTGAATTCTTAATTGCCAGATATTGCTTAATTGTTTTGTTATTACAACGACGTCTGTAGTAAAATTTTGTGAAAAGTATTATTTTTCATTACACTTCATGTGTTTCAAATCATTTATCATTTTGTTTCACACAAAATTCGGGGTTCATATAGCGTGTAGGACTTTAAGTAGCATGATCCTCTTAGTTAGATTTAAAATTTTTGATAACCTACGTATTTTCTTTAACAATGTGAAACAGTGATAAATTTGAAATAAAATCAAATTTCATCCTTTTGCACAAAATTCAACTAAAATACAGTGAAAACTGCTTCATCCGACACCTGTGCAATCCGTTGATCTCCATAATGCATATAGGATTAGACAGGTTTCACTGTATATGCATTTTTTTTTAAATGATGTAATAAAATTTTTCCTTACCCGATTTTACATTCATTTTGTACCAGGCCTGCAGTAATGCCAATTCAATCTTATGGACTGCCTCGTTAGTCACTGTTAGATGCTCCTCTGTCCACAAATGGAATGACCTTGAGAATCTCCACCGTCCAATGACAGAGTTCTCCTCTAGCTGGTAGGTCTGATTGTAAACATTGGTCCAAGAGAAATCTAACTTATGTACGTCAATGGAGGATTGGTACCGAGAGCTGATGAGGTGAGTCCCATGTCGAACAAAATATACCAACCGCCAGTGCCATTTTCTATAGTTAAAAATATTTTGGATAACCAATTAATAACTCTTTAGTATTAGTAAATATACATGTAGAGACAGACAAACAGATACCATTAAGATTAAAGGCTTTTACATAAGTAAAGGTACAGCAGTTAAACTGTCTTGACTAATACCCCATTCATACGACGAAAATATGCTTATGTGTGCAAATTTACATATGAGTAAATATACACACGTAAGTAAAAGTTAATTTGCTATGCGTTCAGAAGAGATTTATGTACTGTAAGTAAATCCTTGTATTTTCATACAAAATAAGGAGATCCACAGAATCAAAATTGTGGATTTTTACAGAAAAGGGCTATTTTCTACCTATTTCGGTATAAGACTTAACTTTTGAATGTTCCTCAAAGAAACTAGGGGGAAATCCTATCCATTTATTTTTTGGTACGGATAAAAGCGAACTTTTAGGAAAAGTTTACGCACGATAAAAGAAAAATTGATTAAAATTATTGTTTAAAGTTGGATAATGCTTTGGTCTTGGTCCTCAAGACTATAGAGCCGTTGGGTGTTAAGAAAAAGATGGCTGACTACTGGTTGGCGTCTTCAGCACCATAAAGGATGACTGGAAATCTTTTTGGTGTTTGGAAATCTACAGTACATCAAGTTTGCGAGTTCATTTTTTAGAGTTGAAAGAGCCATTTGTTGAAAGATCTATGCTAGTACAACCCGGCTTATCCTTTAAAGTGTCTAAAGCAGTGCCCTTATCAAAACTCTAAATTTTTACTTTCAGCTGTCCTTGAAGTACATGTACAGCAAAGATGGCCATAAAAAAATCCAGTTTTTGCTTTTGCTTTCTAGCAACCATGTTAACAGACTGATACTATACACTTTACAATGCATAAACAACTGAAACAACACTTAAAATGTAGATTTATGCAATAAACAAAACAAAATACAGACATTTGTATATTTGCTGCGTGTTCATACGACAAAATTTACTCACAAGAACTAATAATTTGCGACGACATGTATGCAAAAGTTAATTTGCACCTAGTCCAGACCAGGTGTAAATTTACTCAACTGTGCAGAATTTACGTGAGCAAATCAGTTCATACGACAAAAATTGCACATGTGAGTAAATTTACATATGAGTCAAATATACTTAGGTATGCAAATCATGTCGTATGAATGGGGTAATAGAAAACTAGTCTTTTTCTAACTAGAACATCTAAAGCCTACCTTGTGATATCACTCCAATACTGCTCTTGTTCTTTAATCAAGATGGTGACATTCTGTCCTGCATTACATTCTAAATAAACATGGACACAGGTATTAGCTGCATCTGATATAAGCTGAGGTTATACAATCTTAATTCAGTAATGGTTATAAGAAAACTTTTAAAATAAAAATCCCTCCACCCACAGTCAAAAAAGTTATACTCACTAAATACACTACACCAGTGAGGTTCAAGCACTCTTCTGACTCGAAACCATTCTTTTTCTGACACTTCAGAGGAAAAGGTCAAGGAGAAATGGCTATTATAAGATAACCAGGTGGATGACCTTTGACCTGTATATAAATGATATGCTTGACCGGTGATGCCCTTGATTTCCTCTGACTGGAACAACTGATGTGTGATAGGGGTGACAAACTGGCGGTGGACTTCTCTGTGATTTGACATCAAATAAAATACCAACTTCCAGAGCACAGAACTATAAAATGAAAATACAGGTATATTTTATCATGGTAATATGAATTTAAAAATGATAAAATATGAAATCCAACAGCAAAAATTTCAGATGCTTTCACTTTTTTGACTCCTTCAATTTACCTGTTGGTTGTAAACACCTTTTCCTGGTAGTCAATATACAAATCTAAATTCTTGTATTTCTTGGATTCTGAAATTTAAGATAAAATGTTCAAATATATATAGTTTTATTGTTTTGAAATTAAATTCTTATTTTCTCTTACAAAATCCATATTATGAATACTAAGTGATCTGTAATATTTAATTCTGATAATTACCTGTCCATTTTCTTCTAATAATATCCAGAAGCTGCACCGTCACACTACCCTCCAAATCAAGATAGTTGATCTTGGTGGTGAAGTACAGTGTGAACTGGTTCCTAGTGTTCAGCAGCCCTTCCTTCAGTACATACACTGGGTAACTGGAGGCTAGAGAGACCATAGTTAAGTTGTACACCAGTGTCCTCTGACTGTACAGGACAGATATAGGGGATACTAGCTTCTCATCAACAGAGAGAGCATACCATAACATGGTCACAGCTTCTCTGAAAGAAAGCAAGGATCCAGTTTAAAGTGTTCTTACAAGCTTGAACAAGAGGCCCATGGGCCACATCGCTCACCTGAGAAGCTTTGACTATGCTGTTCTTTCCTAGATTTCCCCCCTTGTAATACATAATGTGACCCCACCCTATCCCCAGGGGTCATGAATTGAATAATTTAAAACCTACACTAACCCACGATGCTTCCACATAAGTTTCAGCTTTTTCTTGCCCAGTGGTTCTTGAGAAAAAGATTTTAAAAGATATTTCCTATATATTTCTATGTAAAACTTTGATTCCACATTGTGGCCCTGCCCTACTCCTGGGGGTCATGATTTGAACAATTTAGAATCTACACTACCCCAGGACGCTTCCACAAAAGTTTCAGCTTTTCTGGCCCTGTGGTTCTTGAGAAGAAGATTTTTAATTATTTATCCTATATATTTCTATGCAAATCTTTGATTTTTCATTGTGTCCCTGCCCTACCCCATGTGGTCATGATTTGAACAATTTAGAATCTACACTATCCCTGGATGCTTCTACATATGTTTCAGCATTTCTGGCCTTGTGGTTCTTGAGAAAAAGATTTTTAAAGATTTCTCTTTTTATTTCTTTGTAAAACTTTGATTTTTCAATGTGGCTCCGCCCTACCCCCGGGGGTCATGATTTGTACAATTTAGAATCTACACTACCCCAGGATGCTTCCACTAAAGATTCAGTTTTCCTGGCCAAGTGGTTCTTGAGAAGAAGATTTTAAAAGATTTTTCTTTTATATTTCTATGTAAAACTTTGATTCCCCATTGTGGCCCCGCCTTACCCCCGGGGGTCATGATTTGAACAATTTAAAATCTACATTACCCCAGGATGCTTCCACACAAGTTTCAGCTTTATTGGCCCTGTGGTTCTTGAGAAGAAGATTTTTTAAAGACCCCACCCTATTTTTGTCTTTTCTTGATTATCTCCCCTTGTGAGGGGACTTGGCCCTTCATTTTAACAATTTAAATTTCCCTTTACCCAAGGATGCTTTGTACCAAGTTTGGTCAAAATTGGCCCAGTGGTTCTTAAGAAGAAATCAAAAATGTGAAAAGTTTGCAGATGGACGGACAGCTAGACTGACGGACGGACGACGGACAAAATGTGATCAGAAAAGCTCACTTGAGCCTTTGGCTCAGGTGAATTAAAAACTGAATGGAGAACAAAAACGCTGTTAGCATTTAATTGCCAAACCAAAACATAGGTAATCAAAGATTACGAAGCTCACCTCGACGCATGTTACCAGTTTAAGTAATGCAAATCTCACATAATATTTTCTTAATATTTAGTATTCATCCCAATTGCAAGTTGTGTTTAACCCCTTTCATGGCATATACACATTTCTACACGTGCAGCATGAAAAACATGTATAGTGTAAATAAATAATTATAACTGTTAATACTGCAGATATCAAGAACTTCAAGTTCATTCCGATTGATCTGTTCCCAAAACTTTAACATGGTCCCTTAATTGTATGGAAAATATGGGTCAGATCCAGCATCCGAAGCAAGTCTGATAGTGTCCATCCCTAGATGCATCATCCATGCAAGTTTGGTTTAGCTAGGGCTTATAGTTACTTGGGAATGAAAATGTAGGTCAGTTCCAGCATCCAAAGCAAGTCTGGTAGTGTACATCCCTAGATACATCATCCATGCAAGTTTGGTTTAGCTAGGGCTTATAGTTACTTGGGAATGAAAATGTAGGTCAGATCCAGCATCCGAAGCAAGTCTGGTAGTGTACATCCCTAGATACATCATCCATGCAAGTTTGGTTTAGCTAGGGCTTATAGTTACTTGGGAATGAAAATGTAGGTCAGTTCCAGCATCCAAAGCAAGTCTGGTAGTGTACATCCCTAGATACATCATCCATGCAAGTTTGGTTTAGCTAGGGCTTATAGTTACTTGGGAATGAAAATGTAGGTCAGATCCAGCATCCGAAGCAAGTCTGGTAGTGTACATCCCTAGATACATCATCCATGCAAGTTTGGTTTAGCTAGGGCTTATAGTTACTTGGGAATGAAAATGTAGGTCAGTTCCAGCATCCAAAGCAAGTCTGGTAGTGTACATCCCTAGATACATCATCCATGCAAGTTTGGTTTAGCTAGGGCTTATAGTTACTTGGGAATGAAAATGTAGGTCAGATCCAGCATCCGAAGCAAGTCTGGTAGTGTACATCCCTAGATACATCATCCATGCAAGTTTGGTTTAGCTAGGGCTTATAGTTACTTGGGAATGAAAATGTAGGTCAGTTCCAGCATCCAAAGCAAGTCTGGTAGTGTACATCCCTAGATACATCATCCATGCAAGTTTGGTTTAGCTAGGGCTTATAGTTACTTGGGAATGAAAATGTAGGTCAGATCCAGCATCCGAAGCAAGTCTGGTAGTGTACATCCCTAGATACATCATCCATGCAAGTTTGGTTTAGCTAGGGCTTATAGTTACTTGGGAATGAAAATGTAGGTCAGTTCCAGCATCCAAAGCAAGTCTGGTAGTGTACATCCCTAGATACATCATCCATGCAAGTTTGGTTTAGCTAGGGCTTATAGTTACTTGGGAATGAAAATGTAGGTCAGATCCAGCATCCGAAGCAAGTCTGGTAGTGTACATCCCTAGATACATCATCCATGCAAGTTTGGTTTAGCTAGGGCTTATAGTTACTTGGGAATGAAAATGTAGGTCAGTTCCAGCATCCAAAGCAAGTCTGGTAGTGTACATCCCTAGATACATCATCCATGCAAGTTTGGTTTAGCTAGGGCTTATAGTTACTTGGGAATGAAAATGTAGGTCAGATCCAGCATCCGAAGCAAGTCTGGTAGTGTACATCCCTAGATACATCATCCATGCAAGTTTGGTTTAGCTAGGGCTTATAGTTACTTGGGAATGAAAATGTAGGTCAGTTCCAGCATCCAAAGCAAGTCTGGTAGTGTACATCCCTAGATACATCATCCATGCAAGTTTGGTTGGAAGCAAGTCTGGTAGTGTACATCCCTAGATGCATCATCCATGCAAGTTTGGTCCGGGTAGGGCTTATAATTCCTTGGGAATGGACCTGCTCCAAAAACTTTAACCTGCTCCAAAAACTTTAACCTGGTCACTCATCTAGAAAATGTAGATCAGATCCAGCATCCGAAGCAAGTTTGGTAGTGTACATCCCTAGATGCATCATCCATGCAAGTTTGGTTCAGGTAGGGCTTATAGTTATTTGGGAATGGACTTGCTCCTAAAACTTTTACCTGGGACGCCGACGCCAACGCCGGGGGTATAGCATAAGCTCATCTCGACTTCGTCGAGGTGAGCTAAAAAGTCATTATAAAGTTACAATGGTGACAATTAAAATGGAGTAAGCAAGAATTCAATATTATTGTGTTTGTTGTAAATTATTTTGCTGTATACATGCACACTAGATTGGAAAGATTTCCCTGTATTACCTTAATTTCCAATGAATTTATCCATGTGATTATACCATATTTATAGATAACTAGATTCAATAGTGCCTGTGATAAGTACTACATTGTCCTTAAACCAAGTTTCTAGGTATGTTGTCATATTTATAGCAAATCATATATTAAAATTCTTTTCTTGAGTACTCTCATTATTCCAATCTAGCTCAAACTAGTGTCTTTGGATAAAGTCCATTCCAATATCCTTTACCAAAAGTGTGGCCAATTGAGGTGGTCAATTTGTGCTTTAATTTCTACAATTTTTTTTACTCACCTCTTCAAATATACAGAGAAGGTGCTATATCCTAGAATCTGGACATGTAGTCTTTTTCCTGCAAAAAATTTTCTTTTCATATTTCTTATAACACAACAGTATTGAATTTAACAATTACATCATAAGCATTTTTTTCTTTTATTCAGCAAGACAATGAATCTAAAAACTGAGTACCCTTTTAATACCTGAAAATGTGGTAGAATTCCAAGCATTCTGTAGGGACTCTGTAATGTCTTTCCATTGATTAAGCTTGATGTAGCCCTCAAAATAGATGGAGAACAGATCAGTCCTGAGGTAAAGCTGATGGAGGGAGTGTTTGGTGTACACCTGGTAAGGCTGACCTCCTGACCTGGAGAAGACCAGATGGGATTGGTTCTTCCTCCAGCTCTGTAACCATGACATCGAGGGGGTGGAGATCAAACGAGCATCAATGGCAAGGTCACCATGTGATACAAAACACACTATGTTGGATACAATGTCACTAGAAAAAATGAATAATTAAAGTTTTACTTTTATGTACAAAGCCTTAAAGAACTAATACACAAAAGTCTTTTTTGTTATGACATTGAAGAAATACATGAATTTCAAAATTAAAATAACAGTAAAACCCAGTTACAAAGTCATTGGGACCTATGAATATCATGCATTTTATTGTAGAACTCATAGCCACATGCATTTTATTATATTGTGCTAAGATTTTTTGGACACAATAAAAAATCTTTGAAGTAACTTTGATAGCTTTGGAGAAATTGATGAACTTCTTTTTATTAGAGATTGCTGGTAGGCAAATGTTCATTTTCAAATGCAAGAAAAAAATGCAGATGTTTTAAATATACCTGGAGGAAAATAAATGTTTTAGGGAAAGAAATTAATTTATATATTTTTTTCTCTTATTTGTATTTATTTATTGTTTTGAAACTTTAACACCCAGTTAACTACTTAAGTAAAAATATATCCTAAATATTAACAAACTCGGCTTTGTTGGTCAAACTTAATAAATGTATCTTTTATTATTAAATAAATGTCGAATGAATGAAATATCTTGGGGATTTTTTTTTACGTAGGATAAAAAAAAAAAATTACAGAAGTTTGTGTACCTATCACTTTTACGAAAATTTTACGAAAACATAAAAAATTATGTATATCTATATACTACTTTTTTTAAAACTACTTTTTTGGTAAAATTGTCAGGGATGCAAACTTCTTTGTTTTCATGATGTCTGATAGTGTCAAAGGGACATAGAGGCCATACATATCCTCTTTACTACCAGGGGGTATATCCCATTTATGGCTTCTGTAATTATATCACCTGTGTATTCCCAGTCAACCATGTTCTGGTGACCTCAAAATTCATAAACACACCTCATAGACTCTTAACTTTCCTATCTATCCTTTATATATTATATTAATTTATTTAACAATTAATAAATTAACATTTGAACTTATATACTTATGCTGAAGATTTTGAAAAAAATCAAAATATCATTATTAAAATTTAAGGTATTATAAAACCTTGATTAATCAAAATATCAGCGCATTTCAAATTTAAAATTTTTTTTTTCTTGAATTGTTACGGATATTTAAGTATTAATTAAATTACATGTATAAAATTTTGTTTAAGAAACATAGGCGTTTGGGGGGGGGGGGGGGG
>PRKT01000018.1:1853897-1875368 GCA_003671525.1 Saccostrea glomerata | reverse complement strand
TTTTCCTATATCTTTCTATGTAAAACTTTGGTCGGCCATTGTGGCCCTGCCCTACCCCGGGGGTCATGATTTGAACAAACTTAAATCTACACTACCTGAGGATGCTTCCATATAAGTTTCAGCTTTCCTGGCACAGTGGTTCTTGAGAGGAAGATTTTTAAAGAATTTTCCTAAATATTTCTATGTAAAACTTTAGTCGGCCATTGTGGCCCCGCCCTACCCCCGGGGGTCAAGATTTGAACAAACTTGAATTTACACTACCTGAGGATGCTTTCATATAAGTTTCATCTTTCCTGGCACAGTGGTTCTTGAGAAGAAGATTTTTAAAGAATTTTCCTATATCTTTCTATGTAAAACTTTGGTCGGCCATTGTGGCCCTGCCCTACCCCGGGGGTCATGATTTGAACAAACTTAAATCTACACTACCTGAGGATGCTTCCATATAAGTTTCATCTTTCCTGGCACAGTGGTTCTTGAGAGGAAGATTTTTAAAGAATTTTCCTAAATATTTCTATGTAAAACTTTAGTCGGCCATTGTGGCCCCGCCCAACCCCCGGGGGTCAAGATTTGAACAAACTTGAATTTACACTACCTGAGGATGCTTTCATATAAGTTTCATCTTTCCTGGCACAGTGGTTCTTGAGAAGAAGATTTTTAAAGAATTTTCCTATATCTTTCTATGTAAAACTTTGGTCGGCCATTGTGGCCCTGCCCTACCCCGGGGGTCATGATTTGAACAAACTTAAATCTACACTACCTGAGGATGCTTCCATATAAGTTTCATCTTTCCTGGCACAGTGGTTCTTGAGAGGAAGATTTTTAAAGAATTTTCCTAAATATTTCTATGTAAAACTTTAGTCGGCCATTGTGGCCCCGCCCAACCCCCGGGGGTCAAGATTTGAACAAACTTGAATTTACACTACCTGAGGATGCTTTCATATAAGTTTCAGCTTTCCTGGCACAGTGGTTCTTGAGAAGAAGATTTTTAAAGAATTTTCCTATATCTTTCTATGTAAAACTTTGGTCGGCCATTGTGGCCTCGCCCTACCCTGAGGGGTCATGATTTGAACAAATTTGAATCTACATTACCTGAGGATGCTTCCATATAAGTTTCAGCTTTCCTGGCACAGTGGTTCTTGAGAAAAAGATTTTTAAAGAATTTTCCTATATATTTCTATGTAAAACTCTGGTCGGCCATTGTGGCCACGCCCTACCCCCGGGGGTCATGATTTGAACAAACTTGAATTTATACTACCTGAGGATGCTTCCATATAAGTTTCAGCTTTTCTGGCACAGTGGTTCTTGAGAAGAAGATTTTTAAAACATGCCACCAATTTTTTATTAATTCCCTATTATCTCCCCTTGAATGAAGGCATGGCCCTTCATTTGAACAAACTTGAATCCCCTTTACCAAAGGATGCTTTGTGGCAAGTTTGGTTGAATTGGCCCAGCAGTTCTTGAGAAGAAGTCGAAAATGTGAAAAGTTTACAGACAGACGGACTACAGACAAAATGTGATCAGAAAAGCTCACTTGAGCCTTCGGCTCAGGTGAGCTAAAAACAGAACAGAAAAACTTACCCTGATGTGCTGATATATTCCTCAATTAAATGACTGGGAATTATGCTGGCAAGGGATGCTGAAAATAAACATTAATTTTCAAAAATAAATGAAAGAGCGAAAATGTTAAGAGAATAATTATTAAATTATTAACAAAGTTTCAGGAAGAAAAGTTTAGGACTGAGATCCCTAATTGTTCAACACTGAACCTGAAATTGATATGTTACTTATAAGTTCATAAATACCCAATTCTGCTAATTTAGTGCTTAAATTAACAACTATACTTGGATTAATTTAAAAATAATTTTATGGCATCTCTGATCAACTTCATATTCTGATAAAAAAAAAATCATTATAAAGTTTGCATTTCGTTTTTATTATTCACTACATTTCCTATTCTGTTAACTTACCATTATAGTCCAGCCAGGCTTGTTTTATAAGTGCTGTAAACTGGTTCCCGTCCCTGGGATCTACTTCGCCTTCTATGAGGAGGTTATAACCATAGCGATAACGATACTGTCTAGATCCATTATACAACTTGTACTGATTGCCATTTATATCTGTTAGATTTTCCATCCTCATGTATTTTAAATAATTTAGGTTTCCATCTTGATTTGGATATGAAAATATCTGTCGAACTTGAAAGTAGTAAACTAAAGCTGTTAAAGGCTCTCTGAAAAGATAAAAAAGTTTTATCATTACAAGTTACATATACATACACTAGGTAATTTGATAAAATTTAAGAGAAGAAATCTATTTTCTTGATTAGCAAATTTTAGCACATTTTTAAATAAAGTGTTTCAAAACCATACATTAAGACAATTAATCTATTAAGAGGACTCCAATTTTTCAATTGTACATCAAGAAAAATATTCTTTTAATGACTGAAAAAAAATGAAACTAACCCATTTTCTCCCACATATTTTTCTATTCTGTGAATGACAACATTACATATTGGACAGTTATAACCTGAAAAAGAGAAACAAAACTAAGTACAAAAATAATATATAATACAGTAACAAATGCAACACTAGAAAACTACAACTACAACCAACTCTTAAAATATAAAAATCTCTACCTGGCTGAGCCTTGTACCATGCATTCTGGATTTCTTCCACAAACTTGGGTATATCACTTTGTACCACAGAACCTTCTATAAATAGATCATAATGGTGCCTGTACCATAAAAGTTCATGGTCATCCACACTTCCTGTGTAGAATTTGGCTTTGATTTCAATGTGATTCTGTAGAGCTATCATGTATGGATCCTTATTTTTGGGTGGTGTAATTACTTTTCCCATATAAAGGACAAAAATATACAGCCTGGTGACCTCTGACCTGTAAATATTTTATTAGAAAAAGTCAGTTCTTGCTTCCATCATATTGGAAATATTATAATGGATGTTCCAAAATGCTATGAAAAAATTGTACAAAGTTTAAGGCTTACCCATTATAATCCATGTACTCATCTGTGCTCTTAATTGATATGTCATAAAGTTTACAGGCTGCTGCTGATGTACTATCTTGAAAAAAAATTATTCTACATGAACATTCAAAGCAATGATGTATATAGCCATTATAAATGGAACAAAAGGATTTCAGTGTACTTGTACAACACAAAAATGCTGATATCCATTTAAGCAAATTCTAACAAGAGATTTTTGGGAAACACATATCCCCCCTTCCCCTGGACATACACTATGTCCAAGGGAATTAACTCTGTCAAATTTTGCCTGATCCTACCTAACACAGAACCTGAACTAGTTCTTATAATTATAAGGATAAATCTGTATACCAAATTTAACTTGATATGTGCAACCTCTGCAAAGAAAATGAACAGAAACTGATGACAGACCAACAGACAGACCAACTGATTGGCAGACAGGAGCAAAGCAATAGTCCCTCCTTTTCTTGGCAGGAACATAAAAATACAGTAACTGCTTAAAAATCATCAGTTTGTTGCAATGATCCTGAAATCTTAACTCATTTGAAACATGAATATCCTCTCAACTTTTAATTACAATATTATGCTCTTTGTTATGTATGCTCTATATATATTACAAAAATGTTGGAAGATTGAAATACTTACTACAGTTATATTGAGTTTTATAAACATCCAAGATAAATTTCTCCCACATAGCCATTTCCATATCAGATGGACCAGGTCCATAAACATCAAGATAAAAACTGTCCGATTCTGGGAATATAAACTTAGGGACAACGTCATACAGTCTAACATTGGAGGTGTAGCGTTTTCCTATCTGAGTCTGTATTTCTTTCTTACTGGGTGGCTGGATTCTGGATGACACACCTGATATTGATATATTATATCGAAGGAAAGTCAGCAATTCTCCTCGGTGCTTCCTGTAAATGACTCCATGAAATTAGCAATGGTGTATCATTGCAAAGTTTAAACTATTTAAAGAGCAATTACAAGTAACAGTAATGAAATAGATTAAATATACAAGTAAAAAAAAATTCTTATACCTCTCCTCATAGATAAATTTAGGCGTAGTTATTCCGTAAGGAAATTCCATATTACTCTCTTGTAGTTCCTCTACGCCTGTATGAACAAACAAATGACCTTTTACATGTGGACATAAAATGAAGAAGATTATTTGTTGAACAATATGTAGTGACAATTACTAGCATGTCCATGTAATTGGAAAGTATTGAAATATAAATGAAAGATATTATGCTAACTTTAAAAATTCTTAAATTATCTTCTCAAGAAATAGAGCTTAACAATCAATGAAAATTTGCCTTCTAAGATGAAAATGATTCCAGATACTTGTTTCTCTCTTCATGAAATGCACATAAAAAAAGTAATAAAACAAAAAAAAACAAGACCTTTATTTGCCTCCAAATATGCATCCTCAATAGCATATAGCAGGGTAACGTCCACTTCATTATCCAGAAGATTGATATAGAAGCTGCCCTCAAAAACCTGTACAACAGAAGTGGATCCCGTCACTCTGTGGGTGGTAGATCTAGTGGTAGAGTGTGTGGTGCTGGGACTTGGTGCCATTGTTGTAGTGATGGTGGACCGTGTGGTTGGTTTAGGAGTGACAGTGGTGGCTTTCATGGTAGAAGTCTCGGTGGTTGAGGCCATTGTTGTCATGATAGATGTTGTTTCTGTGGTTGTCTCCGTTGTTGTTGGTTGTGGGGTGGTTGTCACTTCTGTTGTTGTTTTGGGTTGTTTGGTTGATGTTTCTGTGGTTGTCTCTTGTTGTGTTGTAGGTTGAGGTGTGCTTGTTGTTGGTTTTGATGTTGTCTTTGTTATCATCTCTTCTGTTGTGGGGTTTGGGGTAGTTGTTGGGTTTTGAGTTGTTTGTTTTTGCGTTGTTAGCTCTATTGTTGTCACTGGAGTTGTTGATGAACTTGCTGTTGAAAAAGTAGGTTTTGTCTGACCGATAGTTGTTGAGGATCCACAATAGGAACTTGCTGACAACAAAAGTACTTATGGTAAAGAGGGTGACAAAAAAGAATTTTCCCTACATTAAAAATAAGAGGCCCATGAGCCATATCATCAAAATATTAAGTATCTATGGCCTTCTTGTTCTTCATTAACAGATTCTTTTTCAAATAAATTTCAATGTAAAATTTGATCACACTTTGTGGCCCCATCCTATCTCTGGGAGTGACAGTCATTATTAAAACAAAGTTGAATCCACATGAAATAAGGATGCTCCTTAATTACCATGATTGATCATATTTTTTTCTGTTCGTGGGGAATTTTTTTTTTTTTTAGATTTTTTTCTGTGTTCCTATTTAAAACTTTGATCTCCTATTGTGGCCCCACCCTACCCCTAGGGTCCTGATTCGAATATACACTACCTGTGGATGCATCCACATGAATTTTAATAATCATGGCTTTGCTGTTCATGAGAAGATTTTCACATCTATTCTCCTATTTCTTTCTAAGTAAGACTTGGATTGCCCATTATGGCCCCAAACTTACCGGCTTGTCACTATTTGAACAAACATCAATCTAACTTACCTGTGGATGTTCATATTAAAATAAGCCTGATCATGGCTTTACAGTTCTTCACAGTTCTTCAATAGAAGATTATTTTAAGGATTTCTCCAATGTATTCCTATAGAAAACTTGGACCTAATTGTAGCCCCACCCTACCCCCCGAAGGTCAGGATTACACTATTTGAGATACATGTACTTCCATATCAATATGACTGATTATGGCTTTACTATCTTGAGAAGAATATTTTAAAAGATATTCCTATTTATACCAATTTAAAACTTTGATTGCCCATAGAAGCCCCACCTAATTTTTGCTTTTTCTTACCAGGGGTAATTACCTCCCCAAAGAAGAGGGTGTGGCCCTTCATTTGAATAAACCTTATCCCCTTTATCCAAGAATACACTGTGCCAAGTTTGGTTGAAACTTGCCCAGTTGTTCTGGAGAAGAAGATAAAAATGTAAAAAGTGAACCAAGATGACAATTAAGTTAACAATGACAGACAAATTTTGATAAGAAAAGCTTGCTTCAGCTCAGGTGAGCTAAAAACAACTGTAAAAACAAGTTAACTTTGTTCTTAGATTCTGATACACTGTACTTCCATATACATGTAATAGAAGTATATAAATTATTTAGTATTAGTATAAAACAATATTCCTAATGCTTCATAAAATTATCTACAGTACTGTAAATCACTTTTTATTTGCAAGAACTTTATTTTCGGGTGACAACGCAAGAGAGTGTACTTTCGCAAATTTCATTCTTGTGTATACATGAGTATTTCTAAAGATTAAATGGACCAAAAAGCACAATTTATGAAAAATTTGTTTTGTAAATAATGAGTAAATGATTATCTCACAAAAATAAGGTGTCACAAAAATTAAGTGATCTACAGTATTTCAAGAATTCAATATGGTAAAATTTCAAAAATTCATTGTAAACTCATTACTATGTCATCTGTGTGTTAGTCTTCTCTATTTTCTTAATTCAAAAACCAAATATGTACCTTTATCACCACAACAGCAATAGAATTCGTTCTTCTTTTGACCATACCTCACACAGGTTCCAGATCCACACTGGTTAGAATATGCTGAAATCGAGTATCACTACATTAAAAGCAAGTAGCTAGAAAGTTGTCTACATAAAAGCCAATCTATGTTAATCTACTGGGACTCAAGCAAGCTGGGCTCCAGTGACAAAAAGGTAAAAAAAAATCCACAAGTCACTTTTATTTTTTTATACAAACATACGCCTGGCTACGTGCCTGAAATTAGACTTATAATTGCAACAATACAGTCTATTTGTGTAATATGACCAACAAGAAATCTGTGAGCCAATGCTCACTAGTAATACCCCTGCTCTGATGTAAATAAACACTATCATGTTGATAAACACAAGTTCAATTACTGGCAGATGCACAGAAAAATATGAAGTTGACATCAGATTCATATCAAAATCCCACCATATGGCCTGCCTCAATAAAGATTGTACTAAAATTTCAAGAATCTGCTATGAAAAGTTCATGAGAAAACTGCGACAAAAATTTGTTATGTATGAAACTGACTGATGCACAGACAAACAGGAAGTTGACATTGGATTTAAACAAAAATGTATCCCAAGGAATGGCATGCCTCAGAGAATATTATATCAAATTTTCAAGCATCTGCGATAAGTAGTTGCTGAGAAAACTGTGACGAAAATTTATTATGCATGAAACAGACAGATGCACAGACAAACAGGAAGATGACACTGGATTTGAACAAAAATGTACCCCACCATATGGCATGCCTAAGAGAAGATTGTGTTAAAATTTCGTTTGTTATGTATGAAACTGACTGATGCACAGACAAACAGGAAGTTGACATTGGATTTAAACAAAAATGTATCCCAAGGAATGGCATGCCTCAGAGAAGATTGTATTAAATTTTCAAGCATCTGCGATAAGTAGTTGCTGAGAAAACTGTGACGAAAATTTGTTATGCATGAAACTGACTGATGCACAGACAAACAGGAAGATGACATTGGATTTGAACAAAAATGTACCCCACCATATGGCATGCCTCAGAGAAGATTGTGTTAAAATTTCAAGCATCTGCGATGAGTAGTTACTGAGAAAACTGTGACAAAAATTTGTTATGTATGAAATGGACAAATGTATCCCACCGTATGGAATGCCTCAGAGAAGATTGTGTTAAAATTTCAAGCATCTGCGATGAGTAGTTTCTGAGAAAACTGTGATGAAAATTTGTTATGCATGACCCAGACGACCAGGAAGTTGACATCGGATTTGAACAAAAATGTATCCCACCGTATGGCATGCCTCAGGGAAGATTGTGTTAAAATTTCAAGCATCTGCGATGAATAGTTGCTGAGAAAACTGTGACAAAATTTGTTATGTATGAAATGGACAAATGTATCCCACCGTATGGCATGCCTCAGAGAAGATTGTGTTAAAATTTCAAGCATTTGCGATGAGTAGTTGCTGAGAAAACTGTGATGAAAATTTGTTATGCATGACACAGACGAACAGGAAGTTGACATCGGATTTGAACAAAAATGTATCCCACCGTATGGCATGCCTCAGGGAAGATTGTGTTAAAATTTCAAGCATCTGCAATGAGTAGTTGCTGAGAAAACTGTGACAAAAATTTGTTATGTATGAAATGGACAAATGTATCCCACCGTATGGCATGCCTCAGAGAAGATTGTGTTAAAATTTCAAGCATTTGCGATGAGTAGTTGCTGAGAAAACTGTGATGAAAACTTGTTATGTATGAAACGCACAGATGAACAGGAAGTTGACATCGGATTTGAACAAAAATGTATCCCACCGTATGGCATGCCTCAGGGAAGATTGTGTTAAAATTTAAAGCATCTGCAATGAGTAGTTGCTGAGAAAACTGCGACGAATATTTGTTACGGACAGACTAACGGACGCACAGACAGCTAGACAGACAGACAGACACACAAGGGTAAAACAGTATACCCCCCTCTCCTTCAGAGCAGGGGTATAAAAATGTAGAAGAAGTGGGGCCTTGAAAGAATTTCATAGGAATTTTTTTAGTATGCATGAAAACATCACTTGGTAAAATGGAAACTGATACAAAAAACTATACTGTATATCTTAAGTCTACTTGTGAACCAAATCTTTTTGATATTAAACCAAAACTGTTGGAGGAGGAGTATTTTGAAAAATTGATTACTAATGGTTTGATAAACACTAAACAGACAATTAGACATATGGATGGACAACGAACACCTTACCAAAGCATAAGCTCTTCTGGTCTCTGACCAGTAGAGCTAAAAACTTAAGAGGACAAACTATAATTTAGCATACTCACATTTTTGTAAGTTTAAAACTACAGTACATGTTTTATCTCCATTAAATGTCAATTCTCCTGCCATTGAGGACAAATTTGTTGGTGGCTGTATACCATGGAGTTTTACATCAGTAATATTCTTTTGATTCGGTTTGCCTTGTATGAGCAGTGTTCTATAACCATAGCTCCCACTGGCTGTGACTGAGAATCCATCAAAAGTCAACACAGCTGAGGTTAATATTTCATCTTTATTTCTTTGAGTAACATTCATCTGAATTTTCTGTGACAATTCACCAAGACAAATAAAAGAGCCTTCCCATAAGCTTGGCAGTAACTCAGTAGAATCTGTGAATTAGAAGAAAATATAATGAATGACGTACCTGGTGCAACTTTTTGCCTTGACATTTGATAATCCACAGCCTGAATCACACTTACAAAAATGGAGGTAATTGTCAGTAAAATTGACAGACTCAACACCAAGTAAACCCAGCTTAAAGAATCAAAAATTGCAAGCCAAAGTTCATGAAAAAATAGAGAGAAGCATGTCCTACCTTTATAAAATCCACAGTCTCCCTCACCCCCGGGAATCTGTACATCACAATCTTTCCCTGTCCAGCCAGGATTACAGATCTTCTGTCCTTGAACTCCACATTTATAATGTCCTTTACAGCCATAATCCTCGGCAACACAGTTAATGTCACAGTCTGGTCCATAGTAGTTCTGATCACAGTATGACGACACGCTCAAATTCAACCTAAAACAGTTTATGAAATATATCAAGCTGCATTAATATTCAATTTAACAACTACAAACTCATTTATTACAATGAAACAAAAAGAATATTGGAGTTTCTGTCTAAATTGTACCTCATTTTCTTGGATCAGAATAGTGATTTTTCTTTTTTGAGAAAACACTTCTTCCTTAAAGTTAGACAAAAAGGATTTGTGTTGCCAACTTGGATAATTTTGCATCATTTGCATTCCATCCTAAGATGCACACTATTTAGTTTGGATCTTATTTGTAATGCCAGCCTGGAACAAACTCAAACATTGAACCCAGGGTCTTTGGAGGAATTTGGTTCAAATTACACGCACAAACTCAGTCACCTGCACACATACATACACACAACCTGTTTACACTTCTGTCAATCACTTTTTATTCACAAGAAATGACAAAAATTTAATTCTCACATTTCATAGTATTCCTGAGGATTATATAGAGTAATAATTAAGCACATTTTGTGAAATCACTTATCAAGAATCAATGCCAGTTTCTCACAAAAATAAGGTGACGCGAAAATTTATTAATATTTACAATATATACCTATTTCTTTGCAAGGGGATAAAAATAACGTAATTCTTATAACCTGAGTATGAAGATGGAGGGGAGTTAATTAAAATACCTACACATTTCATGCACTTCCCTCAAGGAATTCTTTTTTTATACGTACTTTAAATCTTGGCCTCTCAAAAATTACATATAGGCACCACAAAGTGGAGCATCAGCATGCAAAAGAGCATTTGCTTCCCTTATGAAAGTGAAATGTTGTGTCTCATTTCTTTCATAATAATTATATGCAAGAGTATTTAAGTACAAACTTGGATCTTAGTTGTGGTCTGTCTCCATTGAATAGATAATCCTGGTATTCTATCACTGTGGAGTTATAGAAGGCAGCAATGTTGAATACAAAATGGAAAGTATCAACCAACACTGAGGCCCCTCCTGTGTCCTGGTCTGTCACATTCACTTTCATATATAAGGGATCCTAAAATGAATCAAAATTAAAGCACTCTGATCTCAATCGTTTTGTAAAATGCATTTTGATTGGCTATAATGCACTGATGTTTGAGGCAGTCAAACATGCATTTACAAGCATGAAAGCATTTCAATGGGTTGGATAATTATTATCTTCCTGTTTTTTTGTGAATGTGTGTAGTTTTACCTTCAGACTGGTTGCGATGGGAAAGTTGAGTTTCTGATTCTCATTGAAGTCAATGTTGTTGGAGTCTGGTTGAGCGATAATCTGTTTTGTTCCATATGTGCAGTCAAATCCTTCACGTTTTCTCCTACAAAAATAAAAATATATCAATTCATATTTCAATCCCACTACTTTTAGAGAAAATTCATCCTTCTTTTTCAATGAAATATGTTCTAGCTGGCATTCTAAACAAAAAAAGTGGGGCAATAAAATTAAAAGGGACAAAACCTTGTTGTTTAGGTGTTCATTAGATGACTATAAAACGAACTCTTGCTATGTCCCTCATATGAGTACAAGAGGCCAGACTGTTCCATTGGTATCGAAACAATAATATGACAGTTCTACCATGATAGAGAGCTCTGAGTTCCTTTCATTGAAATGTTATTAATATAAATAGAAAAGGAATCCATTCCATCATGTCCATATTACTGTAATGGTTTGGGCTGTGGATATCGGCCTGGATAGCTCAGTTGGTAGAGCACCTGACTAGAGATACAGGGGTCCCGGGTTCGATTCCCGGTCCAGCCATACATTTTCTCCTTTCCTGTTACAGATTTGGTGCCGTTGACCACCCCTGGAATTGCAGGTGAAAGTCCTGCTAGGGGGTAATAGGAACTTGGGTTGTGTCTTCGAGGGTGAAGACCATTTGAAGGAGGGAGGAATGTAATGGTTTGGGCCATGGATATCGGCCTGGATAGCTCAGTTGGTAGAGCACCTGACTAGAGATGCAGGGGTCCCGGGTGCGATTCCCGGTCCAACCATACATTTTCTCCTTTCCTGTTACATTACAATAATTATTGAAATGAAATAGTCATTGTCTTAGTTATTTAAAAGCGTGCAATATGATGTACCACAGGGACATGTGTAGAGAAAATAAATCATTTAGCAATAAGTACTTTTTTTTTTTTCTCTAAGGCCCATTTATGATTCTTTTCTGAGCTGATTTATTTTCTCTACACAAGCCCCTGTGCATAAACCAAAGAATGACTTCAAGTCTAATACATGTTTTTTATAATTCATTTCGTAAAGACAGTTTTTATATCTTGAATTTAAATCTATTCACGTCAACTTACCCTATACATATATCAAAGTTTAGATCACATTTATCTAGCTGACATTTTAACACATCTGAATCACAACATTTTCCATTGAAGTCTGTTCCTGATGGGTTATCGTATGAGTGAAGTCTCACCACAAATTGTCCGGTGCCAACTACAACCTGAAAGATATCATTATCATATACGAGGGGTTATCAAAAAGTTCGTGGACTGAGGCTATAAAATTAGTACTATGTAGTCTCTGCTTACAAAATTTATATGGAACATAAGACAACAAAAAGTAAGGAAATGTTGAAAATTTTAGCCTGATACGTTCATTATTTGCCAAATTATTATAAAATAAAAACGAAATCATATGATCACACGGCGCTGTCGTCGTTTATTCTCATGACGTCCGATAACGTCATTGTTTTTTCGATGTCCGCTTCTTCTATCTCATACATTTTTTTATGAGATTCCCTGGAGCTGAGTACAGACTTAAACCCGCCTTGGTTATATAACTTTACAATGTCATGAACAGTGGCCTTCAATGAATATAATATTCCAAATGGATTATTACACAGGGAGATATCCTTGCTAGATTTTGCCAGCATATTTTGCTTTTTGGAGTTCATTATCTACAACACATAATCAACGTCATTTTTTGACGTGATTGATTTTTTACACCTCGACTGCAAGTCAACATTAACTGTGCATCCCTTTTCGCTCTAAATCTATTTTGACATTAAAATACAAGTACTCGGGATGCATATTATTTCTCTGTAGCCAGTTTTAACAAATTTTAGGTCTATACCAGTTTTTCAGGGGCAAAACTTTATAGAATGTTAGAAACGGAAACCCCTCCACCCTTTTGACGTCATTTTCAAGGCCTCATTTATTTGGACATTTGGTGTAAAATTTATGATAAAAATTCATAGAACTTCCAGAATGCAGTGAAAATTCCATATTTTGTGTTACAGTTGTGTCCCGACACATACCTGAATTAACGGAATTTATGGATGTCAAATGATCATATCAGAAGAGTTTTTCACAGTTACACATAGGTCGCAACAACGTCGTATTCGAGGTTGCGCCGACTGGGCCTACTATTGCTTACGAAAACGTTACTTATAGGTCAAAAAATAAAATTTATGATTTGTGGTTTATTCTTTTGATAGAAAAGATGATGCTAACTAGATATTCTAAATTTCATTGATGTACCTAAAGCGGTTTTAATTTTATGACGCTAGTCCACGAACTTTTTGATAAGCCCTCGTATATAGCAAAATTTTATCTACTGAAATTCACATGAAATACTCAGTAAAAATGTTGGATCATGAATGCATGATAGGATGACGTCTTGAATCTGCTAGGTTTATGAAAATGCAAGCTTACAAATCACTACAGGAGGCTGCCATTACGGACGCTTTCAACTGTTCAAAAGGGAAATAAGCCTTCCAATGATTTTTCAAATATGTCAGGAGAGTTACCTAAGGGGAAGTAACTATAGTAAATTTTGAAGAAAAAAAATGACGTTTTATATTATTATCATGATTGAAAAAATATTTGCCATAATTTCGATGCCCGATTTTACACAGCAATATATATGCAAAAACAATAATCTGACCAATTAAAAATCTTCAGAATATATAGGTGTCATTCATCTTAGTCAAAGGTTGAGTAATACTTCATAAGCACATGTTACTATGAATAGAACCTGTTTCAATTCTTTGGATGCACCCAATATTAGAAATATAGTCCAGAAACCTCCTAGAAGAATAATTGTGAATTATTTGGATCTTCCCCGAAAGATGCTATGTAAAGAACATGGTCAGTCTTTGGGATGATGAACCATTTTTCATGATTTTATGTTTGTTAAAGAAAACAGGGTTATCATGATTATTTCAAAATTATTTCTCAATTTTCCTGGGAAAGAAAACTTCTATAGAAATATAAGAAAGTGTGTTTGAAAAATCGTATTCATTCGCAGTTCTAACCCCACAATTATGCACAACCTTTACCAAAGGGGAATTGATATAAATATATTTCTGATGATATTTTCATATAAATAGATAGATTTTTTGAAAATTACATCTTGAGAATTTATTTATTACAGTAAAAAATCTGTATATTTTGTTCTTAATGCCTTTGTTGAAATTATCATTATTTTTAGTTTCTTTAATTAATTGTATTCTTTTTTAAATTCAAAATTCATAAGAGTATGCGAATAAAAATTGAAAATAAAATTATTTTAGGACAGTTATTACATTTTTATACAGTGACAACTGTTTGTACAAAAATATACACTACATACGCAAGGTACCTTACCTACTGATAATTTTTCAAGATATTCTAAATTTAAACTTATAATACCAATACATGCATGCTCTGAGACAAAAGATCAGCATGCATTAACAGGGGTTTTGAAAAGATGTCAAATTATGAAAAAAGTTGCATTATTCAAAGAAAAATAAACAAAAATTACGAAACATAATTTCAAAATATTTTTTCATCAAAATTTGTTTTAGAAGAGATGTACAAATCCTTATAAAGACATCAAAAGTATTGCACACAGGTCCTTCATTTAGTGGAACTCTTCAACTCCAGGGAAGAACCCAATAAAGTCCAAACTACTTTGCATATGACCTTAATGACCAATGGAAAATTTGTAGTTTATCATAAAGAAAATCCTTTATATTTTATAATGTTAAATACTGTACCTTCTATTGAAGTTCCAAATACGTGATCTGAAGCCCATTTGTGAAGGAAAAAATCCAATTTATGAAGGTATAAAAGACATTAATATTGTTGAGTTAACAATTACAGACTTATAGTAATTACTAAAAAGAAAGTTTTAAGAATATATTGATACATTTCTTTGTCAATACTTCGGTGTCTTCGCCATAGCTTAAATATCATTGAATCTATTCCTTTCTTTAATTAAGGTGCATCCATGTTTAGACAATTTAAAACCTTGTAATTTTGGAGAAAACCTTCTTTCCATTTGGCGTATACGTAATCTGTAAAATTTTGGACTGCCATTTTGGATATATCTTGCCATAATTCGACAAAAATTTATTATATACTATTAGAAAGTTTGCTCTCTGATTAAGCCGCTCTTAAGAAGCACATTTTAAAACGATTTTCACGATTTTATAAATATATTATAAATCCATGACCTCGGATCTAGTTAACTGTAACAAAAACGAATATTCTCAAATTCTGTCCCTCCTGTCAAGTATTACATATAATGCTAAAGGAAACCCATGTTTATCTTCTTCGTCAAGTTCTTTTGTTCATGCAATTACACTTGGAAAAATAAATTATCAATAGGCCCTATCAGTGCTTCTTACGAACTGACCCTCTTACAAATAGAAATACCCTTTGTCAGCGTTCTAAATATTATTTTGTCTGGATTCGCTGGGATTTAATTTCAGGCTAATATTAAGTTGTTCCGATTCACAGTCTGATCACATACAACTGTTAGCAGCTGATAATTTGGTTGTCAAGAGATATGTCACTTCTGCATAATAAAAAATGAATCTGAATGAAAATACCCTGATCGCAGTTCTCCGTGGTTAGAATTAAAATTCAAAAAGTGAAAAAGTTTAAAATTACAAAGATTTGTTTTATTTCGTAGATTATTATAGCTGATAATATATTCTTATAAACTAAATTACCTATCAAAATATACATAGTTAAACATTTGATAACGTAGATTAATTCTTAATTAAATAAATGTCCAGTCAATGAACACAAAGAGGAAACACATTACTATAGAGTTGTACATATACATAATGTTATCTCTAAACCTCTTTTTCATTTGTAAGAAAGGGTTGTCTACAAATTTGAGGACATATATTCATGTTAGCTAAAGAAATAAACAGAAAGAAAAAGATCATCAAAACATATTTTGGTGCATCAATCATGCAATTTTCATTGACATTAATTACTTTGAAAGCGTGAGTGCATGTCCACAGAAGACGGATGTATTTATTTCTTTATTTTAAATTTTATTATAATTATTTTTTTTTGTAGCTTTGATCTTTGAGATCCTTGGCATGCAAAATTAATAAAAAGAAGTTTTATTATTAATTTGCATTAGAAACTTTTCATTCAACCGTCAATAATTTTAATTTGCATTAGAAACTTCGCGGTTTATAAAGCGTAAACTGCCCCAACCCAGTTTATACCGTATAAAATGGGTAGCTATTAAATTCATTCCTTAAGTAAATTAAAAAATTAACAGTTTGGCAATTATAAAAGATAACTTTATTTTTTTTCTTCATAAAATAAATACAATAAAATAAAATACTTTCCCTGATTTGAAATGAAAATTCTTACCCCTAAAAGAAAAGAAACAGTAATTCCGAAGGATAAGAAAATTCCGTTCATTTCGACATCAAGATGGGAAATGGCTAATAATTCATAAGAAGGGGTATGTCGCCTCGCTTTGACAGGCCCGGAATATGGGATTCCTTCTTTAGCTGCCAGGAATTCAGATAAATCGATAACTTAATAATTACAACTGTGTGACCTCCCCAACAGAGGAATGTACCCACCACACCCAACGATAAGACAAATGTACCCCCACAGATTCTTATATATATAAGACTTTTCAAATGCATTAAAAAACTGTATGATTTTTTAAAAGCCTTTGCACGCCGTAGAAACGGTAACATTTATGCACAAAACTGCAAGCGTGGGCGGCATGCTTCACTAAATGAGGGACCAAGATTAAACGCCTCTCCAAAATCACCCAGAACTCCGCAGGGCAGAATTTCTGAACTCTACCATTGATAAAGCAGACTTGTCCATCTTAATTATTTCTTTAATCTACCGATTGTGCCACCCTAGAAAAGTGAAATGTCATGGGGTATGTTAACAGGTGTGTTCAGATCATAGCCAGTCGAAGAGTGGGCAGATAATTCACATAATGTATAGTAAATCACGGGGGTTGTACTTCTGTTATAACACTAGCAATCATAAGAACATGGTACATGTATTTAGCTATTTATTTTAATGATCATTTTAGCAATCAAGATTTTACTCTGTTTCTAATCCTTAGTTTTTACGTTACCAGACCTAATTCATACTGTCCTCTACAAAAAATTAGAATTTTTCAATTCAAATTTGTATATACTAGTAACTTAAAATGAAAAATTCTAAATTTTTGTAGAGGACAATACGATAAACAAATGACCTCGCCAATATGCGAATTCTTCTCAAAGGAGTTGAAACTTTATTCAGCAGTTGTGGTAGTATGGTTCTTTTAATTCCAAGTTCTTGCTTTAATTTTCAATATCACTAAAGTAAAAAGTCAGGTAAAATACAAACATCGGTTGACTTGTGATATGAAAATTTCGTGATAATGGTGTGTTTGTAACGATGACCAATGCAATACCCATGAAAGAGTAAGAGTTTGAAGAAATCTATTGAGACTAACGCTCTAGTCATTACAGTGAAAGCATCTTAACATTTTTTGTTGCTATTTTTTTCTTAAATCTTTATATCAATCTTTGCATTACCTCAAACATATATTTTTTCTATAATTGACAATTTCTTTGTCGTCCAGATTTCGCCAATCTGTTGGAATTTCCATGGGTACTAATTGCGTCCCGTTATTATTGGACGTTATTTCTTGAAGGATAACAAAACCAAAAATATGACAGACAGGGAAATGAATCTCAATTATTATTAGGCGATCTGATCTTTACAATAAACTACGAGGACGTCTTGAAATCATCATACATACAGTGTTTATGTAAAACAAAAACAAAAAACACTTATGTGTAAAGTTCTTACTATTAGTTAAATGAAAGATTAGTCGAGGGTAATATTTTTCAGCTAAAGCAAAGATGTCGACCATGACAGTTCCATTCTTTGATTTTGGTCTACAAATAACGAGGTAAGATTTATGACATAAGAAACTGAATGTGATTCCTTTGATGTTCTAGACTTATATATCTTAGGTGTTGTGTGGCTTCCACGGGAAGAATTCCTCATAATAATATTTCATAATATTTCTAAATGCGCAGAATTACAATGTCTTACTGAGAAAACAGGGGAAAAAATGTTTATGTGTTTGATTATGTCTATGACGCCAACAGGAAAAATTTTATATACTTTTTTTCATGATTGCAAGACATTTACCAAATGATGGGGTGGGTTAAAATTTACACAGAACGACAGAACATGATAAATGTCCCTTTCCTTCGTTAACGGGAGTGATATTTGTATGTGGATAAATATTCTTATCAATGTGAGTCAACACGTCAAAATATTATCACATGAGGGTGATCATTTACCGGTAGTACAGGAACTGAATGGGAACAAATAGTACAATTCAGTGAATGAACAGCGTGGTGGGTTCCGAAAGTGGACACTGTATGCCTGGTTTGTGCTGTCTTATCAGCAAAACTTACAAATCTAAACCACTAAAGGACTCTTTATAAGTTGGTTGTATTTACAAAGGATTTATGGACTTTCGAGCGTCTGGCAGTAATTGGAATCTGCAATAATTCAAATCAAAGAACACAAATAATAAAAATAATTTACAAGAGGCTCATGGACTATAAAGCTCACACGAGAAGCTTTGACCCTGCGATTAATTTAAACTATTCTTTGCCAAAGGATGATTTGCTCCAAGTTTAGTTAAAATTGGGCCAGTAGTTCTTAAGAAGACGTTGAGCTAAACACAACAAAAAAACCAAATACAGAAAAAGAATAAAACAAAAAAAACAACCCTCCTCCAAACACTAAAATCAAATTCATTATATAATCCACAAAACAAAAATAATATATCGAAATGCATTTTCTTACAAAACTAAATTAAATGAAAAGTATACCCCATATTCCCTGGTTGTTTACCGGTTTTACAGATTCTGTGAAAATTAAGAATGTTTGAAGTCTGCATTGAAACATTTAAAAAAAAAAACACCTAAAGTTAATTTTTCGGACTGAAAAAATGAAATTAATATTTTGAAAAATATACTTTACGGTTGCCTTTATGTAGTTTAATTAGTTTTAATTATAAGGATTTTCTCTTGGTTGCTGTTTTGTGTAATAAAGAGTTTCATTAAACTCTTGTTTGAAATATAACATAATGAAATGAATTTATTTTTCAAGATCTTCATGTAAAATCAATAATTCCATTAAATCATATCGTAAAATATTTGGTTGCAGACCCGTTGCATGACCCATTAATCAATGTAGCTCACAGATCAATAACACAAATTTTACTTACTTTAATTTCATTCACTTGAAATTAAGAGATGGGTATGGAGAAAACGAACAGTATTCAATATCAATGTCCATAAAACAATAGAATAAGAAATGTCCTTTTTGTTCATCAAAACCAAAGACTGATTAAGAAAACTATGTATCTTTATGCAGTCACCGTGTATCTGCAAAGAACTATAAGCGGTATATTGTCCCACTCTCCTCTCTCACTCACTCCCTCTCCCCACTCTCACTCCCCCTCTCTCTCACACTCCCTCCCCCCTCTCTCACTCCCTCTCCCCCTACTCTCTCACTCCCTCTCCCCACTCTCACTACCTCTCCCCACTCCTTCTCAATCTCTCCTCACTGTCACTTCTCCTCTCTTTATACCCACTATTAAGATAGAATAAGAGTGGGAGTGGAGAGAAAGTGGGAGTGGGGAGAGAGAGGATCTACTCTAACCCCTGTCTCTATCCTCTCTCGCCCCCTCTCAAAGACAGCGAGAGATAGTAGGAGACTAACTGTGATAAGGAGAGAAAAAAAGGAGAGTAGCCAGAAGGTGATTAGATAGAATGGGAGGTAGTTACCACCCACTCTCACCTTCTTTTCTCTCCCTCAATATATCTCTCCGTCTCACACCTCCTCCCCTCCCATTGTGTCTTTCTAACTGTCTCCCCATATTCTCACTCTCTCTTTCTTTCTTTCTTTTTTTTTGATTTTGTCTTTTTTGGACTCTGTTACTTCTAACTTGTGAGAAATAATCTTTTTATATGCATTATACATCGATTTTTCATAATTGTTTAGAAGTAAAAATATTAGAAATAATTCTTTTTACATAATAAAGAGAACATTCTTTCGTTATTGTAAAACAAATTATAAAATGTCTATTCTTGATCTTTTTACTTTAAGTAAATTTATAAGAATTGACCACTTGTGCAAGAAAAAATTATGTCATTTAATTTTACAAGGGCGATAACTTAAGAAAAAAATTTAAAGAGACGGTCTACCAAAATATTCTTCATTTTACTTAATATATATTTCGAGATTGACATTCACTATCTTTATCCCTTGTTTGCAATCAGTTTATTTGAATTCTATATTTTAAATATTTTTTTCTGCTCATGCAGACATTGTGAGGTTGCGTTGATACTAACCAAAATGCACTTGCATCTTGTCTCCCTCGTTGTTCTACGCTGAAACCAGTGTTTTATATTTTTGCTTTGAATTAAATTGTTCGTTTGGTATTTTATTCAAATATGTACTGTGTAAAAATACAAATAATCTTACATGGTTCTACTCTTCTAACCATAGGTTTTAACTTTACAGTTTATGAGAGGTTGACCGTTAGGCCTTAGAAGTATGAGTGAATGCTCACCTATAATTAGGGTCCTGACCATGCATGCCTCTGGGAAAATACAAATCATTCATTGTAGCAGTAGAAACATACATTAACAAGAGGCCCATGGGCCTTATAGGTCACCTGAGTATCATGCAACAACTTTCCAACAATTGAATTTGATTCATGTTTTAATCTAGAAGCCATGAAATTCACAATTTTGAAAGAGGCACCAGGCAATTATTATGCACTCAGCATGCTTACTTTGGTTAGTAATACCCAGAGGTACATGTAGATCACCGTTACAAAGAGTAAATGCATTTCCACTTTATCATTATCAGTTGTGCACCCCATCCAATAGGAACCACTGACTCTGGGGCCACATCTTTCAAAATTTTGGAAATTTTATTTCATGATGTAGTTGATTAATACCAAAGTGCAGATTTCAAAGCATTAAATCATTTTTCAGACCCCCTCCCCCAAGTACCTCTGTCTCAGGGGCCAGGAAATTAAGCATTTTTGGAAGAAGCATATGGAAGGGAATTACCGCCAAAGGTCTATGTATCTTGCTTTTATTCTTATTCTGCCTACTTCTTTATGCTTTGTTATTATTGTAATTATATGTCACTTTATTGTTTTCATATTCGTCTTTATTACATTTCACTTTGACTTTTATCATTCATTTTGTCTTTACTTCTATGTTGCTTTATTCTTGTAAATTCATTCTACTTTCTTTTAATCTTAAACAGTTTCTTTAATAAATTATTAGCATTATCTCTACTACGAATGTTAATTCAATCACGCTAACAATGAAGCATATTCAATGAAGACGAATGGAAGTTGTCAAACCGTCAAAATTTAGTGCCGCATTATAACGCTAGGTGGCGTGGTGTTGGCTACGAGTGTTGGTAAAACTAGGTAAGCAAACCCGGGTCGGGTTATTTGAGATTCTTCAATACGCCTTAATACTTTATCAATCGAACTTCTGAAGGCCGGATCCGATCTCCCGATCCAATGATGGAAACTCCATATTTATTTTCTCTGG
>PRKT01000018.1:1835926-1851623 GCA_003671525.1 Saccostrea glomerata | reverse complement strand
GAGAGAGAAAGAGTCATTATCCATATGTACTCGTGAAGATTATCTATGTTTTACTAAATGGTTAAAATGATTTAATTATAAAACACTATTAAAATGATATTATTTAATTATTTATTCATACAGAACCAGGGACCTATATACTAGTATATAGGTCCCTGATAGACCGGATAACTTTTCTTCAAAAACTGAAAACGTTAGTATATATAAACATTGTTTTACGATTTAAAGAACTATTCGGGGTAGGGGTTGCTAGGAAGGAGCGAACTGCTATATATAGCGAGATTTCCCACGGAAGACTATATTGAAACTTCCCCGGGGGGAGTCCCAATGTATAGTCTTCCGGCATCAGTCTTTTAAAAATTTAAGTTTGATTAATAAAGTATTAAGACAGAAAATTCTCGAATAACCCCGGCCCGGGTTTGCTTACCTAATTTTACCAACACGCTTAGCGAACACCCCTGCCACCTAGCGTTATAATGCGGCACTAAATTCGGACAACTTGTATTCGTCTTCATTGAATATGCTTCATTGTTTGCGTGATTGAGTTAACGTTCGTAATAGTTATAATCATTTAAGAAACTGTATCAATTTAAAAGAAAGTAAAATGAATTCACAAGAATAAAGCAACATAGAAGTAAGGGCAAAATGAAGAAGGATAAAAGTCAAAGTGAAATGTAATGAAGACGAACATGAAAACAATAAAGTGACATATAATTACAATAATATAAGCATAAAGAAGTAGGCAGAATAAGAATAAAAGCAAGATACATAGACTTTTGGCGGTAATTCCCTTCCATAGAAGCAGCGTTCTTCTTCATAATTATATACTAAGATCATTGCAATAATACCCAGGATCAAAGGAAAAGATTTTCAAAGAATTCGTGCATTTTCACTGTATAAACATTGAGAGCTCCGCCTTAACACAAGAAGCCCTGACCCAGGGGCTCTGAAATTCACAAATTTCAAAGAGGCATCCTTCCTCTTCATAACTATGTACATAGTTGTTTGGTTTAATATCCAGGTGCAGAAAAGAAATTTTTTTAAAGAGTTTATGCATTTTCACTATATAAACAATAGAGCCCCACCCTAACACCAGAATACCCAACCCAGGGGTCATGAAATTCACAATTTTGGAAGAGGCAGCCTTATTCAACATAACGATGTACTTAATTAGTTTATTTAATACTCAGGAGCAAAGAAGAAGACTTTCAAAGAAATAATTCATTTTCACTATATAATCTATATAGCCCCGCTCTGCCACTAGAACCCCTGACCCTGGGGCCATTAGATTCACAATTTTAGAAGAGGCAGCCTTATTCACCATAACTATGCACTTGGTTAGTTTATTTAATGCCCAGGAGCAGAAAAGAAGAATATAAAAGAAATAATGCATTTTCACCATATAACCTATATAGCCCCGCCCTGCCACTAGAACCCCTGACCCTGGGGCCATGAATTTCACAATTTTGGTAGAAGACTTAATGCTGATTACAATCATACAAACAGTTTGACTGCTTGATGTCCAGGAGTAAAGAATAAGATTTTTAAAGATTACACGAATTTTAGTGTTTTTTTGCCCCACCCCCCCAGGCCCCAGGGGGGGGGGGCAGGGACCATGAAATTCACAATTTATGTTCCCCTTAACCTATAGATGCTATATGCCAAATTTGGTTGAAATTGGTTTGGTGGTTTCAGAGAAGAAGTTGAAAATGTTCAAATGTTAACGCACGACAGACGACGGACGAAAACAGATAGCATTTACTCAGGTGACCAAAAAGAGGAATTCGACAAAATTCCTTAAAACGTAGCCGTAGGAATCGGATGGAGGGGCGGGACCTTCCCCAATAATTTTCACGATGCATCGAATACTAATAGATTAAAGAAAATTAAGCTACTTTATGCAAATATCCTAAAGTATGTGTTAATGTTGAATGAAATGTGAAAGAAATTCATTTTTAACAATTAAGTTGATGAAAGTAGAATATCAAAATGCAGTTTAAATTCTTGCCTGAACCTATGGTTGATACAATGACCTTGTCAGACGGACTTTTCCGTTGTTTCCCGATTATACGAGACAGGATTGTGGTCGGTCGTTAAGGATGCTCACTTTTCCATGGTATTTGATCCCACCTCTGATGTTTTAAGGTATATGTTTGCTCTGCTCTTAATTTGTATTGTTTAATGGACTTTTGCGCTCGAACATTGTTCTTTTATCTCCTCAGATACCATTCATTTTCTATTAAAGAAATGTTATAGTCAGGAACGATGCTCATTAAAACTGAAAAAAATAGTTTATTAAGGAATTTTTAGCCTTTTCTTCCGCTAATATAAATCTAACTCAAACATCAAAACATATAATTATACTGAATAGCATCAGACAGCAAGCAAATTTTATCAAATCCCCTTTTAATATTATTTTTTACATTTATATGAAATAGACGATAATCTAACAATTTTTAACAACACAGATCTTGAACAGGACAATAAACACGTACATATGATGTTTCTCCTTCACAATTAATGGGTTAAGTGTGAATGATATTTCAAACATGATATATGCAGATTATAAACAGTATTCAAGCTCTCAAGTCCATCCAAACAATACATACCAGAAGCAGAAGTAGTGCAAACACATACCTCTAAAATACAGTGGTGGGATCAGGTAATGAAGGAATGACCATCTAACGCTTACGTCATACTCGTCGTGTGCTTTTTGTCATGATCGAGAACAGAAAACAACGGGAAAGGTCTAGGCAATTCAGAGAGTAAATAATGATCTACTTAGATTTGATTATACTTTTGTTCAAATTAACATTGCTTTTTGTATGATTTATGCATTTTAATGAATCTTTCTTTTTTTCAAATTCATTTTTAAAGCTTTAATAACAGTCTTGTACATTCATTTTAGAATATTTACATCCACTGAATATTTTCTCCTTTATTTCTTAAGAAACCCCATTGCGTTCATCACTGCATAAACTACAGTAGGCATGTCGCCTGTACAGATTTCTTAATCAGTCCGGGCTGTTCCATCAATGAAACGTATAGAGACGTTCGCATCATTAATACAATAATTAATCTTTTTAATCCTACTTTAATTGATTATTTGAACAGATATAAATATAAACAATAAAATGTCTTTCTTTTGCTTGTTATTACTGGAATGAACGGTCGCAGCTATTGCAGAAAAAATTTACATAACCCGCTTACGCGGGTTATGTATTTTTTCTGCAACAGCTGCTTCCGTTCATTCCAGTAACAACAAACAAAGAAAGCATTTTATTGTTTAAATAATCGTAATGTTAAGCGCCATGGAGAATTTTTTTTATATAAAAGAAAAGGCTTTTAAGGAGAGTAGCATATCAAAAACCCTTGGCTAGCGAAGATGATGGCGACATGTTTTTTTATCTATCAATTTATTTTTTATGTTATATACTTACTAAATAATATGTCAAACTTCCGCCAGAGTTCGTTTGTACCGGAGACGCAGAGGACTATGGGTAGTTTGACTAATATATATCTATTTGTACATATCTGACTTTTACCTTTGTATTATGGAGAGAGGCAGCGCCTGTTGTCCATTCCTGTTATATTTATTCAAAATAAAATATTGTTTAAAAATGTTTTCTTTATTTCTTTTTATTACATCTAACAATTTATGAACAATTTCAGCCAGCATTTGATAGTTTTTTTTATGATAAGTTATTGTATCAATCAGACCAGTTTTGAAATTACATAGCGGATAATCAGGGATCTATAGGCCTACAATAAAACTTTCTATATGAAATCATGGTAATATACAGTTCATCGTATATAAGCTTAAGCGATATACAAATTCTGGATTATATTTTGTTATAAAAACACACTTGATTTTTAATCTTGGTTTCAAAGTCTAAGATTATTTGTTTGTGGTATTGAAAAGAAGTATTGCGTACAGTCGACCATACATGTTACAATCTTGCAGCTTTGATAAGATTGGTTTGAGATTTAATGGCGATCCGTGACTCTGTGCCAATGCAGTGAGGAAGCTGGTTGGCTCTGTATTTCTGGTGGTAGTTTTTGTGTTTGTAGACGCTGTAATTGCCTGGTCTGTTGTAGTTGTTTTTGTTCCAGATTCCCCTGCTGTGGGTTGTAGAGTGGAAGTTGATTTTGTACTGGCTGTTGTTGTTCTTGATGGCGTGTGTCTCGTATTTGTATGTCTTGTCTTTGTATTAGTGTTTGTTAAATGTGTTCTTGGCCTGTGGTTCGTTTCTGGTGTTGTTGTTATCTTTTTTGTAGAAATGGACGTACTACT
Source organism: Saccostrea glomerata (assembly GCA_003671525.1). Taxonomy (NCBI): domain Eukaryota; kingdom Metazoa; phylum Mollusca; class Bivalvia; order Ostreida; family Ostreidae; genus Saccostrea; species Saccostrea glomerata. The sequence continues at coordinate 1,847,329 of PRKT01000018.1, read as the reverse complement.
TGATGACTGGTCCATTTTTGTTGAGGATCCACAGTAAGAACTAACTGAAAATTAAAATAACCAAAGTGTGTAACCTCGTTAGTCAACTAACACATTTGAAATGAACCTACATTTGGTTAAGTATTGAAAGATATTTATAAACATTAAAAATACAGGTGTGTTTATAATTACAAATTTTTAGTCATTGTGATAAATAGAAATTGTATCTGACTAATTCATTAACCCCCTGGCGACACTCATAGTCATTTGTGTTTCTTGAACATATCTTATTTTTGTTTTACCTTTACCAGCACAACAGCAATAGAACTCATTCTTCTGTTGACCATACCTCACGCAGGTTCCAGATCCACACTGGTTAAAATAAGCTGAAATATAATATTCAACTAGACCAAAGCTCGTTGCAAAGCAACGAAAAGGTCTTCCGTCCTGTTTTTACCGGAAGTGACGTCAGCAAAAAGAAAGCAATGAGCTTAGTCGTCTCCAGTCACTTTATAATTTCAATTTTGAATAGTGAAATCGAAAAACAAAAACCACTATGCACAACTTCAATCCTTCTATTATCTGAAAAATATAATATTCAATTATACATTGAGACATGTGTTTTCAAAAAAAGATGTTCTAGATGCTAGGGCAATTCACGATAAAGACAGATAGAAATCTCCAATCATTTTGTATCTGTGGCGCAGTGGTTAGAGTGTCCACTCTAGAGTCGAGTTTATCCTTACGTCGCGGGTTCATATCCCACCGTGAGACGTCGAGACCGGTCTTTCCAATAAACTGAGGTGCTGGCACGAAAAGATTTCTCCCTGATCGATGGCCCTGAGTGCCGAGTAATGGACCAAAATTGCAGTTCTCCATCGGCATGTGGTGGTGTCTCCATATGAATGAAAAATTTTCGAGAGGGACGTTAAAAAATATACAATCAATCAATACATCCTTTTGTGTCTGCTATTCGAAAACATAAAAAAAAAATTATGTTAAACCTAAAAACAAGTGTTCATATTAAAGTAAAATGAACCTTTAAGCATATGATTTCCAAACAATCTTTTTTCCAAAGAGTTAATACTTAAAACTATTTTTAAAAGGAAATAATAAATACATTTCATGAAAAAATAAGAAATTATATAAAGTGAAAATGCAATTACGTGCAACTGACTCACATTTTTGTAAGTTTTTAAAAAACAACACTGCATGTTCTATCTCTATTAAATGTCAATTCTCCTGCCATTGAGGACAAATTTGTAGGTGGTTGTATACCATGGAGTGTTACAACAGTTATATTTTTTTTATTTGGTTTGCCTTGTATGAGCAGTGTTCTATAACCATAGCTCCCACTGGCTGTGACAGTGATTCCATCAAAAGTCAACACAGCTGAGGTTAATATCTCCTCTTTATTTCTTGGGGTCACATTCATTAGAATCTTCTCCGAGAGTCGACCAGGGCAGGTATAAACACCTCCCCACAAGCTTGGCAAAAGCTCTGTGGAATCTGTGAAAGAAAGGATTTCCCCCCACATCTTTAAAATACATTTAGGAAACCTTTATGGTGTAAAATTTGATATTAAATACTAGTACAGTTTGCATCAAATTCATTGCTTTACATGTGAATAATAGAGATATTCTTTATTTCATATCACGTGTGAGGTTTTTTTTTTATCAAACAGCTTTTAAAATCAATTGATCAATAGTTTTTTGTCTGATTGTTAACACTTTACACAGACACATAAAGTTTAATTAATAGTAACAATAAGCTATGTCGTAAATGTTTTTTGATTGTTGATAGCCTTGAAAATTAAATTTATGCATTTAAGTACGCTATGTTTTTGATTGGTGATTTAAACAAAAAAATACATTCTTCACCTGCATACGGAGTTTATATATCTCTGAGCCAGTTGATTCGATACGCAAAAGCTGAACAATTTCTAAAATGATCGAGGTAGAATATTGACAAACAAGTTGATAAAAAAAAATTCAGCAGTCTCGTTTAAAGTCATCATTTCGTAAGTTCTACGGTCGATACAATGACATTGTCAGCAAATACAATTTATCATTGAATCAAATGCTGACTGACCTTTCTCATAGTCATTGTTAGTCCATTATTTTGTTCATTTAGAGCTGATGTTGATACAAAATGTTTAATTGATTTTTCTATATGTGTGAATCAAATGACTTCGTAGTTATTCGGTATACTGATTTGACTTCGATATAGTAGAAGTTGCCATCTTTCACTATTGTTGTAAAATATAAAATTGTAACTAGATTAAACAGTGAAAAAAGCTGTTAGAAGCACATGAACTCTGACCTTCATAAAATCCGCAGTCTCCCTCACCCCCGGGGATCTGTATATCACAGTCTCTCCCTGTCCACCCCGGATTACAGATCTTCTGTCCTTGGACTCCACATTTATAATGGCCATTACAGCCATAATCCTCGGCAACACGGTTAATGTCACAGTCTTCTCCATAGTAATTCTGGTCACAGTATGAGGACACACTCAAATTCAATCTGAAGCCAACAAACGTGCGGTGCAAGATTGTGTCAAACCTATATCTCATTTTTTTTACCATATACGTACACTTACTCATGTAATTTGTACATGATCCACGTAATCTGGAATACTGTTAACAATATTCGAAAAATTCAAAAAATAAAAACAGTTATTGGCTATTAAGTGGATGATACCTGGACATCAGTAGTCCTTTAAACTTTTGCTAATACTTCGATATTATGACCGTGTAAGCTAATACAATCTATCGTTAAGTGGAATTTTGACTGGCGATTCCAAAAGAAAAAGTACCAGAGTTAACTAAAGTAAATCAAAGTTTAAAATATATAGACATAATTTTAAAAAAATTATATCGTTAGAATATAATTTAAGAAGTATTTATATAAAGGCTCTAGAGTAAAGTCCTATATACAGTAAAGTTCATGGTTAATCAAAGTATCTACTACAGCTATATAACTATAATAAAGTATAGTTAACTTTAATTAGATATAGTAAATTTTTGTTAAGGTTAATTAGCAGTTCAATTGTATGACAATTTTTAAACACTAAGTTGTCTACAGATTCTTTTTACTTCATCATGACCAGGAGCACGGCGGGTATTAAGGATTGTTTACTTTTCCATGGCACTAGTCCGAAAAATCTGACGTTTTCCGGGCTTTTCACCTGATCCCACCTCCGATGTTTTTTCGGCCTTTGTTTTCTAATATTTTGTTTTTTTTTAAGTGCTTCAAGCTTGATTTCTGTTTTTATTAATATCATGTTTTAAAATGCTTTGAAAAAAAATCAAACTATTAAATATCTTAAAAATAAAATGATAATGAAGACAGCAACATACATGTAGCAATTTGTTTGAAGTATGTGGCCGACTTGGTATTTATTTAAAGAATTTAAAAGTACATGTACTACAATACAAACTTGGATCTTAGTTGCGGTCTGTCTCCAGTGGAAAGGTAATCTGTGTACTCTATTACTGTAGAGTTATAGTAGGGAGCAGTGTTGAATACAAAATGAAAAGTATCAACCAATACTGCGGCTCCTCCTGTGTCCCGGTCTGTCACATTCACTTTTATAAACAAGGGATCCTGTAAGAGCGATGTATAAACAACGAAACTTTAAAAGGGCAAACAAAACACCCCCCCCCCCAAAAAAAAAAAAAAAAAAAAAAAANNNNCCCCCCCCCCCCAAAAAAAAAAAAACAACAAAAAAAAACATAATATTATGTAAAAATTACTTTTCAAAGTCAAACTATCTTTTGTTAAACTGAACAATAATGTTTCTGTGATATTCAAGTGCAAATAAATATTTGCATAAAGATCAGGTGCCATGGAGGAGTGAGCATCCCCTGCCGACCGGTCGCACTCGTTGTGTGCTCCTTGTCATGTTCGGAAAAAAACAATTTGTAATAAATGTTCTAACAATCAGTATGAAAAAAAGTCAATCAGCATTTCATTGAATAACTTTCATCTTAGATAGTTTTTGTATGCCTCTGAGGTCTAAATCAAAAGTCAATGTCTTTTACTACCATAAGATTTGTTTATCACAATAAACTGAATGTCAAACAATAAAAAAATGCAAAACTCTAATAAAAATATTTTATTCTCTGTTTCTGATCTCGGAAGAATTCATTTTCATAACATAGAAAAATATACCCGCAGACTGGTTGTGATGGGAAAGCTGAGTATCATACTCTCACTGAAGTCCATGTTGTTGGAGTCTGGTTGAGCGATAACCTGTTTTGTTCCATATGTGCAGTCAGATCCTTCACGATTTCTCCTACAAAAATAAAATAATTATCAATTCATAGATCCAACTATGTTTTAAATCAAATTTGTGCTGGTATTTCAAAAAAAAGATAGAAATTAATTTATTGACTGAGTTATAAACATGTATATTATATAAGTTATAAATGTTTTATGTATGTCCAAAACTCGTCTTTGATATCCCACCTATGATGATGGTTTTAGTGTTTTCAATTCAATGAAAAATTAAAACATGCGATAAAGACTTGATTAGAAATTCTTAAATTCTCATTAAAACAATTTTTAGACTGAGAGACTATAGCGGAAATATCGATATTTTTCATGTGAACTCTGCTGGATTATGCTTGTGTACATGTATATTCAAATAGAACTGTACCATAGTATAAATTTCACAACTAGTCAACTACCATTTATAAATTTCACAACTTCCATTTCTACCATTTATAAATTTCACAACTTCCATTTCTATAAACGATATTTGACAACAAATCTTGATTTCTTTGATCTATTTGTAAACAAGAGAGTTATGTAAGACATTTCACAATTTATATAAAGTTTTTCTACAGTTTAACTCACCCTACGCATATGTCAAACTTTAAATCACATTTGTCCAGTTGGCATCTTAACACATCAGAATCACAGCAAGATCCAGTCTGTCCCTGATGGGTTATCATAAGAGTGAAGTCTCACCACAAATTGTCCAGTACCAACTACCACCTTATGGTAAAAAAAACATAACAAAGACTGAGGGAGGGACGTCAACATTTCTAAGGTCACTCAATTTTATCGAGTTATATATTTATTAGCTCACCTGAGCCAAAGGCTCAAGTGAGCTTCTCTGATTCGAAATTTGTCCGTTGTCTGTCGTTGTCACTATTGTTGTAAACTTTTTCACATTGTTATCTTCTTCTCCAGAACTACTGGGACAATTTCAACAAAACTTGGCACAGAGTATCCTTGGATGAAGGATATTCAAATTTGTTCAAATACAGTCATTTCTTCGAAAATTTAATGGCATCATTGAAAAATCTTCTCAAGAACCAATGGGTCTGAGTTTAATAAGTTTTCATGTTATACATATTTGATCCTAAACATATATATACTATTTTCTAATGATCTATTAAAATCTTTATTACGAATACATCAAAGTAGTCTAAATGATAATATATCAATTTCAGTGGTGTTTATTTTAATTTTGAATTATTTGAATATAATTTTCAAAAAAATTTATGAACATGCAAACTTACCCCAAATAAAAATGTTAGAAGTCCTACGATATGAAAAGCTTCGTTCATTTTGAGATGTAGATGTCAAATGTGAAGTATGAGAGGGATCTATCGCCCATCCGTCGCTTCTGCGCAGTAGAGGGAATTGGAAAAGGCAAGTAAAGACAAGAATTTGAACTCATTGTGCTTATTCAGTACAAATTTAGCATTGTTAATAATACAATCAATTTTTTAAAATTTTAATCAAAGATAAAGCAGATGTTCTGCTAAATCTTAACATAACCTTATAAGTTATTTGTGAGATTTTTGTTATTCTTTTATTCCTAAAGAGGGTTGAAAGGACATTCCATCCAAAGAAAAATAGACGGTTATACGAGGATGAAGTTTTAGAAAATGATATGATGTACAAATGTTAAAAGTGAAGATAAAAAACGAATTGAAATCTTTTTAAAATCAACTTATCGGCAAGTAGCATGCCTACTCTTTTGAAAAAATGAACGTACTCAGAACAAACTCTTGAGTAGCTAATAGGACAGTTCTTTTCGAAAAACAACTCACTGTCTACATAATGAATTGTGAATATGATGCTTTGATATCCCTGAACGAAAGAAGAGAAATTTTTACATCCCTTTCAAAACGCGTTTTAAGATTTGACCGTTGTATAACCAGTCTGCAATCTTTCTGCATTGCAAATTCCAAAAAATCGGGTGAAACTTGATATAAAAAATAAAAGCATTTTATTATGGTGATATAGGTATTTGTTCAGGATCTCCGAACACCTGATAAAGACGATTTATGATAAAACTTTTATGCAGTTTCTTTGATGTTTAGAACTATATATCATTCTCCATGTTTTCTGCTGTCCAGTTCCTTGGTTTAAATAAGCACTACATGGAACAGTTTTCTTTGATGAAACGTTACATCAGGAGGAACAAATAATGGTATCTCAGTAATCAGTTTCACCTCTTACATTACGGTCAGGTTCATTTTACATTGTTTTCATTTCTAATTTTTTTTTCTCTCTCTGTTATAACTCTTTGAAAGTTAGCGGAGTTGATATCTTGATAATTCTACCGGATTGTAAATTAAACTCGAAAAAAATGTCAAACTTGAAGGCCAGGGTCAAAATTATTTGTACCCTGGGGAAAGGTTCATCGTAAGTAATACACAAAGCCATGTGAAATATAAAATCACGAGCACCAACCATTTAAAAATTATGATCATGGTTAAAGTTTTTTTAAAAAGTGGTCAAACTTCAAGGTCAAGGTTAGAAGGTCAAAATTGTTAGTATCTAAACGGAGGTCTTGTCACAACGAATAAGAAATGTGAGATATGAACTGTTCAAAAGATATGACCAACGTTATTGGTCAAATTCTAATTCAAAAATTAAAAAAAATAATTCGGAAAAGTATCAAAGCCCTAGCAATAACTCTTTAAAAAACTACGGAAAAGTTTGTTAAGGTTTCTTTTCATTTTTATATCCCCGTAATCGAAGAATCGGGGGTATATAGTTTTTGCCGTGTCCGTCCGTGTGTCTAGCTTTCTTTTCTGTCCACAAAAACTCTGCCCATGCCAATATATTTTTAGTAGGTGGGGCTATGACTTTCATATTTCACATGTATATTTCGTGTGACAAGCCTTTCCTCTGGGTACCACCAAATATGACCTCCTGACCTTGGAATTTGACCCACTTTTGCAAAATATATTACCAAGCTTTAGCCTAGGCCACATGTTTTGAACAGTTAGTACTATGGCTTTCATATACAACAGGTTTGTTACTCGTGACAAGATTTATCTTTGGATACCAACAACTATGACCTTTTGTCCTTGAAGTTTGACCTGCTTTTGAAAAACGTTAACCTTGACCGTAACTTTTGAACATTTGGTGCTAGGGCTTTTATAGTTCTCTAGTTTATTTTTTATTTATAACAAGGTCTTCCCCTGAGTACCATTATATTTATTCTTTGACCTTGAAGATTAACCAACTTTAAAAAAAAAACTTTAATCTTTGTGAAAACTTTTAAAAAGGCTGGTACTTGGACTTTCATATTTCATATATATAAATTCATTGAAACAAATAACTTACAACATTTTTTTTGTTTTTTATCTTTGACCTTGACCTTTTAGTAAGACTCGCATTTGAGAAACTTCAACAGTCGCCGAGAGCTACCATACGGGGACATCAGTATTTCACAAAGACTTCCTGTTGTTTCTTTTTTTCAAAGTAGGTCCAACTCCATGGCACCCAAAGTAAGGTTTTGTCAAGTGGAATAAATGCACATGTGAAAAATAAATTAAAATTCATAGCTGCGCCAAATCAAAAGTTACGGGCAAGATTAGAGTATTTGCGGACAAATTAAAGGAGACAAACCGCTTGACAGACGAGCGGACAGGGGAAAAACTATATACCCACGAATCTTTGATTGTGGGTGCATAAAAAGGAAACACTTCTCAATCAATCAGAATTGAATGGCTGATGGAGACATTTCCAGCATTTATGTAAGTGATATTCTGCATTACATTACTTATGAAAATCACATATTAAACCTAGATAGAGAGTAAAGGTAATTGAAAAATAAAAACATTCAATTTCTACTACATTCATTAATTTAAGGTAGGTCCGTACTTTCAAAATTTTCTGTCAAACTAATATTTTTTTTTTAATTTGAATACTTTAGGCTTAAATAAGTCATAATCTAACTAAAACGCCCATAAAGACATATCTTTGCAGATGAATTGTTATACAACATATCTCAGAGTACATACCTCTAAAACTTCAATGGCCAAAATTGATAAAAAAGAAGTGAGTTCTCATATCTTATTTAGCTATGCACCAAATCACATAAAATTTCTTTGTTGGAAAACATTAACAAATTGATGTTGAATCTGTCCACGTCTTTCAGAAAAAAAATCTTAAATCTTTCTCAAATTTCTTTATTTTTAATAATTTTCAAAATCGAAACTGTTTATGTGCCATTTTTTCTTTAAAACTATTAAGAATTATATCTAAGGTTAACAAAAACACATAGTTTATTATGTTCAACCAGATAAATTTAACAAAAACAGCCTTTTCAACACGTATACCCCCATATTTGCAATATCAATTTTTCAAACATTATTTGCAAAATAAAAAAAAAGTAAAATTTCAAATAGATTATACAGGCTTTAAAATCAATAAAAATATGTCTCAAGTTAGTTTGTTTAAAATAGATAAAAAGCTTCAAGTCCATAAAGGCAATTAAGAATTTTGTGTCTGTGTATGTACTAAATGACATAGAGTTCCTATATGAACAGGGTGCAAAGTTTTAAAATGTCCATAAATAACGATATTACATGCTTTGTATGCTCAATGACATTATAATAAACAAATACACACTTACTGTATTTTTTAAATCATCCAAATAGATTTTGTCAATAGATAAGCAATAATCAGAATTTTATATTGATTTGTAAAATTAAAACCGGTTCTCTAGATCTTGCAGTGAATCAATAATTTTATATTTACAGTATGTGCCTCCCCAACGTAGTCTCGTTCAACAGACGCTCGGCTGCCTTTGTAAAGACTTTAAGAGTCTGGTGGAACGAGACTAAAGTTCCAGTTGTAAGAAAACCAAACGAAACCAAAACTTATTTAAAGTGGTAAATAAACTTATCGCTGTTGATAGTTCACAGCATAAAATAACATATATAACAACATTCCTTGTACAGACAATAGACATTGGTAAGTATTTTTGAAATTTAAGCACTATTATCAATATTGCATTTCATATAAACTTGTTTTAAGGAGACTTGTTGGGAATGCCAGGGCATATGCCACTGGAAATCTATAAATCAAATCACGTTATTAAATTCTATTGCTAATCAACATTGAAATCTTTGTCAGAAATTATAATAATAATCATAAAATAACGTTTTTTAAAGACAGTAACAGACAGAGTTCAGGTTTTTGAAAATAACAATAGAGCTTTGGTTCTTACACTGGCAGACTTTTTAAAGCCCAAATCACACTTACCTATTTACACACTGTAAGCTAATTTTACTTACAAATGCATGTAAATTTTGCACCTGTGTGAATGTATTTTAGCGCATGCCATTAGAACTTGGGTTCACAAGTATTTTTATTCCTAGTTCAAAAAAGCATTTTTGATAAGACAGTCTTGAGCCCCTTAAGAAATACTAGTATTATGGAATTGTATTAGGTTTTAACATCCTAAAATATAACTGGAGAGCAGTGACCTTGGGTCATATTCCAAGGTCAAGATGTCATATTTGGTGGTACCCAAAGGAAAGGCTTGTCACAAGAAATATACATGTGAAATATGAAAGTCATAGACCCACCCATAGAAAGTCATAGGCAAAGTTAAAGTTTTTTGTGGACAAACAGACAGCTAGGCTGACGGACGGACAGGGCAAAAACTATATACCCCCGATTCTTCGATTACGGAGGCATAAAAATTAAAAGAAACAATAACAAACATCTTGTTTGTTATTGCTCTTGACCGTAATGTAAGAGGTGAAATTAATTACTGAGAAACCATTATTTGTTCTTCCTGTGTTATGTTTTGGTAAAGATAACTGGTCCATTTTTTTAAATGCTTATTTAAACCAAGAACTGGAGAGCAGTGACTTTGGGTCATATTCCAAGGTCAAGAGGTCATATTTGGTGGTTCCCAAAGGAAAGGCTTGTCACAAGAAATATACATGTGAAATATGAAAGTCATAGCCCCACCCATGTGAAAATAATTTGTTTTGCACATTTACGGTCACGTTATAATTGAAAAAAAAAAGTTTTACCCCATTCCTTATATTTTAAGAGTAGACATTTTTTTAAGGAGATACCCGTTTTTTTTTTTTCGATTTCAAAAGCATAAATGAAATAGAATAACTCAGTTATTGTACGATAAAGGGACCAATTCAGGGTATAAGACAAGAATAAAATAATTGTTTCAAATAGCAAAATGAACATCTAAAGGACATATCTATGGCAAGTCAAATTCACAAAAATGAGCTAAACACGGTTTCACAGTCGATAAACTAGGTTTATCGGTTGTAAACTATAGCATATGGACTGTAAACATCTGTAAACTATAGTTAACGCTATAATCTATGTTCCGAAACGTAAACTCTACTTAACACTGAAAGCAATCATTTGTGATGACAAAACATAGATTATCTGATAAATACAGTTTAACAATTTGTAAACTATGGTTTACAATTCTTAACCATAGTTAAAGATCTGATAATATAGTTTCACGATTTGTGAAACTGTGATTAACAACTCTTAACTATAGTTCACGATTGCAAATCATAGACTTTACAGACGTGAATCTATGTTCATTAACAAAATCTATTGTTAACGTTTTATTTTAGACAGATAAACTTATATTAGCTTTCGTAAACTATAGTTAACAACCGTGAAATATAGTTTTACAGATGAAAACTATGTTTAACGAATTGTTAACTATAGTTTGCGGTTTGTAAACTATAGTTTACAGTACATGTATAGTTTACAATCGATACATATTTTATCAAATGTGAAACTATGTTTAGCTTATTTTTGTGAATTTGGCGTGCCATACATATCAGTGAACTTGAAACAAAGAATTGTCCGCAAAACTGGTACTGAGTATCGTTAACTTTTTACAACAATTTCACACACTTTTGATTTTAAGGTAATATATTACGGAAATAAATGCTTGATCAAGCTTCAATTTTTAGGTCATCTGTGTAAACTTAGTGGACCAATTACTGTCTGTTTTCGTCCGTCGTCGTCCGTCGTGTGTCGTGCGTTGACATTTGAACATTTTCAGCTTCTTCCCTGCATCCGCTGAACCTATTTCAACAAATTGGGCACAAAGCATCTATGGAGAAAGAGGAACAAAAATTGTGAATTTCATGGTCCCTGCCCCCAC
>PRKT01000018.1:1799736-1835890 GCA_003671525.1 Saccostrea glomerata | reverse complement strand
CCCCCCCCCCCCCCCCCCCCCCCCGGGCCCTCAGGGCTGGACCAAAACCACTAAAATTAATGCGATCTTTAAAAATCCTCTTCTTTACTCCTAGACATCAAGCAGTCAGACTGTTGGCATCATTGTAATCAGTATTGAGTCTTTTACCAAAATTGTGAAACTCATGGCCCCAAGGTCAGGGGTTTTAGTTAAGATAACTCAAAATAAATGAATACCTTGTTACCATTCCATGGACTCTTTACAGGGTTGTTATATTGTTCAGGAAACCGTTCAGGGCCTTGGGCCTCTTGTTTTGATATTCTCTACGCATGCTTTTACAGTTTAAACAAATCCTTTTTAAATTTTTTTCTTTCTTTTTGCAGGAACAAAATGAAGAGGATAGATTTTCTACATGGAGTGATAAATTTATCTTTCACTATCCTGTCCCCATTTGCTTTCAATGTCTATGGGTATTTGGACAAACCATCATACACAGACGTCACCCATGAAAATTCGTTCTATGGTGAAACAACTGAACCCGTGCGTGATTACAGAACATACCGACTGTTTACGCTTTTTTGTCCATTATAATAATTTCGTTATTATTGGACCCAATTGCTAGACGTGTTTCAAGACTTCAGATAGGATGCTACCGTCCTCACTTGATTTACCACAGTATGGTCAGTCTGATTCCAGTCGTTATAAGATATGTAAACATAAACGGCGAGCTAAAAGATGACGTCATGTTACATGTGCAGTGGAAAAATCTTTATATAATTATTTTATCCGTTGTGCGTTTTATATGTGCTTTCATGATATCAATAGCTCGAAGATACAAACTATGGAGATTACTGTTACACTTATTAACCACAATCATACAAGCTATTTTTCTTTTTTCCGCTGGATTCCATTTATTTTTTCTTCTGGGTCTCCCAAACGTTCTAACAGGGGATTTCTTAGTAAAATGGTCTCACGTTGATCACATGCAATTACCAGGAAATTCCTCTGAACTTAACGTAAGTAAGATGAACTTTATCATTAAAGTTCTGTCTTTGGATCATAACCTTTTCCAAAATACGGGAGAGAAAGAGTATACATCTCGAAGTAAATATCAGCTTCACCAAATTAAAGATGTAAATGGACAAATACGCCCGTATCACCGAGAAGTGTATGAAAAAAGTACAGGAGAAAATATTAGCCTATACTGTACTGCTACATTGAATGAACGTACATATAACTTAAAACACGTTTTCTTGACTTTAAGGGGAAGAAATGTAACTTCGATCAGTAGCCAAAGTAAAATAACAACAGACTTCCAGAGTGTTCAAGACAATCAGATATTTGTGAAAAGTACCCTTCACTTTGATGCCATAAAAAAATCAGACTTCGGAAAATATAGTTGTTCCTTTTATTTTCAATTTTTTTCCAGTGAGTCTATCTTTTATCAAAACAACAAGGCAAGTGCATTCATCATGGAGTATGAATATCTCATTGGCCAGTACCGTATAAAAAAGTACACAGGGAAAACATTATTTTTATATGCGTCTCCGGGAAGTGTTGTTAACCTTGAATGGAGGCCGATGTCTTTTAAGAGTGAACGCAGCGACATGATGCAATATTACTATGTTAATGGTCTCCCTTACTCAAAAGGAAAAAAAGGAAGTTGCTCTGCATTTTCGTATCTATATTTTTTCTATGGAAGGGCAATGAAATGGATTACTGTTCCTGAGTTCTTTTCGTCTTCAGATGTTTTACTGAAACGTCTATATTCTTACGAAACACATTTCCTTGGATGCACAGATGAGGGTTTTTTTGGAGTTCACAGAGTTGTTTATTTACGTCGAATTTACAATGAGAAATCTCGATCTTATACCTTTATTGAAGTAAAACATCCCGACACTCTGATTGTTCTGCCTGATCTACCGTATTTCCTCAAGATGGACAACACAACAAAGGCCGACAAAGAAAAGATCGTAGAGAAAATTCGGCAATTCAACATGGAATATATATGGTTTGAAAACACCGATAAATTGATACTATCAGAGCGTGTTAACATTGAAATTGTAATCGTTCTTTTTATATTTATTTCTCTTAAGTATGTGTTATTTAAAATGTGGCATTTGTACACACGATTTGTTATTCTACCAATAAGGAATTTCTGTTTAGGAGAACCAATACTTGAGAAGTCGGAGAGAAATGTTGTTGAAATTTTTAAGGAATATTCATGCTTCGTTATTTCTGGTGACAATGATAAAAGAAGTTGTCTACAATAGCCTTGTTCTTCCATTGAGAGAGGAAAATATCACGACAGGGTTTATTTTTGAGGAATGCAATATAAACAAAAGTGGGAAATCTCAATTTGACATACAAAGTGACATTATTAAGCAAAGTGAACATTTTATTTTTTATGTAACTTCTTCATATTTGAAAGAAGAAGCATTCTAGACATTCACCTCGACACTGTTCTTAAGTGTATTCAGATGGAGAACATATCTCCCAACAGTGTGTTGGTTATTTTCTCATATTCATGTGAATTACCAGATAAATTACGATATAATTTACCAGAGGCAGTTATACATGACTGGATAAAAAGTACGGACCATAAAGAACGACTAGATCTTATACTCAAGTGAATTAAAAAGAAGAAGACAATGACGCCTCGTGAGGTAGTGGTGTCAACAGTTTTTCTTGGATAAAGCAAAATGTTGTGTAATCAACAAAGAATTAATGACACCGATTCATATGGGAAAATACGCTTGTTGATCGACTTAAAGTTAATAATTCATAGTATTATGTAATATAGCAAAATAATTATATTGCAGATGTTTTATTCGTAGTTTAATCATTTTTTTTTATACCCCCCGCTTGAAAAGTGGGGGTATATAGTAATCGGTATTTCCGTCCGTCCGTCCGTCCGTCTGTACGTCCGTCCGTCTGTCCGTCCGTCCGTCTGTTACGCTTTGGGGTACCCATCTCTTATCCGCAACTCCTCTCATACCACTGAATGAAATTTGATGAAACTTTCACAGAATCTTTATTACATGTTGCCATTGTGCACCTCCTATTTTACTTTTTGATCCGACACATATTTTGGGTTTCCCGGCCACAGGAAAACATGGACTTTTTCACCAGTTATAACCATATGGGAGGCGGGGGGTATCATTTAGTGAGCTCATCGCTCACAGTACCTCTAGTTTTAATTACCTATCCGATGTTGTGTTTTTTAAAAAAACAAAACAAATTTGGTAGTCTGTAAAAGGGGTTAAGTGGCTAAATTTAGATAGCTTCATTCATTTCCTCTTGGTCCAGGATGGAGCTAAGTTGGTTATATTGTAAAAATACATTTACATTTTTGGACATATCCCTCACCCATGGCCCTCTTACAAAAAATCGTTGACAGGATTATTTAATTATAGTGATATTTGGCAAAGAAAACAATACAAGCGTGAATAACACAATTTTAATGCTGTATTAAAGAATGATTACCCCTCATAGTAGTATTTTAACTTGCTATATGATTTCCGTCCATTTAGAGTTATATATGAACTCTCGAATCTCTTATGATTGAAAGGTTTTGATGATTTATTACTATTTGTTGTGTGTTTTTTTTTTCAACAGATTTATTTCAATCATAAGATATCAGATGCCAGTGTATGATTTGTAATATTATCAAAGTCTAATTTTAATTAGAGGTAATAATTGTTAACTATTTGATTTAGTTTTATTCTTATTGCATTTAAAATGAGAATATGAATTACAAATAAATGTGCCTACAGTTTTCTATTTGTTAAAATGTACATGATGCTTTAATAGGGTAAATAGGTAACCAGATAATAAAAAGAAATATTACGAAAGAAGATAAGTTAGAACTAATGATGAGAAACGTTTTATCCAATTCTTGCGTTTTCTTGAGTGATTTGAAGTACTGTCAAATGCCAAAACTACATCATTGAATTCAGTTTGATTACATGTATCTGTATTCAATTCAAAGATGATTTCAATGGATTGTATGTTTGTGCAATTAAAAAGAAACTCAATTGTTGCATGTATTGAAATCTAAAGCAAGCCTTTTTGCTATTTATTCAAAAATTAAAATAAATCTTAAAATTACAGAGATATCTTTTATTCTAGAGTCCATTGCATTTGATTGATTGATTGATTGTATACTGTTGAACGTCCCTCTCCAGAATATTTCACTGAGATGGAGACGTCAACATTGCCGGTGAAGGGCTGCAAATTTAGGCCTATGCTCGGCACTCAGGGAATTTGAGCAGGGAGGGATCTTTATCGTGTCACACCTGCTTTGACACGGGGCCTCGGTTAAAATTTTTAATACGGTCTCATCCGAAGGACCGCCCCATTTAGTAGACTTTTACGACAAGCAAGGGGTATTGAGGACCTATTCTAACCCGGATCCCTACGGGGACCATTGCATTTGAGATTTCATGCTTAATTTCATTTACCTTGATACTAATTTTTTTTAGCATTTTTATTAATAAAGTTGCCATTATCTTTTTGGTTGTTTCAAACAAGGGATTTATAGCTTTTTGCCTATATAGTACATTACTTTACATCTGGGTTTGACCTATCCTATGCTTAGTCTTTTTTTCTCGGTCAGCGAAATTATTCCAGAGACTATACTCCCTGTCTCGCTTCCGTATGAAAGGGGAGAATTAATTATTTTAACGATCACTGGAAAAGAGATATCTCTTTCATTAAAAGAGATATCTTGTTAACTTAGAAATATATCTTTTTTGAAAATCTAAAGGGATATCTCTCTAAGTAAGATAACTTTTTAATCTGTTTGAAGAGATATCTCTTTTATTTTAAGAGATATCGATCTAGCTTAAAGAGACATCTCTCTAACTGATTAAAATATCTCTCTAAGAAAAAGAGATATCTCTATACAGTATAAAGATATATCTATTAGTCGAAGAGATATCTCTCTTTTATAAAGATTATTTTTTTTATTTCACAAATGAATAGTACAAGGGTTTGCCAGAGTCATTCGTTGTATAAAGGGATTGTAATGTTTTCTTCTAAGCTGGGTAACATTATAGCGATGAGATTTCAATTTTTACATATCTAAACTTCGATTCACACTTTTCTGTCTCATTTTTTTGTTCAATACAATGTTTTAGTATTTATTTATGTATCATAATTTTTCCATGTTTTGTTCTTTGAAATAAATACACGGGTATCAGTACTTTAAGATTTTATTCATGTATTCTTTGAACTTTTCATTTGAAAATCTGCGCTGTCTTTTAGCAATCCATTTGAAATCAGTTGTATAATTTCTTACTTTCATATCACATGCAGGTATAATATTTTTTCTTCCAAGTTCGGTAATATTATAGCGATAAGATTTCAATTTCAATTTAAACTTCGATTCACACTTTTCTGCTTCATATTTTTTGTTCAATATAATGTACGTGTATTTATTTTTTTGTATTAATATGTTTGAGACGAAATATAATGAAGCTCAAGAGTCCTTTGAAACAATACAAAAAATCAAAGCAAGCATGGACCATCCTTAACAGTTTTCAGGTAAGATTTCAATATAAAGAAAACTATTCAATCTCACACCCGCCATGTGCTCCTTGTCGTGAGCGAGAAAAACGGAAAAATCCGGGAA
Organism: Saccostrea glomerata; assembly: GCA_003671525.1. Lineage (NCBI taxonomy): Eukaryota > Metazoa > Mollusca > Bivalvia > Ostreida > Ostreidae > Saccostrea > Saccostrea glomerata. The sequence goes on along the minus strand of PRKT01000018.1, from coordinate 1,830,276 downwards.
CAAACTTCAGTGGGAAATTGTTTACATCTTTTTATTTTTATTATTGGTGTCTCTATTTTGGTATAAGATAATAATTACCACGCAACAAAATTTACTATAAATAGTATTAATAGAGACACAGTATCTCACACAGATTTTTTCATGGCGACTACCTACATTCGAAGTTCAATTGCAACTTCTCGCGCCTTTCCAACTAGTGGAAAAACGACCTCGAATGTAAATTAGTTAGACGCCATGACAACCCCCCCCCCCTTATCACGATTTTTGAAATAAATGCATGGAGACCTTTTATCTGTGGAATATGGAATTTATTCAATGTAATGATATTACCTAAAATATACCATAGAAGCCAAGGGACTTCTAATTCCATCTATCCCATATTTAAATAAACGGGACATGTTTAAAAATGTTTAACATTCAGTGATGGTAATGCATTCGAGCTTGTTTTTCCGACCTCTGACGGAAAGACCCGAGATGATGCGATTGAACAGTTCCAGTTACTAGAAAACGAAAGCAAAACTAAAGTGGTAAACAAAGTTGAACTGTTGTTGATATTTCAGTGTCTGTGTACCTCTAAGTCTACATATATATTGCAGCTTTCTTTTTATCGAACGTAGACATTGATTGGTAAGTACTGTAATTTTAAAATATAAGTACTATATAACACTATTTATATTCTATTCTATTGCTTGTTTTGTTATCAGTGGTAACTGTCGTATGAATGTTAGGACTCGCAGGATAAATCAAATCAAATCATATAGGCCCTATTATATTCGATTCGATTGTTCATCATTGATTGAAATATGAGTGAAAGAATAATTTTTTAAGACATCAACCACAATTTATAACTTCAGGTTTATCAAAACATGCAAAACAACTAGAGAACTTTTGCCCCATTCATTGTAACATTACATATAGGCTTACATGTATGCAAATATTGCACCTAAGTACATGAGTTTAAGCTCATGTGTAGATAGACTGTTTTTCGGCCCCTCACGAATACCCGGTAGTAGGAAATTGTATTAAGCATACTTCTTCCCTATGATGGCTTATTTCTGCCTTATTCTCTTCAGAGAAGTGGACAGGCTTTCGCCTACATCCATGATGTAGGCGAAAGCCTGTCCACTTCTCTGAAGAGAATAATTTCTGCCCCCTACCTGCAAGCGAAATTATGTTTTATACAACAAATTGACTTTTAACGAGACTGTTGATATTCTTGTTTCATCAACTTGTTTGTCAATAATTTACCTTGTTTTAGAAATTGTTCATACGATGAGCATTCTCTTGCATATTGAATTAACTGATACATAAACCCCGTATGCAGGTGATGCATTTATATTGCTGCATTAGTACATGTAACGGTGGTTGAGGATAGAAAAGTCAAAATCATCACGTTTATCAAAGTACGGAAGCGTATTTATATTAGGGCCGCAGCAGTATCTTTTTTAATTTGTGTAGACAAATTAGCAATTTGTTATAATAAATCACTAATTTGTTATAATAAATTACTAATTTGTTATACATGTTATAACAGATTATTAATTTGTTAATACAAATTATTAATATTTTTTTTTATAACAGATTAATGATTTGATTAAAAAAAAATAGAAACTTGATAAAACAAATTACTATTTTTAACAAAATTTGAAATGTATATATACAGATCTTCGAAAGCCAGACCAACTAAAAAATCTTTGTATAAGTTGGATTTCTGAAAATAATTTGCAACTGTCAAAGTTTTTGGCCAGTAATAAGGCTTTAGTGGGACTATTGAGAGCTATTGTAGCAGGCTTTCACGCATGACACATTTGGTATTTAGTAATAGATTTTACCAGGAGCTACCCATTCAAAAATATTTTGGTTTTTATTCATTATTATTAAGATTTATACTTTATACATAAATTGGGTTAAATAGTTGGCTTAATTGTCTGTCGGAAAGCAGTATTCAAAGTAGATCATGTCACATGAAGGATATGGAGATAACGAACAGTATTCAATCTCAAAGTCCATAAAACAACACAAAATAAAAGCAGAGCAAACACGGACCCCCGAAACATCAGAGGTGGGATCAGGTGCCATGGAGGAGTGAGCATCCCCTGCCGACTGGTCACATGCGCCGTGTGCTCCTTGTCATGATCAGGAAATAACGGAAAAAATCCGTCGTCAATTCAGTGTATGAATAATGGACTAACAATTGGTATGAAAAACGTCAGTCAGCATTTGACTCAATGATAAACCGTATTTGCTGACAAGGTCATTGTATCGACCATAGAACTTACGAAATGATGACTTTAAACGAGACTGCTGATATTCTTGTTTCGTCAACTTGCTTGTCAATGATTTACCTCGTTTTAGAAATTGTTCATACGTAGAACATGCTCTTGCGTATCGAATCAACTGAGATATATATACTCCGTATGCAGGTGATGAAGGTATATTGCTGCATAAGTAAAGGCCGTGTCACACTGTCACGATTTTTGCTACGATTCCAGACGACTTACAAAAAACCATAAATCGCCGACAATCGCCACGCTAGCCTAGCATTTTTTGACAGAGGATGATTTTTTTTCAGTGTGTCACGATACGACTACGATGTCCGCTCAACAATGTACGAGGCTTATACGATAACAGAACGAGTTTTGGCGAGTTATGTACGAGCAAGGACGATCACATAGCGAACGCAATACGATCTTTACACGAATTTGTACGATAAGACACGATTTTAAACGAAGCTCTTACGAATACCTACGAGTCTGTACGATGCACACACGATATTCCCACGAACAGTGACGAGTTCTTACGACTATACTTGATTTGAGTATATATATAGAGGGAAAGGGTTGCTTAATTTCGAAGTTGTATAATTATGGCAGTAGCTACCGTGCGGAGGCTTCAACTGCTGCAATATTTGGGGGAACTTGATCAGAATATTGCAGAAAATGACGAGGCAATTGCTATTTATTACATAACGGGCGTCCACAGAGGCAAAGAAGAAGATACTGGATAAGACCATGGATCACCAGACGGACTCAGTATGGATATTTCGATCGCTTGATGAAAGAACTTGAAACGGAGGATGTATTGTCATTCAAATACTTTCTCACAGTAGAGCCAGACTTTCTCAGAGTAGAGCCAGGTATGTTTAGAGAGCTTGTAGACAGATTGAGTCCTAGATTACAAAAACAAGACACATGGTTCAGAAAGGCTTTGAAACCTGGATTAAAGTTGGCCATTACACTTCGGTATTTAGCAACAGGAGAATCTTACACAAGTCTGATGTACGGATTTCGAGTTCCACATAATACGATTTCCTTGCTGGTTCGTGAAGTTTTGAAAGTATAGTAGCGGAATATGCTGATGAAGTAATTAAATGTCCAACAACTACAGATGAGTGGCAACAAATAGCTGAGCAGTTCAGAAATAGAAGGAACCTGGACCATGTCCTTGGTGCTTTGGATGGGAAACATATTGCTATAAAATGCCCTCGAAACGGAGGATCACTTTATTACAACTACAAAGGGTTCCACCTCCTCATTCTTATGGGGCTTGTTGATGCTGATTATAAGTTCATCTGGGTTGACGTAGGTGCAAATGGTTCTGCATCAGATGCTACAGTGTTTAACAACTCAGAATTAAAAGATGTCGTCGAAAATGATAATATTGGATTTCCAGAAGATGTCCCTCTACCAAATGATAACAGAATTTCATCGTGGGTGATGACGCCTTCCTTATCAGGACATGGCTTATGAAACCTTTCGCAAGAAAGACATTGACCAATGAGGAGCGTAACTCAGCAGAGCAAGACGCGTTGTAGAAAATGCATTTGGAATACTTGCCAACAGATGGCAATTCCTCTTAGCTCCAATGCGTCAAGAACCAGAAACTTTTTCATCTATTGTATTAGCATGTTGCTGTCTTCATAATTTCATGCGAAAGAGATTTCCAAATCTCCAAAACGAAAATCTTGACCAGGAGGACTTCAATCATCACGTGGTTCCGCGAGCTTGGAGAGACGGTGCAAACCTTACAGACTTGAATAACGTTGGTGGATGTAATCGAGCAACTATAGCAGCGAAGACCCAGAGACTACCTGAAGCACTACCTCAATTCACTGCTAGGGCGGTTCCCTGGCAGAATGACATGATATAATGATTATGATTTTTAAGATTTGTATGTGTGTTCTGATGCATGATTCTGCTGACGGCCGTTTTATTTAAATGTACCATATTGTAATGAATAAATTAATCAGGATATTGTTTTAAATTTATTGTGTATCAATAAACGTGAAGCATTGGACAATGTTAAAACTCATTCTCTGAACAAATTAGAAATAAAATACAAACTTAAAATGCAAACACTCGTAATTACATATGCGTAAAGCCTGACAATCAACAACTGAATTACATGTACATTTACATGTAGATCAGTAACTTTAATGATAATCATTACAGTACAATGTACTTTGTAAAGAAAATAAAAATAACATAAAACACCAATCATAACTTAAAATAATCCATACCGTGAATAAGGAGCAATCAGCAATCAGTCAACGCGTACAATCGTACTTTTTCGCAGTTCACTCGCACGGTACTTGTATTGCACTCGCCGTCAATCGCATGTGTTCGTATCATATTCGCATGAAATCGTAGGACATTCCTTTTGAGTCGAGAAACACTCGAAGAAACTCGTGGGACACTCGCGATAAATCGTAGGAAACTCGCAGAGTCGGAAGTTCTACGAATTTCTACGAGTGTCCCACGAACGTTGAAGATTTACAACGATTATGTGTACATTTGTATTGCGATTTCTGTACGATCGCTTACGGATAATTAAAAATCGTACCGTGGCCACGATTGTTTTGAACATGCTCAAAACAATCGCCGCGTTTGGCGATTTGCTACGATGAAACACGAGTTAAGAAGATATCCTACGACTATCTCTACGATGAACGCCGAATTACTGCGATTTTTTAACTCGTACTCTATCGTAGCCAAAAATCGTGACAGTGTGACACGGGCTTAAGGGAAGTTGACGATAGAAAAGTTAAAGTCACGTTAATCATATAGCTTGGTTGTTAGATTACCATTAGTGTCTTTTTCAAGTAAAATATCCAAGTATGAAACAGAAGTATCGGACTATCTTTCAGTTGATTGGATACGCAAGAGCATGCTCTACGTATGAACAGTTTTAGCCCATCTTAGCCGAAGGCTCAAGTGAACCTTTCTGATCACATTTTCCCATCGTCCGCCTGTATGTAAACTTTTCACATTTCGACTTCTCAAAAACCACTGGGTCAAAATTAACCTAACTTGGTATATAGCATTTTTGGGTGAAGGGGAGTTTAAATTGGCCAAGTCCCGTCATATGGGGAGATAATCAAGCAAAGACAAAAAAGGTGGGGTCTTTAAAATTTTTCTTACGAAGAACCACTGGACCCAAAAAGCTGAAACTAATGTGGAAGCATCCTGTGGTAGTGTAGATTTTAAATTCTTCAAATCATGACCCCCGGGGGTAGGACAGGGCCACAATAAGAAATAGAAGTTTTACATAGAAATATATTGGAAGGATAAACATTTAAAATCTCTTTCTCAAGAATCACTGGGCCAGAAAAGCTGAGACTTAAATGGAAGCATCCTGAGGTAGTGTTGATTCTAGATTGTTCAAATTATGACCCCAGGGGTTGGTCGGGGCCACAATAGGGAATCAAAATTTTACATAGAAATAGAAGGAAAAAACTTTTAAAATCTTCTCAGGAACTACTGGGGCAGAAAAACTGAAACTTATGTGAAAGCAACATGGAGTCGTGTAAATTTTAAATGTCCAAATTATATGACGGTCATTGTTCGGTAGGGTGGGGTAACAATAGGTAGTACAAAGGGGAAGTCTGGTAAAGAACAGCATGGTCAAAGCTATATTCTAATGCAATTATTTTGTAAAACACCTTTTGATTGGCTAATGCACTGATGTTTGAAGCAGTAAAACGAGCATTAACGTGAGTGAAAGCTTTTCATTGTGACGTCATAATAGAGCGACGCAAAAACACAATGCTCCGTGACGTATTATATATAACAAAATTCAACAAAATAAGACATAAACAACAAACAAAATGTATGAATTGCATTAGAATGGGAATAACTGATCTTCTAATTTGGTATTTGCGACCGTTAATGCTGATTTAACGGTCGCAAACATCCGTTTTACCGGCTCCGCTTACGCGTCGCCGATAAAACTCAGTTTGCGACCGTTAAATCAGCATTAACGGTCGCAAATACCAAATTAGAAGATAGTTATTCCCTAATTGATCAGCGATGTGACCCATGGGCCTCTTGTTAAAACGAATTAAGTTAGAAGAAACAATAATGTCAGCAATCTCGTTAAAATTTATTATTGTGTAAGTTATATTGTCGATACAATGACCTTGTCAGCAAATATAAGTTATCATTAAGTCAAGCTGACTCATGTTTTTCATCCCAATTGTTATGCCATTATATACACACATTTGTCGACGGATTTTCTCATTATTTCTCGATCATGAAAAAGGAGCAGTCGGCAGGGGACACTCACTTCTCTGTGGCACCTGATCCTACCTCTGATAATTTGGAGGTCCGTGTTTGCGGTTTTGATTTTAAGGTTGAATAATGCTCGTTATCTCCATATATTTCGTCAAGAAGATCTTCAATTTAATTTGTTCTTGTTATCACTAGGTTATTGATCTTTCAAAAATCTAGTAGTCGTTTTCCGTTTTCATTTCGCTTTCCTATTTCATGCTTCCCCTCAGCACATTAATGTTCCTTTTTCGTAGTACGTGTATGTAGTTTCACTAATACTTTTGCAACTGTGAGCGCCTTTAAAATTTTTGCTATCACCGCTTGTGTATAATTTTTGAATTTGTCAATCACCACTAGTATATTTCTTGCCCATCGCTCGCTGATTCAAGAACTGATTTAAAATCAGCTGCTATGTTTCTTGGGATTGATATGTTCAAAGACTGTAGCCCCTCTCTGCCCATAATTATCCGTTTAAATAATAAACTTTGTTTCAAGTAAATCACGGAATTAAGTAGCAACATTTCTAGTTTAATTGAACTGTGGTTTTATGTTCCGCTGGTCTCGAAGCTCGTGACTCATATGGAACAAGTGTGTGTCCTTGATCATCTTGTTCTCTTTGATTACATACGAGTAGTTAAAGGCATTCATTCTTTAAAACCCTTTACTCCACTCCTAAAAAAATCATATAGTTATGATGAAAAAAGTGTTAAAAAAAAACTTATGAAATTCATGGTCTCTCAGACAAAGTTTATGGTGTTACTTTATAAGAAGATATTCTCATATCTTATTTATTTGTGATAAAATGCATTTCCTTAGTCTAAAATAGTAATATAGGTGTAAGCATAATAGCTGCAATGTTTGGTGACAGTGATGCAGTATTAACAGCACTGACATATACAGGCAAGGTTTTGGGTTGCTGCCGATAACCAGACTTTTATCTTTTAGTTTGTTTTGTATATTTTGTACCATTTCAAATTCTATGAGTTCTTTACAGGGTTCTTACGCAAATATTCAGAAAATCGTTCAGGCTCATGAGCCTCGTTTGAATTTTCTTTAAGCATGACTGGTTGAAACTTTTTACTCCTTTTTCTTTGCAGTTACAAAATGAAGAGGATAGATTTTCTACACGGAGTGATATATTTATCTTTCATTATACTTTCTCCATTTGCTTTCAATATCTATGGAGATTTGGACGAACCTTCATACAGAGACATCACCCATGAAAATTCATTTTATGGAGAAACAACTGAACCCGTGCGTGATTACAGAACATACCGACTGTATTTATTTTTTGTATACGGTATTTTGTCCATTATTACAATTTCGTTATCATTGGACCCAATTGCTAGACGAGTTTCAAGACTTCAGATAGGATGCTACCGTCCTCACTTAATTTACCATAGCATGGTCAGTTTAATTCCAGTCGTCATAAGATATGTAAACATGAACGGCGAGATACAAGATGACGCCATGCTACATATGCAATGGAAAAATCTTTATATAATTATTCTATCAGTTGTGCGTTTTGTTTGTGCTTTCATGATATCAGTAGCTCGAAGATACAAGCTATGGAGACTTCTATTCTATATATTAACCACGATAGTTCATGCTATTGTTGTTTTTAATGTTGTATTTAACATTTGCATAACTTCTCAGGATCTCCTTGACGTCATAAAAGAAAGTAAAGGGAATTTCTTAACAAAATGGTCCCACGTTGATCACAAGCTATCACCAGTAAATTCATCTGAGCTCAACGTAAGTAAGATGAACTTAATCTATAATTTTCTGCCTTTGGATCAAAATATTTTCCTAACTACCGGAGAGAAAAAGTACATGCATCAGAGTAAACATCAACTAACACAAATTAAAGATGTGCATGGACAAATACCCCCATATCAACGCGAAGTACATGTTGTAAGTACAGGAGAAAGTTTCAGCATATCCTGTAAAGCTTTTTTTAATGAAACTTTACCAGTACACGTTTACTGGACTTCAAAGGGAAGAAACGTTACTTCGATCAGTAGTCAATGTAAAATATCGACAGACATCCAGAGTGTTATAGGCAATCAGATGTTTGTGACAAGTACTCTTCAATTTGATGCCATAAAAAATTCAGACTTCGGGAAATATAGCTGTTCCTTTCATTATGAAGAATTTTCCAGTGCCTCGTATTATTATCAGAACAACAAAGCAAGTGCATTTATTGTGGCTACTGAATATCTCATTGGCCAGTACCGCATAAAAAGGTATAGAGGGAAAACATTCTTTGTATATACGTCACCGGGTAGTGTTGTTAACCTTGAATGGAGGCCGATGTCTTTTAAGAGTGAACGCAGTGACATAGTGCAGTATTATTACGTTAATGGTGTCCCTTATTCGAAAGACGAAAAGAGAGAAAGTGGAAGATGCTCTGCATTTTCATACCTATATTTTTTGTATGGAAAGGCAATGAAATGGTTTACTGTTCCCGATTTCTCATCGTCTTTGGATATTTTACTGAACCATCTAGATTCTTATGAAACAAACTTCCTTGGATGCGCTGTTGACAGGTTCTTTGGAGTTCACAGGGTTGTTTATTTACGTCGAATGTACGATGAGAAATCTCGATCCTATATTTTTATTGAAGTTGAACATCCCGACACTCTGATTGTTCTGCCTGATCAGCCTTATTTCCTTAAGATGGACAACGCAACAAAGGCGGACAAAGAGAAGATCATACGGAAAATTCAGCAGTTTAACATGAGGAATACATGGTTTGAAAACACTCATAAAGGGATACTAGCAGTGCGTCTTATCGTTGAAATTTTATTCCTCCTTATAGTTGTTATAATTTGGGCTTATCTCTCGATTAGATTTTGGAATTTTTATACCAGAAAAGTCATTCAGCCAATCAGGAATATTTGTTTGGGAAGTCCAGTTTTTGAAAAATCTGCAAAAATCGATGACAGAGAATCTCTTAAAACATACTCATGCTACGTAATGTCTGGTGACAGTGATAAAGAATTTGTCTACCGTAGCCTTATTCTTCCACTGAGGAAGGAAAATATCCGAACAGGCTTTATTTTTGAAGAATGCAATATAAACAAAAGTGGAAAATCTGAATTTGACATTCAAAGCGACATTATCAAACAATGTGAAAACCTGATTTTTTACGTAACATCTTCATATTTGAAAGAAGAAGCTTTCCTTTGCATTCACCTAGATACAGTTCTTAAGTGTATTCAGATGGAGAACATATCTCCAAACAGTGTGTTGGTTATTTTCTCAGATTCATGTGAATTACCAGATAAATTACGATATAATTTACCAGAGGCAGTTATACATGACTGGATTAAAAGTACCGATCATAGAGAACGACTGGATCTAATACTCAAGTGGATCAAAAAGAAAAAGACAAGGACGGTAAAGGAGGTAGTGGTCTCAAAAATTTTTCTTGGATAAAGCAAAATGATGTGCTTTCAAAACGAGGATTTTGCGGGGAAATTGTGATATTGTTATGGTATAAGACAATGCAATAATTTTATTATTTTTATAGTTTTCTATAGTTAATTATTTGAATAGTAAATCAAAGTGTCAAATTTTTTGCCAAAGTTAAGTGTCAAATTTTTCGCCAAAGTTAAGTGTCAAAGTGTTCGATACAGTTAGTCTAAGTGATCTCTGTAGAGATATTTTTTGTGATAAAAACTTTATTGAACACATCTCATGTTTCGTGCAGTATTACTCACTTCGTTCGATGATTACAACATGAGAATTCTATGCATTTTGTATACCATATATATTTAAAATTCTATTCGATACTATAAAATTAGTTTATACATGTAATATTGAATGTTTTCAGTGATTGATAAAGGAATAATATTTTTTAATAAGAGTTAAAGTTTTGTATTATCTTTGTTTTTTTAGTCTCTCAATTTGTGTTATATATAGGTAGATCATATTGTCTTTTCATTATGTTTTCATTAAGACAATTTAAAGTTTTTCATAGTGATCACTATAGTTAATCAAAGTTATCACTAGAGTAAATCAAAGTTTTCAAAATGTTCACTAGAGTAAATCAAAGTTTTAAAAGTGTTCACTATAGTAAATCAAAGTTTTAAAAGTGTTCACTATAGTAAATCAAAGTTTTCAAAGTTATCACTATAGTGAATCAAAGGTTTCATAGTGATCACTAAATATGATGCCAAAAGTTTATGTGTTCTTTAGAATAGTTTTGTAGTCTCTTCTGACCCCTTAATATATACTGTATATTTGTTTACTCTATTAAAAATAAAGTCATTATGTTGCATGTAAAGAAGTCAGTTGTATGAGCCACATGTGTTATATGCATCTACATTTATATCATCATCAATTGGTTGTATTGGCATTATATTTTGTTTACTTTTTTTCGGTCAGATTTCAATTTCTACAAATTTAAACTTTAATTCACACTTTTCTGTCTCGTGTTTTTTTTTCTTCTTTAATTTTTTATCATAATTTTTTCATGTCTTGTTCTGTGAAATAAATTGAGCTTTCAGATTTATATATACATGTTTTTGAATGAGTTGTTTAAAAATCTTTTTCACATGTCTTCAACAGTCTTTTTATAATGAAATATTGAGGTAATGAACGGTACCTACCTACCTAGTCCTTGTTATGCCCTTGTGCACTTAGGGCAAGGACTAGACTTCTCCACTTCTCTACATCTTGAACAGATCTCTTTAGTTCGCCCCAACTTAGTTTATGGTCTCTTGTTTTCTTTTCCACAGTCCTTCGCCTGTTTTTTTTTCTGACAAGCTTTCTTCCCTTCTAGTGTCCATCTAATAGCTACTTTGGTGATGTTGTTGGTTGGTTTTCTTAATTAACACGTGCATGCCCTATCCATCTCCGATTTATAAGTATAATTCTCACGTCATTTGTGTTTGCTTTCTCATGGGAGTTCCTCATTGGTATTTCTATTTGACCAGAAAATCCTCGTGATCTGCTTAAGGCATCCACTGTGGAAACTAGAAAGCCTGCATATGTCTCCTTCTGTCATTCGCCAGCATTCTTTCCCATACAGTGGGACATGCAGGACGCAGACAGCTTCTATAGATTCTTACTTTTGTAATTCTACTTATATCATTTGTTTTCGAGATGCTCTTGAGACTGATGAAAGCACCCATAGCTCTACTTAATCTGGCATGTATATCTTTGTCCGCTCCCCACCTAATGCCAAGATAAGTAAATGTTGTGTTTTTCAGGTCATTCCATCAACCTGTATTCTCACTGGCTGTTTAATGTTTAATGACATCAATTTTCTTGGTAATGATTTTCAGTCCAATTTTTCCTGCATTACTCTGTAATTTTGATGTTTTACTTTGCATTAACTTTTCCAGATTTGACAGTAGGGCCGTAGTCTAGGTCTTCAAGATTGGTAAAACAGTCCACCTTATTCCCGCGTTGTCGCCACTAAGGGTTGAATTCATTATCGAGTCTATTGCTAGTACAATGTAAAAAGGAGAGCTGACATCGCACATTTCTGCATCTCGCCAAATTTTACTATGAAGCATGCATCTGATGAGCTGCCTATAGGGCAATTAAACTCCCAATAAAAAACTTTAATCAGTTTTACGATCTTTTATGGTATTTCATAATGCCATAAGATCTTCCAAAAGCTTTCTCTGTTAATAATGTCAAACGCTTTTTTTCAAAATCTATAAAGTTTATTATAAGCTGCTTTAACGACTCTTTTACGATCTATCTTTGTTGCTTTCTTTACATCTCTAGTACAATTGGAATATTGTTCTCTTAATCTCTCTTTTATTCTCTCCGAGTGCTTTTACATACTGTAGAAGTACTTGTTTCCGCGTAGTATTATTTTACACTATGTACGCGGTCACATGTAATCCGCGGAAATTTGTCCAAGCGTACTTAATATAAATAGTAGTAACTTAGTTTTAAGTTTCTGTCTTTTTATTTATGATTTTCCAAGTATCTTGTATCATCCATTCCTTATGCACCTGCCTTTTTAAACCTAGAGTATTCTTGCTTGTTTAACTGAACAAGCTGCATATTTAACCCCATTGCTTGTCAACCACTTTCTCCTTCTCAACATCACCGCATTGCAAAACCTGAAATTTGTTCTTGAGCTCTAATCTAAAGTCTTCTCTCACTATTTTCTCTAAGCTTGTCTGTAGCTATTCGCTTAATGTTTCTCTTTGGTGCTACTTTCATCAGCTTGAGCTTCATGGTGGCAGCAACAAGGTGGTGATCACTTCCAATATCAGCACCACGCTTCACTTTTACATCCTGCAAAGATCGTTTCCATTTTCAATTTATAGCAATGCCGTCGATTTGAGTTTTATCTCTCCCTCCATGTGACATGGAACAGTGTTCCACCGATGACCATGTTGTTATTTCCACATACTAGTAATTCCACGAAGTATTCTCCATTCTCAGTCATACTTTCACAGCCATGCTATCCCATAACTCTTCCATTACCAACATTATCGTTTCCAAATTTCGCACTGAGATCACCCATGATGATCGTCAGATCTTGCTTTGGAACCTGTTGAAATTTGGCCTGTAGAGTCCCATAGAATTCTTATCAAATCTCACCTGCTTCATTCATAGGGGCATAAAGCTGTATCATAAATTTTCATTCTGACGTTGATGATTCTTTTATTTACAAGGTGGTATTCAATTAATAGTTTTGGCGCTGTTTCGATAAGGATGATTGCAACTCCCTCATGGTGTTGATTTTTCCTTCTTCTAGGGAACACAATAACTTCACGTGTGCTGGCAATATTCTTTCAAACATCCGTCCATCTACACTCACACTAGTACATGTAACCTGTTTTCCTTTATCTCTCTCAGAATTTGAGCCCATTTACTTGTTAACGAACAGTAATAAAGCTGAAACGTCTACTGAAACAAGACAGATCGGGAACAGAGCAAGCTAAGACCATCTCAACAATATTAAGTAAAATATGAAGACATTGAACAGAGGTCCATTTTACGAAAGGACAAACGACTAAGAAAACGTTCATTCTGTTGATAAATTCTTAATTTACATTTTAACTGAAAACAGATTAAAAGGGGAAAGTAAAAAGATATTTTAAGAATAACAGAATTATTATTCTATAAAAAATTCCAATTCACTTAGGATTTTGCTCTTAGTATTTTTTTTTTGTAAAACGGGCCCCTGTATTAAAGTTCAAATCCGCCATAGGCTCCTTGTCGTGATCAGGGAAAAACGGTAAAAATTCTATTTTTCAATTTTGTGTTGATCCCTGTACACTTTGCATTTCTTTGACTGATTTAACTTTTGTTTTGTTCTTGCAAACACTCAATTTTGTAAACGTTTCTAAATTGCCAATGTACTGCAAACAGATTGAGTTTCTTGCAATGTTCTTCCAAACATGTTTAGTTCTGCTGTGTTTGCTGCAAGAAGGCAGATGGCGGCAATCACCTGCGAACAAGAACATTTTCTACCTGTGTACAATTTTGTTTGCCGCAAACTTGCTGTAGGCCTGCAGCAAACATGGCAGTTTGGTAAGGGACCTAACCTTAAAGAAAGAGTATTAATTAAAATCTGAACTCGATTGAGCTTTTCCGATCACAGAACCCGTCTGTCTTTTCAGTCCTTTTGTCAATGCATGTAAAGTTTTTTTTCTGTTAAACAATTTAAACTAATTTACCTTCGTATCTTCAAATACGATGGTATGATTAGGACATCTACTTTTGTCTAGTGCTTGAAAATTGTTCACAGGTGATCGTATGCAGAGTGCACGAAATATCATGTCGCTCACACGAGATAGTATGCAGAGTGCACGAGATTTTGAATACCATGTTTGTACAACCCAGTCTTTGGAGAGTTCAATGCGTCTTATTAGTTAGAGCATGTTAAAAAAACTCAACTAAGGTGACTAACCGAAAAAGACAAAGCTAGCAGACAGAAATTTGAAAGGAACAATGGAACCATTCGATATATCAGCAAAGTTTTATCAATGAACAATATTACATGTAGTAGTAATGTTTATTCATACCAAGTAAATTCAGAATGAAAGACACGGAATCTGGAGAGGGGGGAAGTTGTGAAACTGTGATGAAGGAAGAAAAGGGTTTACTCCCAATGTAGTCAGCTCAGAAGACTGAGAATGCCGAGAGAATCAGGAAGGACAATCAAGATTAAAACAAAAAGTGAAAAGCTTTCTTTACACAGAACTCAAATTCACAGAGTTATGCTCGAAGAGATCTGGAAAGCTTACTAAAGCAAGATTGATTGATTGTGTATTGTTTAACGTCCCTCTCGAGAATTTTTCACTCATATGGAGACGCCACAGCTTGCCGGTGGAGAGCTTCAAATTTTGTCCTATACTCAGTACTCGACGCTTAGGGCCATTGAGCAAGGAGGGATCTTTTTCGTGCCAGCACCTACTGCGACACGGAACCTCGGTTTATACGGTCTAATCCGAAGGACCGTTCTCCACGTCCCACAGTGGGATTCGAACCCACGACGTAAGGATCCACTCCTTCCTTCACGACTCTAGAGCTGACACTCTAACCACTGCGCCACGTGGGCGACTAGATGAGGTTGACGTACACTCAAAGGAATTATATTAAAATAAAAATCCCAGTGATCGATCTATTAAAATCTATACACAAACATATCTATGAAGAAGGCGAGAAGGGCATACAACACGCACTCCTGGAAATTCTAAAGCAGCGATCATGTCCAAAAAATGAGTAAGTATCCCCTGCAATTTGAAAGGAACAATGATTACAAATATTTGAACTGTCTGCGAATTTAATGTGGAAATATCTGTCAAAATCTCAGGGGTTTCAAGATTAAACAGGGGAAATCAAGCATAGCAGCACTGGAAGACAAATAGAACGTGCATCAAAAACTGGTAAGACGGGGGAGGAGGAGAACTACAGTCAGGACCAACAGTGTAATATTAAAAACCTCCAACAAACTGATTAAAGGCAGGGGTCAAATGACGGAACAGGGGTGCCCAAGAGAACCTTCCATGCAGGTGATTAATTGAAAAACAAGTTGCTGTCCTTTAAAAAAGGACTGCAATACGTGGACCTGTGCATGTTTTTGCATGTGAAGTGAAATTCAATTAAGAAAATTTCTAGGAGTAGGGAATATTCATGTTAGTTTGTTCACTTTTTCTACAATGATCTGCCTACTTATAACTGATTTTATTGTGAAATTTTATCTCCGATTAGCGACCTTTAGTTTTGTCAGTTTAAAAAATCGGGTCATTTTGCTTCGTGTAACTCATACTGACTTGGACTTGACATCTATTCTGAATTTATACTATAAATCCAGAACAGATGTCAAGTCCAAGAATACGGAAGAAATTTATCATGAAAAATAGAGATCTGATGGTTTACGAGAAGCACAGCTATGTAGTACGCAGATTTTTTTGTCGGAGCTCGCCCCCCCCCCCCCCCCCACACACACATAAAAGGCCGTTGCTACAGACCTATATCAAACGATATTTTGTTTGCTGAAACACTAAATTATTTTGCGAGTCTTGATGCACAAAACTAATGCCGGCGAAACTTCCTCTATCTTTAAAAGCTATCTCTATTCGTTGAATGACGTTTTCCATTCAGATTGTTAAGTTTCATGTATCTATATGTATAACTTCTTAAAATGCTTGTACCATAGAGTCAATGTTTAGTTTGTATATAAAAGTATATGTAAAAGATAGAAAGTCGGATCTGCCAATGAATATGTAAATGCGATATGCAGAATTAAAGGCGCGATTTGCCAGTGAATGGTATATTTTAATTCGAATAGGGCGAATTATTCTACGAGCAAGTTACCTAAGGTGCGAACTTTCTAGCATTCTCGCGCATGCGTAGCCTGTCGTTTGCCCAGGGCATCCGGTTTAACCTCGCTTATATATTTACTGCGTGGACCTCATGGTCCACGCAATAAAATGTTTTTTCACTTATGATAAACGTTACTAAGTGCCGGTAAAGGGGTTCATTTATTCCTTCACATGGCACGTGAAAATGCTAAGGCTTTATCCGATCCAAAGAGTCGCAAATTTTACTCCAAAGTGTCGATATCAAGGCGAAGAAACATTTGTCTTCTCGTTCTATCGACTTAATCGGGTTTTTCGCCGGGGTGAGAACATACAACTTCCGAGTATGGATAGAGCGTTCTACCGATTGCTCTACCGTAACAAAAAAGTAATTGGCCTTAAATTGTCAACTCTGATTCAGAGGACAAGATACTGACAAACGTATGTAAAATTAATTTTAACATTTCGATATCATCAACGAATTAACAATAGTTTAATTTTCATTCAAATCTTCTTTAAAAAATTCCTCCGAAATGTGGTTGAAATATTGTCAACTCGGCGTTTAACACAATAACTAATCAATTAAAATCAATGAAATATTTAATAAATATTGAGAAAATTAAAAGTAAGAGACACCAGAGAGTCTGTTGCATCTGCTTTTTACTTTAATTTATTTTACTCACTTGAGTATTATATGAGGTTTTCTTATCGTCGGCTTACTCGGCTTTCCTATTTATTGAGTAGTGTTCAATAATCACCCTAACAGTGTTTTAGGCAAGAGCAAGTTTGTTCTAAGAATTGTATGCTAGTTATTGTGCATCGTAGAAAAGGACAAGTTTGGTGGGTATGGAATACCAGTATTAAGAAAAAATAGCTGATTATCCGAAAAAAAAATTAGAGGGAAACGTCAAGAGGAGTGTCCGAATAAATAGGTATAAATATATACAAGTGAAGAAGTGGCAAAGAAAGAAAAAGATTTGGTCAACTTATAATTGATTTCGGGAAGACTGATAAAGCAGAGAAAATAAAGATTTATTGATTGTATATTGTTTAACTTCCCTCTCGAGTATTTTACTCATATAGAGACGCCACCACTTGCCGGTGGAGAGCTGCAAATTTGTCCTATACTCGGCACTCAGGGCCATTGAGCAGGGAGGGATCTTTTTCGTGTCAGCACCTACTACGACACGGAACCTCGGTTTATACGGTCTCATCCGAAGGACCGGTCTCCACGTCGCACAGTTGGATTCGAACTCCCGACGTAAGGATCAACATTTTACTTCGCGGATTTAGAACAGACGCTCTAAGCACTGCGCCACGCGGGAGACGGGACAATAAAGAAGAACAAGCCTGGAGAAGTAGAGGGCTTTCGTATGGAACCCCGACATATACCTTTAGATACCAAGTGCACTCGAGGTGGGAGATCCGCAAAACTTAGTCAGGAGGTTGACACTTACTCAGAGGAATAATATCTGGATGAAACTAGAAATAAATCACGCGGTGAGAATACAGTAAAACAGACTGGAGTACCATTTCATAAAACTACGGTATTTATGTAAAGGTGCCAATACTGAAAGATGTTAGTAAAGTGATTAGGAAAAAACGAACTAGATCAGCGTCAGTAACACATCTGACTTCATGGGCTAGAAAGAAAAGCATAAATCGGTTAAGTATTATCATTTTCATTTTTTACACCCTATATGGTATGTAAGGCAGCAGAAATGTCCTCCATTCTTGCCTATTCTGTGCAAACCTAGTTAATGACTTCCAGGTCTGGTGTATGTCTTTCATCTCTCCCTCTATCTACCCTCCTTCTCCATGATGTTCTTGGCCTCCCTCGTACGTTTGCTCTCCGGGGTCCAGTGCAGTGAGTTTCTTGTATTTTGTTGACTGGTTTCTTTCCGTAGAACTGTCCAATCAATCTCCATCGGTGTTTGGTAATGATGGTACCCATACCCTCTTCATTGTATCTGCACTGCAGATGTTTATTTGTCATCTTTACTTTTTGTAATCTCTTCTCAGGCCTAAAGCCTGCGTGGCGCAGTGGTTACAGCGTCTGCTCTAAAGTCGCGAAGTAAAGAGTTGATCCTAACGTTGTGGGTTCGAATCCCACTCTGGGACATGGAGATGCTCCTTCAGAAAAGACCGTATAAACCGGGATCCCTCACTGCTCAATGGTCCTGAATGCCGAGTATAGGACAAAAATTTGTAGATTTCCATCGGCAAGTTGTGGCGTCTCCATATCAGGAAGAACATTTAACAACATTCAATCAATCAATCTCAAGCCAGAATATCGTAAGTATTCGGCGGAGGCATGTGGTGTGGAAGAATTGTAATTTGCTAAGATCGGTCTCGATTATTCTCCACCATTGCGATTTGTATTGAAAAGTTAATATAACACAGTTCTGATAAAGTGTCAGCTTGGTGTTTGGTGCTGTACTGTGCAGACCTCCATATGACATTCATGTCTCTAAATATTTCCCAGGCCTTGCCTAGTCTACTGTGGATGTCCTCCTTTGTGTCGTCCTCTTGTTTAATGCTACCAAGGTAAGTGAAGTAGTCCGTCTGGTGTAATTCATTACCATTGACCTTAATAAGAGCAGGCAATTCCACATTTAGTATCATTGTCACCGTCTTCTTTGTACTGATGCGTAGCTCAATCTGATTGATGTCTGTAGGTTTGCAGCTTATTGATTTTATCTTGGTTGTGTTGGTGTGTGTGAGACATAAGCGCAAAGTTGAGAACAAGTCCCAGCAAATCCCTTTCAAGAGTCTTCTATTGTCATCCACATGACGCAATTAATGACCAAGTTAAATAAACCTGTAGACATCAGGCATCTTTGTCAGACTCCATTTTTTTTTTACATCGAAGAGGTTGTTATTGTGTCCTGCTGAACGTCTGAAGTTGTTTTAAAAACTCTTAATCCTGTGGTCCAGTTTGGATGGAATATCATGATGACAAAGGATGCTCCGAAAGTTGTCTTGGTGTATGCTATCGAATGCCTTTTCAAAGTCCTAAAGTTTGCCTACAGTTGTCTTTGCTACATTGTGCACTGCTCTATCATGTTGAGGAGGATATGGAGATAACGAACAGTATTCAATATTAAAGTCCATAAAACAATACAAAATAGGAGCAGAGCAAACGCGGACCTCTGAAACATCAGAGGTGGGATCAGGTGCCATGGAGGAGTGGGCATTCCCTGCTGACCGGTCACACCCGCCGTGTGCTCCTTGTCATGATCGAGAAATAACGGGAAATTCTGTCGTCAATTCAGTGTATAAATAATGGACCAACAATTAGGTATTAGTATTAGTATGAAAAACGTCAGTCAGCATTTGACTCAATGATAAATTGTATAAAGATCTGGTCAATGCATCCTTGTTCCTTCCTTGGTAGAGCGTTAACAGCGTCTAGATCTGACAGTCTTTTAATAATTATCTTCGACAGGATCTTATTTTTGCTAGACTATGAAGTTGTTGCAATTGCTAAGCGTCCTTTTCTAGAACTTGGTAGTCACCTACTTACACCAGTCGTCAGTCACTTTTTCTCCATCCAACACAGCTGTGAACAGTGGTTTAGGGTGGTGGTTGCTATTCCATGATCCGCCTTAAATAGCTCAGCATCAAAACTGTCACATCCCGGTGACTTCTTATTTTTAAGGGTCTTGATTGCATTAATTATCATATCTTTAAGTGGTAGGACAGTGTCAATGCCCAGATCCTCTGTGGCTTTATGTATGACAACCGACCCATCAGGTGATGGTCGATTAAGTACTTTGTGTAAATATTGAGCCCATCTCTCTTCTTGTTCTTTTTTCTGTTGACGGTAGTTTTCTGTGTTTACTAAATAGTATTCTTGATAAGTCATTCTGTATTTTCTCTAAATTAACCACGCACTCTTTTTGTGATCTTTATAGTATAATCCCCCTTGTTCTCCCCCTGATGCCGCCTCCTCTACCTCACTTGAAAGTTGGTCCATAGTTTCTCCCTTGTCATGGCGTGCATGCAAGCTTCTTGACTCTTTTGTGGGATTCCCTATAAAACTCCTCTTGTCATTCACGCAGTCATGGGTACTTGATCTGCAGCATCTTTTTCCTGATTTCTTTTATCTTTTAATAGCAATCAGAGTCTCCTGTTGGATCCAATCTTTGATGGTGGTCTTTTTAAAGCTCCTTTTGGTGTACAATTTGGCGACTTGCTTCAATACGTTGTCTATATTGGTCTCCTCACCGTCATCTTGCAAGATTCGGAGTCATAGTTCGCTAGTGAGGCAGCTTCATGGTGTTTCCCTCAGTCTCTGAATGTCAAATACTAAGTAGTACTTGAGTGTAAGGCTTTGTCTCGGTTTTTTTTTCCTTCAGTTTAATCTTGATGAGTGCTGTCACTAGGTCATGGACGCTACCTACGTCTGCACTTTACTTGACCCTAACATTTCTTTGAGAGTGTCTCCACATCCTATTGATCATCAGATGGTCAGTCTGGTTCTTGTCCCTTCCATTTGGTGAGTTCCGGGTCAAATCGTGGATATCACGATGTATGAAGGTTGAAGATGGTTCCTCCTAGCACTACGTTATTCATAGCGCAGATTTACAGTAGTTAATAGCCATTATAGTTCCCAGTCCCAATGCTGTGCTTTCCTATGTCTCTTTCATATTCGGTGTTGTTTTGTCCTTTTCATCCTTGGCATTGAGGTCCTCCATGATGAGAAGGAGGTCATGCCGTGGGGTCTTCTCTGTCTCTGACTGTAGTTGACTGTAAAAGTTGTCTTCATCGCTACTGCCCTTGGTTAGTATGTAACATGGTGGCAATGTGGTGTTGAAGTGCTTGCCCTCCAATCTTACGCTCATCAATCTATTATTTAGGGACTTCCATTGCAGTAGGCACCGCTCTACTTCTTTATTGAGTTTAATAACTACTCCTTTATGGTGCAGGTTGTCATCTCTTCCAGAGTAGAAGACGAACAGTTTCTCCTGTGGTGATTTTCATCTTTTCCAGATCCAGTCCATCTTCTCTCATTCACTGCTAGGACTTGGGATTCAACTGTTTCCTGTGTTTGCTTGACTGTCTTATACATTGTCCTCACATTCAAATGCCCTAATCTGAGCTTGGTTTTGGTGGTGTTCAGGTCTTTCTTCATTTTGCTG
Source organism: Saccostrea glomerata (assembly GCA_003671525.1). Lineage (NCBI taxonomy): Eukaryota > Metazoa > Mollusca > Bivalvia > Ostreida > Ostreidae > Saccostrea > Saccostrea glomerata. The sequence continues at coordinate 1,808,799 of PRKT01000018.1, read as the reverse complement.
GTAACGTCCTTGTTGCTTTGATTGCCAGGATTGATACAAGTCTCATTGTACTCGGAAGGCCTTTCACGCGCTGAAGTAAATATTATTTTGGTTTCTGTTTCCGTAACGTGGTGTACAATTCTAGACGTGTCCGTCATTTTAGGTAACGATTTATCTTTACCGAGGTAGTTGCCTAACAACTGGACGATTATTTCTCCGTGGCACCGAGGGAGCTGCCAACTGAAGGGTGGTCACTCCAACAGCATAAGGGACTTCTGTATGGTTTACTCCTTAGCCTTTCCTTCTTCAAAAGTTTCCAACGTAAAACTTTGTCCATTTTGCAACTGGTGTATCTGAATCTATACTACTCGAGTGTTCACAAAATTAATACCACTTTCTTTTTTGGGAAAGGGGTTCTGATTTGTTCACACTTCAATCTACATGTAAACGAATATGCTTTCAAATTTCTTCAATTTGACTACTGGCTTTAGAAGATTGTATAGATTTTCTTTTGTGACCCCGCCCTGCCTCCAGGCAGGGGACATGGTTTGAACAAATTTGAATATACCTTACTTGAGTATTCTTCTGAATTTTGATCAAAATTTGTCCATTACCGTTCTACATGTTCTATGATTCCATTTTCTTCGGACAAATTTCTACAGTGGCTGCTTTATAGGACATAAACTTGAGATTTTTTTAATAAAAAAAATTCTTTGCCACGAAATGAACATTCGAAATAAAGTTGCATAACTAAGTATAAGACGCAGTGATAGTATAATATTTCGTGGGAACAATGTTTTATTTCGCATAGGAAAGAATAATCAAGTTATAAACTCTAAGAATTGCTTGCATTTAAGATTTATCTTTCTTAGTATATGCAAAATTTTACTACGAAGACAGTGCGTAGGATATAGAAATTCCTTTTTATTTTCCCCTCAGTTGTTATTTTGGTTGACATACATAAGTCAAAACTGCAAATGCAGCAAACATCAGAGTGAGAGCATCCCATCTCCATCCAAAAAAATATTATCTTGTGAGTTTTTATGAAATTTATTGATTTAATATTTGAATTAAGCACTCAGATTGAAATATTTAAATTATCTCAGGTTGTAGATTGAATATAAATTGAATAAAAATAAGAAATTATTAAAAAAAATAATTATTTTTTCAAAAATATCCATTAGGTTAATTTATGATTATGTATTCTCTGAACATGAACAAATTATTAGTAGTACATCAGTAGATCTACGCATCATCACAAATATTTGATTAATTAATCCATATTAAAAGTTTATAAATTGTAAAGAATTTAACTTAACAATGTGTTATTTTCTTTGTTTTAGTTGAAAATGGAAAAAAAAAGATAAATTTAAACATTTAATTTGTAAATTATAAAATTATTTTTGATATAAAGATCAATGCTCGTGTATTAATTTTCCCGGAAATTATTTTATGTCTGTGTTTTTACGGTTAAAACTGTGGTTCGCGGGGAAAAGATTTTATCCTTCTGTTTTATTCTATGCTCAATTGTAGTAAAATACATGAGCTGTGCAAACATAGTGCATGTATTATGCAGATCGATAATATGGCTGATACACCAAGACCTGGGCATAGATGACATCACACTGCATGCATGCTGTTGTAGCGGCCATTTTCGCGGAATTATATGTAATATCAGTGTCTATGTGAAAAGATGCCTCCGTTGTAATGTCCCTAATCTCAGAGTAGTGTTCAAATCGTCATTTTTTTCAACGATCATTGTTGTCCAGGAGAGGGTAATTATAAGCTATTTTTATAAAGGAGTCAGTGCACAGGAATTCATTCAAGAGTTTTTATACCTGTTTTGATTTGTATTCATTAATCGGATGATTTCTATCGATTAAGGAATAAAATAAACGGAAAAGAGAAATCGGAATCAGACATCGATGAATCATACGATTTAATTCATTGACAGAATGAATGAAGATTAGCTCTGACACATCAGTTCGAATTTCCTCGCCATGGCGTCTCACACACCGGACTACTATCTGCGGGAATATGGAAGTGATCAGGTGCCCCTAAGTTTAGGAGCCTTACAACTGGAACCAGCAGACCGAGCCGTTCTAAAAATCGCAGGTAATTTGAATTTTAATTATTGAAAATACCTTTGATGTATTTTTATCACCTTTTGATATTGACCCTGTCTTGGATGAGAAGGAAAATGCACGTGCACAGGATTAGTCACGCGCAATACACCTGGCAAACAATGCTTTATGAAATATGTAAATTCCTTTTGCTTTAAAATAATAATTTTGTCTACTCAAGAGGTTGTATTTTAATAATCAATTTTAAATCCTATTCGAGGCGGGTTTATTCAATCGAGCTCAGATGAAAGTTTTACCTTTAGCGTACGTCACACAGGTAAACCGTGTTTATAGCCACGCATGGGTTGACCTATGACTGACATGAATGAATTATTCTTTGCCTAGAAAGCAAAAGGAGTTGTTGTGATGGCTTTGAACCTTACCGACAATTTAACGTCGAGGGGATGAGCACCTGTTTTTTGAACTCTTTCAGTCTCTGGATTTTTTGTGTCTTGCATTGGTCGTCATGTGAAATTGAACCGATCTACCGGGTTACTTGTTAATGTACTGTGATTTTAACCCCGTAACGACACTTTCGATAAATAAATCAGGAATTTAATGTGTAGCCGTTTAATTACAATGGGGTTTGAAGTATAGGGAGGTATTGTGTCACTGGGTGTAAGATCATGGCAATAGTCTTCTAGTAATGGACACAGCTATGTATAGACCACGGCAGGAGTCCAGCAGTGATGAGCCTCTCTCACCCACAGCAATGGCTCATTATGAGCAAAACAGGAGGAAAGAGACAGGTAAAAACAGCAAAACATCTTCAGGTGAAATGCCATGCTGAATGCATGATTGCAATCAGAGAAAAAACTTGCAGGGCAGGTGTTTTACACAAGGGTTGAAATTCCCACATGCGTTAAGTTTTGTTAAATATAGATCCAATATTTTTATTGAGTTTTTCAAAATTTTCTGGCATCTTGTCAGAAGAAGGAATGGTGCTGAAAATATGTCATTAATGATAAATGCTTATTTCAAAGAGGTGTGGATTTAGAATATTGAATACATTAGCAACATTATCATAATATAGATTCATAGGCAAGTGGTACAGGTTATATTCTACCCCATACAGCATTTGCACACATCCCATTAAACTCTTTGAAGTGAATATTTGAATATTTTCAAATTACAATAATGATATTGTTATCATCAAGGATGTATATTTTGATACATGTACTATATAAGTCCATATTATTACATAGGTTTAAGAAGTTTATAAGGGACAAGAGTTACAGCAAGATGGGGAAAGAGCTGGGAACTGTAAATATATGGTCAAATCTTGTTATCTCTAACTATATGGGACTTAATAAATGAAAACTTTTAAATATTCATATAACATTCTAGACATAAGGGTTTTAATGAATATTAAAAGAGAACTGATTGGGACTTCCCAACTCACTCCAACAATTATCCGTGATATTTTATATATCAGCATTTGAGATTTTATCTGTATTTGCTCCTGACAAAGAAATTGACTTCTGCCAAAGTTGCAAATGCCCCCCCCCCCCCCCCCCTCCCAGTTTGCAATGGAAGATGCATAAAATCATATGAAGGATAGTTCCTTTATCTTAAGCTTAGTTATTCAAGGAAGTGAGATGATTACATTATTTGCATAATTGTGTTTTTGATAGGACCTAGACATTTTAAGTCAGGCATCAAAAACCTTTTCAAGTAGATATTTTATTTTCCTGGTACCTTTTTCCAGTTTTGAAGGATTTCACTCATGATCAAACCACAATTCCTCAGAGGTTTAAAAAATAGTTGAAGTGCATTAATTGAAATATGTGTATAAATATCACAGTGTAGGTGTAAAACTGGTTTCTTGTGGCTAATCAATACAAAGAAGATTCACAACAGGATTGTAAAATAACAACACACTTAAAATTTTGTTTGCCTTTATCCAAGGGTTTATCCAGAATCAAACCTGTTTGGCTACATTGAGTATATGTATAAATGTCGGTATGTAATAAAAAAAAACCTTAATGTTTGCATACTTAATGTGGCTTCACAAAATGTCTGAAATAATATGTAAATTATAAGAGGAGAAATATGTTGTGACAATTTACAACTTGTTTATTAGCTTAAAAATTCTGAATATAGAAATGCTAGTACAGTGTATAAAAGTCATCAGACATTATTTGATTTTTCAAGGGTAAAAATCTAAAAACAAAAAGTATCATATTGTGCATAGCAAAAATGATATTTGGAAATGTATGTAGAAAGATAATATTGATTTGGCAAACATTATGAATACAGATTTAACTTGTAAGGGATTACGCAACATATTGCAACTGTAGAATCAATTTCTTATAAAAGTTCGAGATTTCTCTTCTTGTGAAAAGGATGCATCTCATGCAGAAAAATACTAAATGATCAATAAGAAACAAATGCCATGATAATTTGAATTGCCTTTAATTTTTCCTGAGTTACACAATTATTTTGGAATTTATTGTGCTCTTCAGAGTTATGTTGCTAGATTTTAATTTTTTTGATATGATTTACATCAAAGTGATGTTGATTTATTATCATCATGATCATAATTGACCCAAAAAAAAGAATGTTAGATATGATTTATCAAAGTGATGTAAAAAGATTTTGAAATGATACATGAGAGTGATGTTTATAGATTTTGATATGCTACATGAGAGGGATGTTGATAAATTTTGATATGCTAGTCATCAGAGTTATGTTGATAGGTTTTGATATGATACATCAGACTGATGTTGATAGGTTTTGGTATGATACATGAGAGTTATGTTGATAGGTTTTGATATGATACATCAGACTGATGTTGATAGGTTTTGGTATGATACATGAGAGTTATGTTGATAGGTTTTGATATGATACATCAGACTGATGTTGATAGGTTTTGGTATGATACATGAGAGTTATGTTGATAGGTTTTGATATGATACATCAGACTGATGTTGATAGGTTTTGGTATGATACATGAGAGTTATGTTGATAGGTTTTGATATGATACATCAGACTGATTTTGATAGGGTTTGATATGATACATGAGAGTAATGTTTATAGATTTTGATATGATATATCAGACTGATGTTGATAGGTTTTGGTATGATACATGAGAGTTATGTTGATAAATTTTTATATGCTAGTCATTAGAGTGATGTTGATAGGTTTTGGTATGATACATGAGTGTAATGTTGATAGGTTTTGATATGATACATAAGAGTGATGTTGATAGGTTTTGATATGCTAGTCATCATAGTAATGTTGACAGGTTTTGATATAGTCATCAGAGTGATGTTAATAGATTTTGATAATGATACATCAGACTGAAGTTGATAGGTTTTGATATCATACATTAGAGTGATGTTGATATGTTTTGATATGATACATGTTAGTAATGTTGATAGATTTTGATGTGATACATGAGAGTGATGTTGATAGATTTTGATATAATATGTCAAAGTAATGCTGATATATGTTTGATTTGATACACAAGGTTTAGTAGAGACACAGAGCTGATATATAGGTACTTAGTCATGATGGTTGATTTTTTTGCTGAAAGTATTGTGATTTTGTGATTAAGGTTTAAGGTCATTATATTATCTTTGAGTAGAGATTCACTATGCTCAAAACTTAATGTACCAAAAGATATGATAAGCACTGCTAATATGGTTAGGGTTAATGCCTCTTTAATGACTAGAGAGTCCTTAATATTAATATTTATTTGGCTATACATGTAAATAATTTGACACAAGAGAACTAGATAACCATGGGCTACAACACTCTAATGAGTATGTAGGAATATGTCGATCATGTAAATACAAGAAATATAACATGATCAAGTGAAAGTGAATGAATTTCAAAAGTTTTAATTTTATACAGAATGTTGAGGCTTTGAACCCATTTTATAAATTATAGCTTTGTTGTTCTTGCAAAAGTTAGTACATATATGTTTCAATATGTGCAAATATGTTCCCATGTTGTGGGCTTGACCTAACCTGAACAGACTTATATTTGAACAAAAGTAGATGTAGAACTATATGGGGACACTTAAGGTTCAATAAAATGAACAAGGGCACCACAAAGCAGTGTAACCTTAGCAAAGAGGATAGACAGCCTCCAACATTGATGTCGGTGCAAATTATACAACAACCTGTTTCGCATAGAACATAACATACCTGAAAACACTCACATGCAATTGCGGTCTATATCTTCTCCATCTGCATTGTGAGGGGATAATGATTGTTTTGATATATATTCTTGAGAAAAAGAGAATTTAACAATAAATTGTTATAAAACTTTGAAAAATCTACTCTTATACAGCTTTGATAGCCATGATTGATCAAACTTTAAAATATGCTCAATTAAGTTTCTATTAAGGAAGCTTTAACATAAATTTTGTCTTTTCTGACCCAGTGGTTGCATACATTAAAAAGCACTTGCTCAATTTTCATAACATTTCAAATGAAATACAGATCGAGTCAGGTAGCTTAACCACTATCTCCATTGAAAATTTGGATAGATTGCAAAGCAAAATCTTGTGTTTGGATTGATAATTTGTCCATTTGTGTCAACAGTTTTGTTAAAAGTGTCCTAGCAGGAAATTTAGAAGGCCTGTAGAACAACAACAATATTGATTTAATTTATTAACTCTATCAATACTCCGCAATCCACCAGTACCATCTATAGCATATTTTTGTTTTCTCTTTAAGGATTTTGAATGTTTCTCCTTCTAGGTGTTCTAGCATAAATGTTGTTTCTGGTATGACCAGGACACCCCAGCAAGATATGAAGTGGTTTAAAAATGTTTACATTTGAAAAGGCTGTAAATCCTTTTTTTTGGAGGCCAGACTACTTGAAAAATGCAACTTGTCTTTGATATTTGCTCAATTGACGAAACAGTCACCGATTATGAAAGAAATTTTTTGGTTGCAATAGCAAACAAGAGGCCCAGGGGCCACAGCGCTCACCTGAGCACATCAGCTAGGAAAAAGCACATATCAGATCAGAACTGAAAGTTTACTGAGGTGATGGTGGGGGGAAAGGGGGGGCTTGAATTTTAACCCCCCAGGGGTTCATGATTTGAACTAGAATCTACACTACCTTAGGACGATTCCATATAAATATCACTAATCATGGCTTTGAAGTACAGTGTACTTGAAAAGAGGATTTTAAATATATTGGTTTCACAATATATCCCTATGTAAAACTTGGGTCGGCCATTTTGGCCCCGCCCTAGCCCCAGGGGTCATGATTTGAACAAACTTGAATCTACACTATCTCAGGATGATTCCATACGAGTTTCATCTTTCCTAACCCAGTGGTTCTTGAGAAGAAGATGAAAATGTGAAAAGTTTACAACGACGACAACGACGACGACGACGACGACAACGACGACAACAACGACAGACAACGGACAAATTGTGATCAGAAAAGCTCACTTGAGCCTTTGGCTCAGGTGAGCTAAAAATTTTTATGGTCTCCAAAACTTCAGAAAATAAGAATCTGGGTAAAATTTTTAAATTTTCAAGTGTTTGTCCACTTTTCTTGACTGTTTTTATTCATACAAGTAGATAAATTTAAGATCAGCATAGACATTTTTATATTTGTCATTGCTGGAAAGATTTGAATGTATTTTGATGAAAAATAATGTAGATAATGTACCATCAAGTACACACTTTTTCTTTCATTGGCACTGAATTTAACAACATGTCTTCTATAGAAAATAAATGTTTCCCAAAATCTTAAGCTTTCAGCACAATTCATACAGATACAGACTAAAGCTGTTTTAGAAAATTTTTCATTTGCCATATCTGTTACCATGGCCAGTTGTCTTCCATACTAGGTTTTATAAGTGTATTAACAAAACTTCTTCCATAGGCTATAGTAACACATCCCACTGTGGGAAGTGGAGACTGGTTCTTCCGATGAGACCATATAAACCTAGGTCCTGTGTCGCAGTAGGCGCTTGCACAAAAAAGAACCCTTCCTGCCCAATGACCCTGAGTGCCGAGTATAGGACAAATTTGCAGCTCTCCACCGGCAAATGGTGGCATCTCTGTATGAGTGAAAAATTCTTGAGAGGGACGTTAAACAATATACAATCAATCAATGTATTAACACTTCTTCCCTAGGCAATAAAGGTTTAACACTTCTTCTATAGGCTGTATACATTTAAGTTTAGCACTTCTTCAATAAGCTATAGACGATAGGTTTCATCTGCATCTGTTCATCCGTCTGTCTGGCTGTCAGTCTGTCCCACTTGTTGAACTTACACATTTTTGTGCTTTCAATAGAGGGGAATGACCATGGAATGGCTTATGAAAGCCATGATTTGACAAACTTAAACAAGCATTAAAATACAACAAAAATACCCTTAACAGTGGAGGGGGTAGAGGTTGAGTGCCAATAGCAAGGACAACAACCTGCCTTGTTAAGCTGTAAAGATTTCTGATAGGACTAAGTCATAACAGGTGCTTGTGTTTTTTCTTCTGCTTCTTTGGGTGGATGTCAATGGAGTTATTGTCTGATTGTTTCTGATATGGCCATTTGTCAACTTGCTTGGATAATATGTGAGGTGAAAAAAATCTTCAAATAAGTGTAAGGGTGCTTGCATAAATCATTTCATGTTCTACAGTATTATAGTATTGCAAGCTGGTACAATGGGAGATATATATTTTTAATAAGCTTATTCTTATTTACATGTATTTGCAAATATTATAAAAGATTGGTTTGAAACTTGGTATGTTAGTTTAATGTTGACGTATAATTTGATATAAGGCAAAAGAGTTGGTTGTTTGATTAATTATAAAGCAACTAGACTCTCTAGTTTATATCTTTTGATGTGCATAACTAAACTGAAAGTTGGCACAATTTTCTTTTTCCTAGAAATTACTGGGGAGTAACCACTAATCTCTTCCTAAAATTTGACACAATTCACAAAGTTAGTGTGCTAGAGTGTAGGATAAAGGGGGGGGGGGGGTAT
>PRKT01000018.1:1774239-1798367 GCA_003671525.1 Saccostrea glomerata | reverse complement strand
CCCAGATAGCATGACTATGTTGGGCCAACGTTGGCGCACAGTTGTTGACTGCGTTGGTCCAACGTTGGCAACCTAACGTTGGCCCAATGCAAGTTTGCTCATCGGCCCTACGTTGGCCCAACATGTTGGCCCAACGTTGGCACAACGTTAGCCTATTTTATTACAGCATTTGGTCAATGTTGGCCCAACAATGGCCCAACGTCAATTACCAGCATTGATTGTATCAACAAAGGCCCAACATTGGCCCAACGTACTCTTCGTGTTGGCCCAACAATGGCCCAACGTCCGTTCACCAACATACCATCTGTGGCTCAATGGGGGTCCAGTGTCCGGTACCTGTGTTGGTCAAACAATGGTCCATTATTATTTTACGGATAGTTATTTTTTCAACGTAGGGCCAACAGAGGCCCAACATATCCTATATAAATAATGATTTCCATTCAAAATTAATCCATCTTGACAACAATTAATAACTAGCTAATGTTGACAATGAGGCAAAAGAAAAAAGTGATAAGCTGTACAATTTATTTGTTAGTTTCTAACAAATTCTGTTAAGTTTGCTTCAGTATCATAACAATAATTAAACAAAAACATTTGCCAAAGCTTACAGAGTTTAAGCATAAAAACTATTTTTAATATCCAGTTGTATAATAATACGTCTTGCTTTCACGTTTCTGCCTTAAAATGTATTCAAAATGTCGTATTATACTCCACACTTCCTCTGCATCACTTGCATCTACGACTGACTGGATTAGGCACACCGTCAAAACTAAAACGTTTAATATAATGAGGCAGTTGAAATTTCAATTGCAAACACAATCTTCTTTCAAACATCATCTAACATCAATTCCAGAACCATCCCTTTGTTCACAAAAACTTGTAAAATCCCATAACTATAGAATATAAAGGAGCTTAAAGTTTACAACACAACTTGGCAATATTTGAAATTCAATTTTTATCAATCCCTCTTTTCAGTAAAATATTGTTTAAAGACACGAATAGTATAATCCAAGAACATTTGAAACATCCTTCTTTAGTCTTGTTTAGATTGCATTTGTTTTTCACATATTCACTTTTTTCCCATTTTCTTCCTCTTCTTTATTGTCATCAATGAACCAGTATGGATTTCTATATCTGCTGCAAATTAATGCACACTGCACATTTCCCCGTCTAAGAACAATGTATAGCTGTTAAGAAAAGTGAATAATATATTTGAAAACTGATGAAATATTTATTTTTTTGATTAACTCATGATGCATTTAACCCTGTTTAATTACAAAAGAATTTACTATTAAATACACCTTACCATATATACTGAAATTTTCTTATCTATTTCACTTCTCGTCATGATATACAATGTAAGATACTATGTATTGCATATAAACTGAATCATTTTATACAAGAAGTAGCTATAGTTTTAAAATATAATAATACTTTACTTACATTTCTTTTAGGACTTAGCCGTTAGCCGTTGTATGCACCAAATTTTTAAAATCCCAACCTTACTGTAACTTCCTCTGCATTTTGAGTTTATCAGCCAGCTGTGAGTAATTACACTTGACAGCTCTCCACATATTTCAGTGTTTAAATTGCTGCGACTCTTTCAGTTTTAGCGACTCGCCTAACTTTTGTTTGAATGCAATTATAAAGCTGGCTGGGTTATCTTGATTTATGCGTCATTCACATCCCGTCCCTGGGAACTTTTAGTTTCCATTTTATGCTAACTTTTATTCGGTCGTTTATATATTACTAATGTAAGAAAAACTTTTATTTAGTCTCCTTTTATAATGACTTTTCGTTAATTGTATACGAGAGAAACAAATTTTACAATTACACTCAAATTCTAAGGTTAATTAAGATTTCAAAATTTATACAGACACTGTATAGAGATTTTTTGAGAAGTGGATACTAATAACAGGAAAGTATAATTGTCATCAATAAACCATAGTGAGTTTAGTCTCATTGCTATGGAAGAAATTAATGATCTTTTCATAAATTTAGCCTAGTGTATAACAAACAATGGGCCAACATTGGGCCAACGTTACGCTCCCAACTCATGCACATGATCGTTTAGTTTGCAATCTAACTGTTGGCCCAACGTTGGCCCAATGTACTTACTCTAACTAAAAAAGAACACTTAAAACAAACACTCAAGCTTACATTGGGCCAACGTTGGGCAAACATACTGCTACCAGATTAAGGTGACAACTTGGTTAAGGTTGCATTACAAACGTTGGGCCAACAGTGGGCCAACATTGAACCCCAACTTCATTAGAAAATATAAAGAAACGAAATTAGTTGATGTTGGACCAACGTTGGTCCAACGTAAGAAACCCAACATGGTTCGGTACTAAAGAGGTTATTCACATGGTAACGTTGGTCCAACGTTGGCCCAACATTGTCTTCCCAACGCCAACTATAGACCAACCGTACAACCTTTAGCCAACGTTGGCCCAACGTAGTCATGCTGTCTGGGATCTTGCTGTAGGGAAGAAAAACGTGATTTACGAAAAGTGCCTAATTAAGATTAACTAGTGCTTATAAAAGGTATTTTGGGAGGCATTTTATGGAGTTACAAGTGTATATTTAAAATGCTTATTTTTTAATTGACACTTACATATGTGTAATTCACATTGCCAAAGCAAAAAGAAAGAAGTTTCCTTCCAATGGAAGGAGATAGCACAAGGGCCCCATAAATGTGAACATCTGTAGAAAGTATAATCACATACTACAATGTCTTTGACCTGGAGTACTGACTTGCTCTGCTATAGTAACAGCTGATTTGTGGCCTTGATAATGTATAACCAAATGACATAAATATAGAATACCATGCACCAACATTGCATATAGTAATGATGCTTTAAAACCTTTACTATCTAGCTTCTATATACTGAGATGTATGTTTTATATGAGGTAGGGCTATAACTCTGCTATAAATTCCCACTTTGTGTGTTGGTTAGGCAATAATTCAGTTGTCAGATGTCGACCGTCTCAGGTGCGTTGGGTGGACCTGTGTTACTGCATGGCCAGCAGCTAGGGCCAGAGCACCTGCCATTAATTATCAATGAGCAAGCCTCAGAATACAGGTCAAGAAAAGAAAGAAGAAAAAAAAATACACTTGGGAGTTTCCTCTTTTCACAGATTTTTTGTTGCTACTGATATTAAATAAAAAATAAATAGCTATAGCACAATGTGATGTGATGACTGATCTTTTGATAGTTCAATACATATAAAAATGAAATGCTTTTAAAATTTTGTGCAGATAGCCCTATACAAAAAAGGTCATACCCCTCTTTACCCACAGGGGGCATGGTCAGGAATTTTTTTTACTTTAGGAGAAGAGAAATATTTTCTGTCAGCCCTATTTGAAGTAAGATGGGATTTATTATGGCTACACCAGCTTGATCATCTTCACCTTATCTCGTTACTTCAGTCAGGAATACTTGTGTTGTGGTGTTGTGGTACACTTCAGGCCCACTGCCCCCTCCCACTACCCAGCTCAAGAACAACATTCCGAACACACCCTGTGATTAATGCTTTATCTGTGACAGATGACTAGTTGTAGCACTTTCTACCTAATGTTACTCTATATTCTGTAAATATCTCTTATTGATTTAGGATGTTTGATCTAGAGCAAGGACAAAAGTAATACTAGGTATTAATTAATCTATTATTGTGATGAGAAGATTTGGCGATGCTTTAATTGACATAATCTACTACAGAAAGTTTCTGTAATGATTTGGGCTGAGGATTTTAGTCTTGGTAGTTCAATTAGGAGAGCACCTGACTAGTGATGTATAAAGGGGTCCTTGGTTCAATTCCCATTCCAGCCATACATTTTATCATTTTTCAAGTAAAAGTGCATGTAAAAGCAAATGCAACAAATCATTTACCTATGCACAGTGATAGGAAACTCTTGTTTCTAGAATCTAAGAAAGATTCTCATGCCAATTTTGATGCTGGTGTAGGTAAAATTTTTGACACAATCAGACTGTAAGGTTGGCATGTAACCAGGCATTATGTTCAAACATATGGTAGAATATATTCACCTCAAATCATACTTCTGTACAAAGGAGGTCAAAACAGGAAGGAACTAGATATATTTAAGTATTCACCATGATGAAGCACCCTCGCTCAATAGGAACATTTTTCATGTGTTATAGTTTAAATAAATATTGTAGATTGTAGAAAACAGGAGATTTTTCTTGTTTTTCTGTAGAAAAATCTGGAATCATTTGAGCTTATGAGCATTCAGTTTGTTAAAATTGATTTTGTGTGTTTATAGCCTGAACAATTTGTTTGTGATTAAACCAGATAGTATTATATTTCAAGTCAAATGCAGAGTTATTTTAATTTTTATTTTTTGATAATGATGCACTATGTGTCATTTAGAATATATTATCATTGTGAAATTTGCAACATGCTACATAGATATATTAAAATTTGACACCTATAGATAAACTCTCCTTTATTGTCCCCAAAGGTATATAAGATAACTTTTTAAAAACCAAGTTATAAATTCTTTAAAATTGAAAAATGGACAAATTAATTCTAAAAATGTGCACTACATCATCAAATTGTCGTCATGGCTGGAATTTAAACCTATCATTAAGCTGGCTGCGCTGCTTTGAATCAATATACAATAATACAAGTCAATCCCTCCGTAATGTCAGGCCAGACAATCCGCATATGGCCAAAGTCTGTCCGTATTAATGTCAATTTGTAGAGTTCATGTAGGTTTTGTTGGTGCACAGTACAAAGGACTAGTATCCTGCTGCAAATGTTAATTGTCTCCACCCATAATAACAATAGAGGTGATGTACACAAATGATATCATGTGTATGACATATACTGTGTCTTGTTCTGTATTCTGTACAGCACCGAGTGGTCTGAAGGGTACAGAGAATTTTACCAGAAGTGTTGAGTAGCAAAATACTAGACATAAAACAAGCCAATGTGGCCAGCCTGTTGAAGTGGTTGTTTACTCTACTTGTAACTGCGATAGCTGGTTATTTGAATTATTGCCAGTTTGATAAAAATATTTCTACTACACTATTCCATTGGGATAACTGTAAAGGAAGACTACTCTGACAGGCATATTTATTTGTGTAGCTAAAGGCACAAAAAAAGTTGAAAGAGTTGTCTTTTCCTTGCAAATCACATCACCATCTATCTATACTTTGTGTGTACATTACATATATTATATGGTTTTGGACTTTGTATCTCAGAATTTTTATGCCCCCCTTAGAAAAAGGGAGCTAGGTATATTGCTTTAATTGCTACGTACTGTCTGTTGGTCCACCATTTGTTCCCATTCAATTTCTTCGCAGAGGTTGCACATATTGAAATGAAATTTGTTATGCAAATTTATCATAAGAATATCTAGGCCAAGTTTTGGTTTTGGGTACGATCAGGCCATTTTTGACAGAGTTATGCTCCTTGGACTTAGAAAATTTCCAATTATTTGGAAAAGGGGGACACAAGTGTTTTACAAACATCTCTTAATTGTTTTATCAAGGTTTTATTTACCTGGCTTATTAAAAAAGTGTATCACTAAATATCATTTAAACTCTCTTATTTATTATTGTACATGTATAAGAACTCTGTATGTATATAGATGTATACTGTTATACAGTGGTTTCCCCTTCCTGTTGACTACATGCAGCATTGGAGGTTTTCACAGGTTTGTTCAGATCCGTGGACTTGCTGCATGAGTGTGTGTGTTGATTCCCCAAATTTATTTTATTATTTTGTAATTATTATATTTGTACCTGTATTATATGTATGGTTAAATTGTAAACCAATTTAATATTTATTTTCATTTGATTGTATTTCTAGTAGTTTTTGAAAGAGTCTTTCTGTTTTTTACCTGGTTTAGATAAAATGACATTGGGAAGGGGGGAGCTAAGTTAAAGAGTTTTAAATAGCACGACTTTTGTCTAGATTGTTTAAGGCTTTAAGGAAATTGCATTTAAAATACATTTACCTGTATATTTTAATAGGTAAATTAATTAATGTTGCTAAGTTGCCTAGAATTTACATCTCATTACAGTAGGTCAAGACATGTTCCCAGGAATGCACACAATGTAATTCATAATTAAATGTGCATGTTTGTCTAGCATGTCTGTGTCTTTATATGATAGTAAATTATTTTACCTATGTTGAAATTTGTTACCTACGTTGAAATTTATTTTGAAATTTAAATGTTGTGGTTTTAAAAGTATTTGATACATTTTCATTCATCTTTTTTGTTTTGTTCTGTTTTTTGCCATATTTACACTAAAAGAAAACTATATAGCTAGCATGATTTGATTTATGCATTAAAAAATTTCTGTCAAATTAAAATTTACACATTTAAGGCAGGTAATTTCATTTTTTTTATAGAGGTGGGGTGGGAGTGGGGGGGTTTGAGAGGGAATGAAGAAGAGAAGGGGAATGCACACTAATATTGAGTATGATGAAGCAATTTGAAGGAATAGGAGTTTTTGCTAATAAATTACAAACTTGATTAATGGATATTGGGAAACTCATAGAAATTTTCGATTTCCTTTATGCCGCACAATAAAGGCAAAAACAAATTCATCATTGTATTAAGGAAATGTTGAAAAAAAATTAACATAGTTCAATACTTTTTACTAGCAATCAGTGATTTAAAAACCCAAACTACTATATACTGTAATATTTTGTTGACTATTGTAGGCGGGCAGAAGAGTGATAGACTTGTTTGAAGATCTCCGAGATGGACATAACCTGATCTCGCTGTTAGAAGTTCTGGCCCACGACACACTGGTAAATAACTGTTATATCAATACTCAGTACAAATTGGTCTCCGCAAGTATAAACTAATTATATCATTACTGTATACTGTAAAAGTGGTTATTTACGCGTGGGGGAAATTTACACTACTTACGCGGTAAGCTAAAACCCGCGTAAAATACCCCCGCGCGTAAGGTCATAAAATTTAAATCTTCTGGAATAATTCCAGATTATTACTTATACTGTTAGACAGGTTGAACCAGTCGTATATTTATCGTGGTATTGGACGCACATGAATAGATAAATATATATCACAAACTGTAATGAAAAGTAACTGTTTATTATGTTACTTGTGCGATGAAAAACGCATCTTCATATTAGATATTTTAAAGCAACGTCACACAATTAAAGCTCTCATTTTCATTTCCTTTGTGTATTCGATTATAGCGTTCTTAATTTCAAATGATTAGTCCAAAATGTTAAATTAACTCACAGTCACTTCAATCATACCTATTAATTTAATTGTCAAAACTCGACACGCAGATACAGGTAAGTAGATTTCACTTTGAAGTTTGAGCTTGCGTTATATTAATTAATAATTACATTAAAACGTACACCAGTTGTTCACACGACTGTTCACATCAATGTTTTAGTTTCCAATCCAACAGTAAAACAGTTTAAATTCTTATTGATTTCTTTAGTTTGTTTGTAAATATTTTTTTTCTAATCATTTTCAAAGGGGAACAACCCAATGTTAGTTTCGATATCGATTGCCGCGTAAATTTTTCTCGGTAACTCGTGCGACCGTGTATATTATACCCACGCGTAATGTTTGATAGTCACAAACGCGTACTTAACAACCAGTGTAAATAACCAATTTTACAGTACTGGGAAATTTTTCTCCTCCATTTTATTTTCGACCCTTTTGCCCAACCCTCATTTGGACGAATTCAAAGAATACAGTACAGTAATTTCTTAATCAAAACTATGAGTGGGCAAATTTAAAAAGGGGCAAAATTGTTTGCAAGTGTAAAAAGGCAAAAATAACATGGGGCAAAAATAACCCTGTATACAGTATTAATACACTGTTTTATAAATATTATTAATTTATGGATAGAAAATAAATTCAATCTGTCCAGGGTTAATTAGGTAGACATTAGTTTTGAAAAGTTTGTTTGATGGCAATTCCTTGTAGGAACTTGGGGCCTTGATTTCAGGGGATCATCTTTATCAGTGAGATTGAGTCCTGAGATTACATTTTTTAGACATTTAACATTGTTTGTTAGTTTATGTTAGATTAAAGGGCCTGCAAGTCATAACATGGAGTAGTATAGCCCAGACGATAAGGTTAACATTTCCTTTCTGTCTCCCTTATCTAAGATTGCTGATTGAAATTTTTGTCATTTTATTTTAAATACCTTATCTGTTCAGAAACAGGGGAAAAGTTAAGGGAAAAGACTTTTTTCTCTCTTATTCTCAGAAAAAATCAAACCATTAAATTTTCTCAAAGAATGGGATAATTTGATCAACTTCCAAGAGATGCTCTAAAACTTTTAATTATAGAAGCATTTATATAAGAAACAAATTAATTTTATGACATGCATGAAACAAAAGGTTATTTCAAAACTTAAGACACCAAAAAAAAAAAAACCACATACACACTCATCTGTATATATTTTTTGAATTGTAGCCCAGAGAAAAGGGTCGTATGAAATTCCATAAAATACAGAATGTACAGATAGCCCTAGAGTACCTTAGTAAGAAAGGAGTGAGTATAATTATATAAGTCTCTATATTAGTGAGCTAATACATTAAAAGATATTTAAATAGAGATAAAAAAAAATCAATATTTCTCTGTGTCATCACTGAAACCTATATTTAATTTTTTGTAAATATATATCAACAAAAATGACACAGAAATAAATTAGAAGACTTTCCAAATTTTGCAAATTGTTCTTTTAAGTACCAGTCCACATAAAAATCAGACAAAGGGTGATATATGAGGGTTCTCAGAATTTGATAATTTTTCACTCATAGATTTATTTTGAAGTATGAACAATGTATGTAAAATGAAAAATGTTTTGAGTCATGGTAACCATGGAAACCCGGCGAAAGAAATTTCCTTAGCAACCGACGGATTTTTCAGTGTTGAAGGACAAAAAATCACCTATATTTGAGGCTTAAAATAACACGTAAAAACCATGAGAATTATTCTTACTTATGGGTGTAATAAAGATACACATTTATTGTGTTCTGATAATGTAATAAAAAATATTTAGGTCTTAAGTCAGTTCTGTGGTAGACATTGGAAGGTACGCATGTTTTACAAGTTTTGCTGATTCAGCAATTTTCATGATTTTGTCAATATTTAAGGCCAAATTTTAAAAATGGCCAGATTAATACAGTTGTTGCATGTATCTCACATGAAAGCAGAGGTATTTCTCTTTTGGAATTTGAAGTCAAATCCATGGGCTCTTTTGAAAATCAAATCCGTTGCCTAGCAACAAAAATGGGCTTTTTGATGCATAAAATGAGAAACAATGTAAAAAGTTTATGGAAAAATCAAATGAACAGTTATTTATGATAAACAAGATACAAATTTTAAAATAGTATAATTAAATTCGGTCTCCCTAGCACATTATTGAATATTGCCTAATTCTTTATCTCCATAGCAACGGCAGGTTCTCCATAGCAACAAGGTAAAGAAAGGTAATTTTGGCATGTATTCGTGTAATCTTATTAAGGCTTATCCAAAATAAGTCAGAAAAATCCGGTTGAGCAAAATTGACAATGAAATGTTGGTTTTATTATTGTTATTTTTTTTTTGGTACTTAATCAACCCATATGGCAAGGATTCCGTGTACATGACAACCAAAGTTCCCATGTCTCCTGTAAAACAGATTTGACTTTGGGATTGTATTGTTTGTCATGGAATTCGATATTCAAGTAATATGCTGATAATTGCATGTTGATAGTTCGGAAGAAATTTAAAATGTTGTATCAAGTTATTGAATATTGTTCAATGAGTTATTTCCATAGCAACAACACCACTCTCCTAGCAACGACACAAAGAAAGTTTAACGCATATTCATGTTACCTGTAAATCTTTATGTAAATCACGTAATGAAGAAAAAATGATGTTGAAATGTTTGTTTTTCGAAAGTATTTTTAAACTCATTTAGTCCATAACAACTATTTCTAGGACATAGCAAACAATGTTACATTTTCAGTATGGGATACTCTGTAGTCGTTATTCATAATAATATTGAAAGATTAGGCACTCGTCACAGATTTCTCAGAATGTATTACATTGTATGGATTAATTCCTCATCAAAATAAATAGATAAATAAAATGAATAACGTCACTATGGAAACATTTCCAAAGATATTTCCAATTGAATAGGAAGATCAGGTTTTAATTATTCAATTGATACTTGTCATAGATTGGAGAGTTATTTTCCAAACGAAAAGAACCGTTCGCGGTAGCTCAAAGGTAGCACCTATTCTCTTTAGAGAAGTGGACAGGCTTTCGCCTACATTCACGAATGTAGGCGAAAGCCTGTCCACTTCTCTAAAGAGGATAAGGTAGCACCTACTGCGTCCCACCGTGGGATTCGAACCCGCGACGTAAGGATCAGCTCCTTACTTCGTGACTCTAGTGAAGACGCTCTAACCACTGCTCAATAAGGGCGACGCGGCACATTAAAATAAATCAAAACAAGAAAACATTGATGTAACCATCAAATGTATAAAGTAAACAATGAAAATGAGTCTTGATCAACAAACCGCTTCGATATGTGTAAAAAGGCATGCGTCTAATTGATGGAGACGATAGTAAATATTTCTAAAAACTTGTAGTCTGATAAAAATCAATCAAAAACGATACCATTTTAAACTTTATCAATTTCTCAAGTAAATGTTGGCTGCAAAAAATATAAATTGAAGTTAGACACACGCATCATTTATATTTAAAAATGTATTAATTTTCAATTTTAGAATATAAAACACGAATTGTGCAGAGTACGTTTTTATCCGAGAAGTAAAATTCGATGTTCTAAAAAAAGGGACCTGTCGTTGTTTCGATAGAAAATGATAAGTAACTTTTTATAATAAATATGAAAAAACATATATTTTTACAGATTTACTTTAGGGAAGTAAATATATTAAGTATCTCGTAATTTGTAAACGGAAAGAACATTCTGATTAACGATCTTTTCAATGTTTAGAAAACCTTACATTCTACATAACTACTCCCACCCCAATCCCCATACACCAACACTTAAATGTATAGAGCAGCCCGGTTCTCTGGGCTGCAATAAGAAAAGTCGCATCGCAGTCAGTTAATTACGCTTATTTTCGTAAAATTGAAGTTTACACCATTTGAAAGAAATATTGCAAGATGTCCAAAGCTAGATCAAATACAAATGAATTTAAAACATGGCTAGTCACACAAGTAGAAACTTTATTTTTGTATGTTGTTTGGTGAATTTTGCATTCATGTAGTGCAAACATATTTCAGAAAATTATGCAAACGATGGTCAGAGGGTCATCTTCATGTATCCGGTTACCGGTAGTTAATATCTTAAAATGGAAATATTATGCAACAAAAACAAATCAATTGACATCGAACTCATCCATGTAACACGGGGCCCATGGGCCACATCGCTCACCTGAGCACTGTGGCTTTGAAAAATCAATTCAGTAAATGCCTAAGTAGTCCCGATCCTAAAAGAGGGGGGACGATTTGAACAAACTTGAATCTATGCATACTTGAATCTACACTAACTAAGGGTGCTTTATTCCAAATAAGTTATGTACTTTTGTGGTCCCACCCAATCCTGGGGGTCATGATTTTAACAAATCTTTATCTAAACTACCTGAGGATGCTAACATTTGAACAAGACCAATCAAGATTTTTATATATTTTCCCTATATATTCCTATGTAAAACTTTGATCATTCATTGCGGCTGTACCCCCGGGGGTCATGATTTGAACAAACTTGAATCTACGCTACCTGAGGATGTTTCCATATCAACATGACCAATCATGGCTTTGCTGTTATTAAGAAGAAGATTTTTCCTGTATATTCCTATTTAAAACGTTGCTCGTCCACTGTGGCCCCACCCTACCACCGGGGGTCATGACTTGAATAAACTTGAATGTACACTACCTGAGGATGCTTCTACATAAGTTTCATCTTTCCTGGCCCAAAGTTTGTACATTAATACATTATTAATTAGATTGTTTAGACAAGATGATATGGTCATTACGCACATGCATTCACATGTGCACGCGTGCAATGCTAAAATTTGAATGAACTTGGTTCACTTCTAGGTAAACGTTGTTAAAGTCTCAAATGCATAGCTTTTGTCTTCTTTAATGAAGCTTAGAGGGAATATGGCATCAAAAAGGAGTTGGGGAGCGTTTGAGTAACATCTGTAACGGTCCCCGTAAAATTAGCACTAATTTATATTGATATGGTGGCAAGAAGTATAAAATTCAAGTCCATCCCCTTCCCTTCCCCAAGTAAACTTTTGAGTGCTGAGCTGATTTGTTTTTCTAGCCCATGTGCTCAGGTGAGCGATGTTGGAGGTTGCTCCCACTACTTTGATACGCGTTGCTATGTTCTCTGGGTAATAGCGTTTGAAGCTCCAGAGCTACAGATTCCTTGTGAACTGAATAAGTGTCAGCTTCCGAACAACAAGTTAAAGATACAAGCTTATAAATATTTTGTCTTTTGAAAAATGGAAATTATCTCAAATGAACACAATATATTCTAGATAAACATTACCAAGGTTAAAGGTTTTATTAGATGTACACAATTCTATGTGCTTGCTCATTTCATATTCATGTTTTCTTTCACTGCATTTAATTTCCAGTATTTTGCATAGGATTTCCGACATGCTTAAAATTTCATTTTAATGCAATTATTTTGTAAAACACCTTATGATTGGATAACGCACTTATGTTTGAAGCAGTAAAACGAGCATTAACGTGAGTGAAAGATTTTCATTGTGACGTCATAATAGAGCGACGCAAAAACACAATGCTCCGTGACGTATTTTATCTACCTAAACTCGACAAAATAATAAAACAAAATGCATGGATTGCATTAGAATGGGAAGGTATTTGCGACCGTTAATGCTGATTTAACGGTTGCAAACATCCGTTTTACCGGCTCCGCTGACGCGTCGCCGGTAAAACTCAGTTTGCGACCGTTAAATCAGCATTAACGGTCGCAAATGCCAAATTAGAAGATAGTTATTCCCTAAAATCCGACAAATTTATTTCAATTTTCGACATTCTTTGTATTTCTTGGATATCTGCAGGATCCCTTTCTGACAATTTTTTTGCTTGCCAAACAGCTGCAAATGAAATTTTAAATAAATTTATTTCATGTTCAAAAAATAAAAACATATTTATAATTCAATACATACTTATACAAGTAGCAATAATACTTATATTAATATCTTTCCCTGTGCTACATGTACAGGTGTAATTATGATGTCTTCGTATTAAAAACATTCTACTGTCTTTTGAGAATTCCTTCATCGATGATGTTTTTTCCTATGGCCGTGTAAGAAGCGGGGGGGGGTGCAAACTGGAAATATATGGTTGTAACAACCACCCACCCCGAAATTGCTTACTAAGGGTCTGTATTTACCAGAAGTGGTTTCTGTATGCCTTTTAATTTCCATCCTTGCATACTGTATAGGGGATTAATTTCACGGGTTGTAATTTTCACGTTTTTCTCTCATCTGATACGATCGCGGTTTCTTGAATTCGTGGAATTGGTTTATAATAAAAGTTACCTCCCTTGTCTATATCCGTTTTATCCATACCATAGCAACACGACATTAATCAGCGTTATGCCTTTATCTCACAAACAACAGGGTAGATTAATATAAAATTGTTAGATTTAATAAATAATTGACAATTAATTAAAACAGGTGCAGTTATCAAAAGTCCTTGACGAAAAAACGTCATATCACTTTCCTATATGCTATTTCGATGAGTGCATGCACACCCCAATAAAACCACTGGAAGGTAATAAATGTGTTAATGCAGGACGACGAGAAATATCCTTCCACATCTTCAGATGATTTTTTTAAAACCAAAATGTCGATAAAAACTAATATTCACGATAATTAATGCAGGTAACAAATACACATGGTAACACTTTACGCACGGGTAAACAAAACCAATGGCCCACTTGTTTTGATTGAAGAAACATGTTGCGTTGACCATTAAAACAGCTTTTTAACAAATACAGGTTATTATCTGCCGATTCATTTGAATTAAATGAAAGCGTGTTAATTAAAATAATTATATAACAAGTATGGTACTACTCGTAATTACTGAAATGACCATGCATGTACTGCACGAACATGTATATAAACCTATCGTAGTCTATTCTTAAATTTCCAAATAAAACATGGAAATTATTGAAAAATTATTCACTGTTTCTTGAATTCACGGATTTATTAACACCGTGAATATAGCGAATATTAACACCGCGAGTTATTTTCCCCCTATATAGTATCTGAGTTCAAACTTAAAACTACACTTTAAAAGGGAGATGTGCCTCTGAGAATTTCAGGTCACCTCATTCGGCGGTCGTAAACATTTAAACATTTTTAGCTTCTTCTCTGAAACCACTAAACCAATTTCAACCAAATTTAAAATTACCCATCTATGGGTAAAAGAGGAACACAAAATTGTGAATTTCATGGTCCCTGGGGCCTGAGGGGTGGGACCAAAACTACTATAAAAATTAATGCAGTCTTTAAAAATCTTCTTTACTTCTAGACATCAAGCAGTGAAACTGTTGGAATGATTGTAATAAGCATTGAGTCCTCTACACTGTACCAAAATAGTAAAATTCTTTGCCACAGGGTCAGGGGTTCTATATGCTAGGGCTGGGCTAAATGGATTATATAGTGAAAATACATTATTTCTTTGAAACTCTTCTTTTCTGCTCCTGGGTAAAATTAATTAAGAACATAGTTACGACGAGAAAGAATTCCTGTTCTACAGTAGTGAATTTCATGGCCTTTGGACAGGGGTTCTGGTGTTAGGACGGGGCTTAAATGATTAGTTAACATGCATTAATTCTTTGAAAAATACAGTTATGATGAGGAAGGGTGCCTCATCTAAAATCGTGAACTTCATGGCCCCAGGGTCAGGAGTCCTGGTGTTAGGGTTCAGGGCTCTTTTGATTATATAGTAAACATGCATTTTTAAAATGGAAAATCTTCTTCTCTGTCCCTGGGTATTAAACAACTAACTACATGCGTAGTTACAATGAGGAAGAGTGCTTCTTTGAAAATTGTGAATGTCATGGCTAAAGGATCAGGTTGTGAATTTCATGGTGCAAGGACCAGGATTTCTGGTGTTACTTAGGGTGGGGCTCTAATCATCAAATGGTGAAATTGCAATAAATCTTTGATAATTAATCTTCTTCTTTGCTCCCAGGTATTTAACAAACTGACTACAGACATATAGTTATGATATAGCTATATTTGTTCTTCCAGAACTGTGAATTCCAAGCCCCCCCCCCAGAACAGGGGTATCATAGAGGGCTGGGGTTGCGGGGGGAGTGTCTTTGACTATATACTAAAAATGAATTATTTCATTGAAATCCACTCCATGCATGATGTTAATCAAACATTTATGATGAGCAAGAATTGTGAAATGTGCTGACCTGAGGGTCAGGGGTTCTTGTGGGGTGGGGACACTACTGAGTAATGCTGAATATTACTTAGAGTGGTTGAAATGCATTTTTTTTATTCCCCTACTCTGTCTACTTAGAGTGGTTGAAATGCATTTTTTTTATTCCCCTACTCTGTCTATGGTTATGATAGTTACCAAACTACATAGGCGTCGGAACCGGGAGGGGGGCTAGGGGCTTAGCCTTTTCCTAGTATAGACATTGAACATTGCTGCGTAGGTTTAGCCCCCCACTTTCCACAGACATGTTGCAGAATAGGTTTAAAATTAGGAATTCAAAGTGGTGCTGTTTGGAAAAAAATTGGTACTGAATATCGAACCTAACCCCTTCCTCCACCCCATGTCATGGCCTTTGGTTTAAACATAACCCAAACTTTGGATTTCAATGATTTATTCATGATTCATTCTGTAATATTTTTCATGAGTTAAGTCTTAAATCCCAGCTACATTCATTGCAGAAAAGTACTGCTTAAAAAATGTCAGAGATGAAAACTTTAAAATATCGGAAATGAAAACAGATCCGGAAATAAAATGCAGCCATTGAAACCATGCACCATGAGTGTCTTGAATCTAATCCACAATATTGTACAAGTTACATTGAAACATTTTCTATGGAAAACATCCTTAATTTGGTATCATATGATTTTTGCCTGTTCACAAATACAAGAAATTTTGCCCCGTTTTAAATTCGCCCAGTCACAGTTCTGTTTAAGAATTTATACTGAACTCGCCCCATTTTAAATTCACTCACATGTAGTTGTTGCCATGACAACAATTGATGGAACATTTCATATATTTTTTCAGCACTCTCCACAAATACAATCATCAACACATTAATTTAATATTCATTTCCATGACGAACACTGATCCAAAAGTCAAATCTCTTTACAGGAGGCATAGGGTACATTGGTTGCCATGCAGTGGGAATCGTTGCCATGTGTTGATTAAAGACGAAAAAGGGAAATTAAGATTGACCAACATTTCATTGTCAATTTTGCTCAACCGGATTTTTCTGACTTATTTTGAATAAGCCTTAATAAGATTACACGAATACACGCCAAAACTACCTTTTTTGCCCTGTTGCTATGGAGAACCTGCCGTTGCTATGGAGATAAAGAATAAAGCAATATTCAATAATGTGCTAGAGAGACCGAATTTATTTATACTATTTTAAAATTTGTATCTCGTTTATCATAAATAACCGTTTATTTGATTTTTCATAAATTTTTTACATTGTTTCTCATTTTATGCATCAAAAAGCCCATTTTTGTTGCTAGGCAACGGATTCGATTTTCAAAAGAGCCCATGGATTTGACTTCAAATTCTAAAAGAGAAATACCTCTGCTTTTATGTGAGATACATGCAACAACTGTATTAATCTGGCCATTTTCAAAATTTGGCCTTGAATATTGCCAAAATCACGAAAAATGCTGAATCAGCAAAACTTGTAAAACATGTGTACCTTCCAATGTCTACAACAGAACTGACTTAAGACCTAAATATTTTTTATTACATTATTAGAGCACAATAAATGTGTATCTTTAATACCCCCCTAAGTAAGAATAATTCTCATGGTATTTACGTGTTATTTTAAGCCTCAAATATAGGTGATTTTTTGTCCTTCAACACTGAAAAATCCGTCGGTTGCTAAGGAAATTTCTTTGGCCAGGTTTCCATGGTTACCATGACTCAAAACATTTTTCATTTTACATACATTGTTCATACTTCAAAATAAATCTATGAGTTGAAACTCATCAAATTCTGAAAACCTTCTTGTATCACTTTTTTACAGTTTTGTCTGATTTTTATGTGGACTGGTACTTAAAAACAGAAAGAATAAGTTCAAAATATTATTTACTTCTAGCTGTTCATCTTGAATCGTGGCATTAAGGGGTTAATGAAGTACATGTATAAGAATCTAATTAAATATTATGATATTGATATAAACTGTTTTGTGGTACAGATTCGACTGGTGAACATTCGGTCTGATGAAATAGTGGATGGAAACCCAAAGCTGACCCTAGGATTAATCTGGACCATTATTCTACATTTCCAGGTAAGCTCTATAGTCTCCAGTGTTGTTATTTTGGGTTCATGGAGTATACAAGAAAAAACAATACCCTATCAATGTAATTTGTCAAGAAAAACTCTTCAAACACTACCTTTAACTTTTATGGGCATTTTGCAACTTGAGGCAAGCCAAAAAGAAAACCCCAGAAAACTAAAAATGATTGAAAAAGAGAAATATTTTAGATAAATGGTAGGTGTCTGATTCATTCTGACATTTATGTTACCAGGTGTGTTATATTTGATGCAACATTGCTGCATGTAAATACCTCGGTATTCATAAATTGAAATTTAAAATTCTTATCTCTTATATGGCTTAGTGTGAGGATGGATTAAAGATTTAAAAGAAAATTCTTGGAAATATGAATATTGCAGCCAAATTCTTTTGTAATTTAAATACATTCAGTGGAGTAAATACACAGGTGTTGTATATCAAGATGATTTAATGCTATATTCAAAGTTAACTTCAGTAATACCGTTTTTTGCTATTATTTTTTGTTTGTTTGTTTTGATGTTTTAAATCGGTATTAGATAACTTTTTCTCAATGACACTTTAATAATCATCTTAAACAACCTGTTAAAGCTTGTTAAAATTATTGTTTTAGATAAGACAGAAAACTGCTGTACAAGTGCTATTTTTTTCTTTTTCATTGCATTCCAAGTGATTGCATAAATTCAGAACAGTGGTAAAAATTGTTTAGTCTTGGATCACAGTTAGCACATAATTTGTTAAGAAATTTGATGTCTATGTGAGTGTTTTAACTCTCCCTTTGATCTGGATATTCATTTGAGAAAGTGAAGACATCTTCTTTTATCTTGATGTTAGTTTTTAGGCCATTCATTCAAAATCTTGAACACACACATAAGAAATTCACTATATGATTCAGTGATGGTACTAGGTTTATATTAATTTCCAGATGCTTATCTTTGATTTGTTTGTCAAGTATATTACTGAAAGTGCCAATAAAGCAATATGGAGACTTTTCACCAAGAAAACCCTGTCTGGCAGAGATGGATATTGTAAGATGATATGATTAATACGGGGACATGCTGGGATACAGTTAAATTATGAACCCTTTGACTCATCTTTTTGAATGATGATTCAACAGTCTCAGATGGTACAAAGCAGGTCTCAATCTGATGGCAATTTCACAGAAATCAAACCTTGATGCAATAGATCCATGTGAGTTGCATGTGGTCTTGGTTGCATGGTGTTCGGAAAGTTTTTCTGGAAATGCACATTGCTGTGTTTGGTATTTTCGTCCTTGCAGACAGGGAGTTTGAGAAGAAATCTTTATATGATTTTGATTTCTGATATGGATAACACAGCTGCAGATGATTATAATGTTTGATGGGAAAATGATACATAGATAAAAATGTTGGGTGAAGTTTTTGACATATTGTGGTGATGTAGTGGCAGGCAGACTCCACTCACTTTTCCTTGGGCAGCTGATAGAGGCTTGGTTTCTTCTCCTTTGAGTGGCAGAGAGAAGATATCCAGTTCTCTTTTTCTTTGATACATGCTTTACTGATGGATTTTGTGTCACATGAAATCTAGATAAATTACACATACATATCCCACCAACTGTTTTAGTGCATATAAAGAAATTACATCAAAGATTTTGTTACTGATTGCTGCAACAAATTGTCTTTTTTGTACTATATGTGTAGTACATATACTTAGGTTATCTTGATGCCTATATCAACTACCTACAGTTTGAAAATTACACTAAACATTATGATGTCAAAGTATTTTGGTTTTGAAAGTTCATGACCTTACATTATATACTTAAGTGAAGGCATTAATTAGAAGAAAGATTTTTTTTTTTAAAGTACTTAGATGAAAGTTATCACTATAAAAAATGTTCAAGGATTATTTCCTGGTTTTAGATATATTAACAATTTTAATTCTAATATCACTCTTCATCAGCTGTAATTTATGAAGACATACATGAACTTAAAAAATCCTTCTAACCAATTTATGGTTAGAAAGATATTATGTTAACAAGAGTGAAAATTAATTTATGATTGCATATTAAGCCCATTAACTAATTAAGTAAGTTTGTTTACAGAATCTTGACTTTGTTCAAATTAATTTTGTTGTCAAGCCTTGTTAAACTAACATTTTATTTCAATGAACATTTTTATACTAAAATTTATTCATTTATATAATGTTTTCCAGACATCCAGTACCAATTTTCAAAAAATAATACTTTCCAAATGTTTTATTTCATATTTTCTTACCTTACTTTTTCTTTCCCATCAAATAATGTTAAAAACTGTTTTACCCTTTACCCCCTTCCCATTTTGTTAAAAAATCACCAGTTCATTATTTTCTCATTGCTTATCAATAAGGCAAGATAGGTGAAACAGTAGGCTCTGGGCAGTGATTGTATAATTGAGCTATCAGAAAGTTTCGCCTGTGTTGTGTTTTTATCTGTTGATGATGCATGTGATAGCTTTCCTATCCAGACTCCCCCCCAGTAAAGCACAAAGTTTATACTCTCCCCCTCCATATGAAGTTTGGCGTCGGAGTTAGATGAAAAAAAAGGAATACTAGTCTCCAAAAACTGACAGTAAAAATTATGGAATGTTTATTTTCATGAATGTGAGCAGAAGCTATTCTTTTTGGTTGTTTTGGAATATCAGTATTGTTTTTTGTGTGTTGCGAGGCTAATTTTGATGGGTTTAATTAGAATCAGAGTCTCTGTGAAATGTGAGTCTTGATTAGAAGCCAGGGATGTGAACAATATGGAAGGATCATCGAGTGAATTCTTTTTCTAAATATTTTAAGACTAAGAGAAAATGTGAGTGAAATTTCCCTATGGTAGCTGATGGATCATTTTAACTTTACGCAGATTTTTATGTTTGTGGAGTAATTTAATTTTTGTTAATTTAACTCCTGAATGGAATCCTAGAAGGTGGAGCACTGCTGTTTTATGTATGTTGTTATATAACCACTGGCAATTTTAGCCTTGTTACTCTGAACTGATCCAGCACTAAATTACAGGGAGGAAAATTACATGTGCTTTTTGCAGACGGGATTAATTGAAAACATTGTATGATTTATTGTTCTCTACAGTGTTATTCTTTACACTTGATATATACCTTTCTTGTTTATCTTATGGATGGGAATTACACATTGATCTGGAGAAGATGTTTAATTTTACCCATAACCTCAAGCAAAAAATAAAAGACAAGTTCTCCAAGAAGAAGGTAATTAATAGTTTTTTGCATAAGCTTATCTTTAAGTAGTGGTAAAGTGGTTAGCAAAAATGAAATTGTACTGTATTCTTAGAATTATACATGTACTTCTTATGTTCCATGAAATGTTATAAATTGGACATTTTATATGAAATATCACATTGGGTCTATGTTAGTTCTTTTATAAAGTCATTTTTAAAATGCTATAAATTTGTCATTTTATATGAAATATCACAATATCTGAGTTACGTATTAGTTTTACACCTGCTTGTGATTCAAGGCAGTAGGAAATGTCATTCAGTAGTTGTTGACATGCAGTAGAAGGTCTGACGGAGCTTTGTTTTGGGGGCTACATTTATTCCAGAGAATCTTTTGAAGCCATTGAGTGACATTAATAAGATTCGTAAATAATTACGCCTATTCCTGTGAAAGTACATTCGATTCATCCGCTGATGAAGTATTTGTTTAGCTCTACTAACATCTGTTTTAAAGATTATAGGATATAGGAAAGGTGGCTTGTTCCGAAGTTTTTTTTTTCGCTTGCTTTTTTTTGTGGGAGAGCTAGAGCCAGCTTGCTTTAGCTCTAAAAAGTTTTATTGGTGAAGAAACATACATTTAGCCGTAAAGGCATCAGAGTTTTTAGCAATAATGATTAATAATAGAAAAGTATGAAAGTGCCGCTGTGTTTGACGTTGTTAGAACTATTACTTATCGTAAAGATCGCTCCTGATAACTTATCATTTCAGAATTCATCACTCAAGAATGGCAAAAAAAGGGGTATTTATTTCCGTATTTGATGGATTTTTATGTCCATTTTCTTTTTAATAGATTCTACAATTTGTTTTTGATCTTTTAAAAGAAAAATGAAGATAAAGAAATAATTATATCTACAAAAAAGTTTTTAAGGATATTTCTTGCAGGGCACAAATGTAGGTGTGTTCTTTGAATGTAGTATTTTAAAACATAATCTTGTTGGTTATTTTAAAAAAGAAATTGACAAGAAATCATAAAAGTTGCACTCCCTATGATTTCATGCAGCATTATCTGTACCAGCTTGATGCAGATTTTTGCTGCATCTAAGGCATTAATTTACTATCTCATGAGAGATAATGAAAACGTTATGACATAACACTGCAGTTTGTGGGATAGGGATTTCAGGGAAAGCAGATATCTCCTGCTTAGTCCTGAATTTGTTTTTTTTTCATCTACATGGTCCAGTCATAAGATTCATGGTCCCCACAGCTGTAGGGAAAAGGCCAAAAGTGTCTGTGAAAAATGGAGAAATTTATTGTATAGGTCGATTCAGATCAAAGACAAAGCTGTAATTCACAGTTTGGATGACCCAGTAAGGTTTTGTTTTGAAAACTTGGTACTTGACTTTGTACACTATTTAAAAATGGCCTATTAAGTACACAGACTGGGTATTGTTTTCAAAAAACGTTTCATCTTACCTTAAAAAGGAAAGTCTTTCTTCATTGTAGGCAGAATAAATATTTCCTTGAGACAAGTTTATGTAAATTTCATGCTGTGAGTAAGACGCCTGATCTTTTTTTTACCTGAAAATTCAGAAGATATATAGGCCACAGAGTGACCCAAATTTCGTAAATATTTTGATAAGTGGTTCCAACAGTCCATTCCAATTGTCCAGGGGATTGGTGTATGTACCCTTGAAGAACTGGAGTATTGTAAAGCCGTGGGATCAGGTCTCTACCCATTAGAGTACCTGCGGATCGTGTAATTGGTCAACTGACACAGGGGGATTATGGTATCAGTGTGTAGTGTTTGCTCTGTGTGGCCCAGAAAGACGGCCCACACCCCGCAGCCTGATTCGCAGAGTCGCTAACACTGACTGCAGAAAGGGGGGAAAAAGATTTCCAGAACTCGTTACCATATAGTGCTACCCCCGGAATCAAATTACGAAAATTGAATACCCTGACCTAATGGGTATTGGATTAACTTGATAATCTGTTAAAGAATTCATAACGGCTTGGCACAGGTGATTCCTGTTGATCACACTGCATTTGGCACCAGATTGGATCATTTAAATACATTAAAAAAAGAAATTGTATATTTACATTCGGCAGTATGTTTGATAGACAGATATTATGTTCACAGGCCTTTGTTGTGTTATTCATGGACAATTTCACAAACTTTGAATGGGAATATAAAGCTTGCATGTGAAATTATTTATTGGAGCAGAAACTTCTTAAAGGATTTCGCGGGGCCCAAGCCAACCTGCGTAAAAATGGTGTTTTTATGATGTGAGGGGTGGAATTTCAGGAGGAAGCATGTTTTCGTGCTTTAGGAAAAAGAAGAAAAAATTAAAGGGAAAAGCGCCTTTGGCTGCGGAGGCAGCCGTTTCTTTGAAGGAACCTGAGCAACAGGCTACACATCAGGTAAAACCAGATCTATTGTACTCCGAATACACAAAACTTAACGCAACACTGTCAGTCAGATTTAGATTAAATACGAGGCTTAGGACTTTGATGTTTGATAAAAAATAGTGGACATGTTTCCAAGATGTGGAAAATTTTGGATTTTTTTTTTTTTATTATTTTTATAAAACCGGTGCTACAAGATCTTAAATGGAGAGATTGACTGACTAACAGAGTAACAGGAACTTTGTAATATGATAATTTTCTTTCAAAGTTGTCTACATTATCTCATATATATGTAAATAAATATTGAAGAGCTTAAGGCCCCATTTCTCACTTGAGAGAACACAGTGTACAAGTCCTTATCAGATCACAAAAGAATTTAAAGCTGTCAATTCAAATCTTTTGTTTTTAAAGTTACGCTACTAAAGATTCCCAGTCTAAATATTCAGGTCACTGTCATGATTAATTTTGTAGTATACCTGGTTATTTATGTTTTTATGCTGCATTGGAAAAAAAGTTGTATGTAAAGCAAAGGTTAGTTGGCAGTTGAACATGTTACATGATACCAAGACGTTACCAAGCAAAATCAAAGTACTGAAAGTACTGATGGGAGTTGATTATTAAATCAATTCGATGTATGATTGATTGATTTATTATTGTTTAACGTCCCTCTCGAGAATTTTTGACTCATATGAAGATGCCATCACTTGCCGGTGGAGAACTGCAATTTTTTTTCTTATACTCGGCACCCAATGACCAGAGAGAGAGGTCTTTTTTCGAGCCAGCACCTACTGCGACCAGGGACCTTCGTTTACACGGTCTCATCTAAAGGACCGGTCTCCAAGTCTTTTGGTGCATGGGATTCGAACCTGAATTCGATGTGTGTAACCTTGCCCACTTTCCAAATTATACTTATATTAATGCTTCTTGATTGAGGCATGTGTTCAAGAAGCAAATGCATAAGTGGATTTCGTGATCTTACAGAGTCAAAG
>PRKT01000018.1:1682358-1772257 GCA_003671525.1 Saccostrea glomerata | reverse complement strand
AAGCTTGCATGTGAAATTATTTATTGGAGCAGAAACTTCTTAAAGGATTTCGCGGGGCCCAAGCCAACCTGCGTAAAAATGGTGTTTTTATGATGTGAGGGGTGGAATTTCAGGGGGAAGCATGTTTTCGTGCTTTAGGAAAAAGAAGAAAAAAATAAAGGGAAAAGCGCCTTTGGCTGCGGAGGCAGCCGTTTCTTTGAAGGAACCTGAGCAACAGGCTACATATCAGGTAAAACCAGATCTATTGTACTCCCAATACACAAAACTTAACGCAACACTGTCTGTCAGATTTAGATTAAATACGAGGCTTAGGACTTTGATGTTTGATAAAAAAATAGGGGACATGTTTCCAAGATGTGGAAAATTTTGGATTTTTTTTTTTAATTATTTTTATAAAACCGGTGCTACAAGATCTTAAATGGAGAGATTGACTGACTAACAGAGTAACAGGAACTTTGTAATATGATAATTTTCTTTCAAAGTTGTCTACATTATCTCATATATATGTAAATAAATATTGAAGAGCTTAAGGCCCCATTTCTCACTTGAGAGAACACAGTGTACAAGTCCTTATCAGATCACAAAAGAATTTAAAGCTGTCAATTCAAATCTTTTGTTTTTAAAGTTACGCTACTAAAGATTCCCAGTCTAAATATTCAGGTCACTGTCATGATTAATTTTGTCGTATACCTGGTTATTTATGTTTTTATGCTGCATTGGAAAAAAAGTTGTATGTAAAGCAAAGGTTAGTTGGGAGTTGAACGTGTTACATGATACCAAGACGTTACCAAGCAAAAAACCACAGGGGGTTAAAGTCAGCTTTTTAGCACATTCAGTTGATTTTATTAAGACAAACCATTTTTAATGACACTTCATCATATGTTCTTTTGCTCCTGTAAACTGGTTTTTATAGACATAAAAGTGATGGATAATGAAATTGGTTGCCCATCAATTTTAAGTGTCAAACACTTCACTTTTCTATTTACCATCACATACATATATGAAATGATGCATTTGAAGTGTGAATTCTAGATCATTATAGGTTTTAATTACCAGGTTTATCTGTAGTAAGGGAATAAATGAAACCAAGTTGTGGAGTTCGAGATACTAATGAGAATTTATAAGCAGTGGATTATACTTTGGCATTAAGACCAGATGTTATTGCAGATTTCTTTAAGTAGGTGAAGCAGTATAAAGGAACAACCATCTGGTTTAATGTACATGTATTTAGATATTCAGCAATTCAGGTATATTGCTAATTGCTCTGAGAAATAAAGTAAGTTACATTGAGCAAAAAAATAATTTCAATTGATAGGCAAAGGATTATGTCAAGCATTCATAGAAATGAAAATCAGAATTCGGGAAAAGTGAAAAGTTTTCTTGTAGTAACAATGTTATCATTCCGAAAATCTTCAAATTTCTCTATAAATGGGTACTTTTCTTTCTTGGTGGTACACATATTTTAAAGTACTTGACTTATCTTGAAATTCATATATACATATATGTATTCAAGTGGTGCTGTCTTCCTTTGACCCTCATATAAAATATGTACTGTCTGTCCCTCCTGGTATTCTGAGAAAGTCTTTTTTAGGACATAGTTCGGGAAATCGACAAATGGTAGCTATAACACCAATATTTAACAGTAAATGCTGATAAAACGGAAAGTGCTCATGATTTATAAAGTAGCTGATATCTAATATTGGTTTTAGAGATAGGATACTTAAATGGTAAGTGCTACCTTCACATTACCTGGTAGAACCAAATAAGTGATTAGGATAACAGTGTAGATGTGCAAACTCTCTAATTTACCTATGTGCATTACTATGCCCTCGCCAAAACAGAATTTATCCCTTATGTCAACAGAAAAGGGGAGATAACTCAATACTGGTCGGCATCAGGCTGAACTCCTCTCAATGATTGGATAAATAAATCTTGGGAACCTGAAGATAACTTGGTGTAGATCAAGTTAAGAGGAGATGAAAGCATGTTTATTTACTTGTAAGTGAATGGTGGAGTATAAGGGGCTAGTCCAGACAGGGCAATAAAGGGCCTCAGTGTAAACATTGGGTGTCTTTGGCCTCACACAAAGGTTATGAGAAAGCTGTTCATGGCAGTGAAAATGAGACAGAATTGTTATCAATTTACGATAATCCTGACAAGAATTTGCAAGCATGTTTCTTGTTACATGTTTTCTTGAAAAATAAAATCAGATAAAAAAAAAATAGTAAAATCAAGAAGCGTATCTTTTACTACTGATTCTAGAGAGAGTAGGAGAATGATCTCAAATAGTGGAATTTCCATAGGGATTGCTATGATGTAGTATTGTTTTGAACTTTTGCTTGTGAGATTTAGAATACAGCCATTTTAAAAGAGACACGATAATAGGAAAACTGACAAAAATGGTGTTTTAGTTTACATGATTCTTGGAAAATTTGTTCAATTCTTGAAAGTGTTTGGTTTCATAAAATAACAGGTGCATACATGAAGAAACGTAATAAAATGGCACATATTGGTCATATTTAGGACTTTCTGCATAATTTACAGTCGTGTTGCATTTGTCAAAAGTTGACTATTTACTCTTATTTAAAAATTCTTTCAATTTATGATAAAGGTATAATTAAAGAAATATGTGATTTTGGTCGAATCATATATGTCTCTCCAAGTCTACCATAAATTAAGTGTAAGAAGGTTACCAGGCCATGTTTCTCGGAGATTTTGCATATCGTTCATTAAAATACTTGACCAGAGACATTAGACTTCACGGTATGTCTCTAAATCCACTAGTGGTGCCAGGTAGAAGGTGTAGCCAATCCATAGAATGAAATGTTTTTTTTTGAATTGCAAGTACCGGTACACTCTTTTCATGGGTTAACCTTTTTCAGTGGTAAAAGGCTTATTAAAAACATTTTAAATAAACATCTTCTAAACTTCTTTCAAAGAAATGAATACTTCAATTGTGTTTAATTCAGATCTTGAAAAATAACATTGATTTTTAAATCATAATTGAATATATTTTTCAGCACTTAATACGTAAATCGCTTTTGATAAATATTGCATTTATACATAAATATTTGCATATCCACTGCTCTCTCCCACTATGAACATGTAGCCATTAACTGCGTTCATAGAACTATAGTGGGATAAGAGGAATTCAAGTGTTTGTATAATTAGTCATATGACTTCCAGGTATTATGTTGGTTTACAAATTTACAACTCCAATTCTAATTAATCCACTGCATCCCCAGTTGAACTGAATCAGTTGCAGGCTCATTAGGATAAAAAGGTACATATCACATGTAACTGTCATGGTTGCTTGTTAACATACCTTTAGGATAAGCTGTATCGGCTGTTTCAGATAACAGGGACTCCTCTGGGTCAAAAGTACATCTTGGAAACATTTCTGGCTGCTACAATGTGAAACCATGTCTTACTTCAAGTTTTTGAATTTTAGATCTCAGATGTGGTTGTGTCGGGACAAGAAGATCTCTCTGCAAAAGAAGCCCTGCTTCTCTGGAGCAGACGGACAGTTGAAGGTTACCCAGGGGTCAAGGTCAAAAACTTCACCAGCAGCTGGCGAGATGGACGGGCATTCCTTTCAATCATACATAGACACAGGTAATTTGTCATAGTTTATACAATAGAAAGAATTTAAATAGAATGTAAAGTAATTTTTGCAGAATTTTCTAGTATGTTTTTTTTAAAGGGATGGAACAGTCCATGAATTAATGATGAATTTAAAATCTTCAATCAAAGTACTGAAAGTACTGATAGACGGAGGCTTGAAATGAACATGATTGTTTGTCTCTTTGGGAATTTTTTATTCATATTCTGACCCCAACATTTGCCTAAGGGTAGTTGGCCATATCTTTTGAAAAGTAGATACCAGGACATTAATACTTCATATATCTTTTTTTTTTGTGGAAAGACTTTTCATTGGATATTAACAAACTTGACCTTTTGACCTTGACCTTCGATATTCTATACTTATGAAAAAACTTTAACCTTGGCCATGACTTTTGAATGGTAAGGGATATATAAGGGAGGGGGGGGGCAACAGTGTTTCACAAACACATCTTCATTTATGTTACCGTGGTCTAATGTTTAATTATGTAATTTACTGAATTCCTATTTTTCATCAAAAGGACAAACCATTCTAATTGCAATAAACTATATCAATTTCAATTCTTTAGTGACTCATGGTAAGAGCTTCCTGAAATGTGAGAAAGCCAAAAAGTACTTTAGTATCTCTAACTCTTCAGGACTAAAAGGAGCTGAGATACAAGCATTCAGATATAACAATGCATAGATCTACATGCACATTCAACTTTTAATTAATAGTTCTGTTGTGTTGGGTATGAACATAAAGAAGATCCAAATATTTCCAACATTATGAAAAATATCAAGCAGAACAAACGCCTGTTTGGGTGCAGATCTTGAAATGTACTAAGCTCTACAGGTATTTGTTGTCCAGTGCGCATTAATCCTGACTTCCAAATTCTTACTTGACTGGTGATACCTTTAGAAACATTTGCATCTAGGTGAAAGTTGACTCCGCAAAATATGCCATCCCATTGTTCAAGTTTTATAAAGTGATTACACCGCCTTGACTAGATATTGTGGATTCAACGATACCCTAATATCCAGTATTATACGCGATTTTACGGATAATACCCATTTTCGTTGAAAATCCTTCCCGTTTCAGAGGCGGATCCAGCCACTCTTGAAAGAGGGGTTCCAGGGTTGTACTGTCCATATAACCCCCCCCCCCCATATACACTCTCAAGCAAAGATTCACGCACACGTATGGAAGATCTTAGGTTTCGGTAAATAATATTTGTTTACGTCCATTTATTTCTTTGGCCCCCCAGTCCGAATTTAAAGAAAAAATAAAAAAAAAACTGCTGAAGCCTTAAATAAAATTAAATGGATTTGCAGCATTTCCAAAGAGTACAAAGAATTTTCTTTTGGAGTTTGAAAAAAAAATTCCGTGGTGGATGCATGTTGGGTTTAAAACAAAGAGTTGCATGTTAGTTCCTTCAAATGATATGATTAAAACGGTTCATATAATATAGAACCGTTTTAATCATATCATTTGAAAGAAAAGTGAGTGGAAGAAAATTAATGTGTGAGAATCAATCTATTCAATACATAAGTTAGACGTACAAATATATGTATTTTTATTTATTCTCGGAAAACGTTTCATTCTCTCTCTCTCCACTAGACAGAAAATAAAGTGGGCTTCCAATTCCCGGCCCCCCCTCCCTTGGATCCGCCAATGAACCGTTTACAAGCATTCACCCATCCTTGACACTTTTTCAATATCTCTCCAAGGTTTGGGAAATCTAATAAATTCAACTCCTTGCATATATTTTTTGTGGGCATACTTTGAGTCACTATTGCAGATTCCATGACAACAGTGTTTTATTGCATCCTTTTTTTGCACAGGTCATGTAAACATAGAAACATGTGGGTCAGTTTGTCCCATCTAAATTCTGAAACATGTGATAAGGAATTCTAAAAATAGATGCAGCAGAGCTATAAACAGACAAGCCGCAGCTCTCTGCTGAGTCAGTGAGTGAACATTTAAAATATGTCAGTTTCAATGAAACAATGATGCAGATTTCTTCTATCTAGGTAATGTAGGGTATTAATGTGATAGGACCTTCGCAAACTAATTAAAATCCCCCAGGTGAGGTGAAAGGTGTGAGATAATAATAGGTCCATGAGAAAAAAAAGAATTATGTATTGTATGTGGAAAATATTGTGCCCGAATTAGATTAATTGCATCAAAAGCAGATGCAGAGAACTGCACTCGGTGATCTGTTTTGGTTTCCCCGACAATTTAAATTCTATGTCAGCGAGAGTTTTTATCAGCCAATGAGCGTGTCAGCAGCGGACTCTAAACATTACTGATCACCTGTCTGTATACAGCGCATATCTGATATCAGACAGGCAGGCCAGTTTATCAAAGTTTAGCCTGGTTCCCTGTCCCTGTTTTGCTTCATGTACTCCTGCCTTGGAAAGGATGAGCCGGGGGACCAAGCTAATCAAAGTTAACGTGATTAGCCGCTAGATGGCGATCGCAAATTCCCTTCCGCCGCAGCTGAGCGGTACCAATAGAGCGGAGGCTAAGCCTCCGTCTAAAAAGTAGATCACAAGTATTATGCATGTACTGTATAAATAACCTGTATTTGCTTTGATGCGTTACTGTAATATTTTTATGTTAACCTAAGTACCAGTAATATTTTTTTTCAGACCTGACTTGGTGGATTTTCGGAAGGTACAGATGCGCACAGCGAGACAGAACCTAGAGCAGGCCTTCAGTGTAGCAGAACAAGAGTTTGGGGTCACAAGACTATTAGATCCAGAAGGTAATGCTCTTCATTTCTAAACTAATTCTCTTCAGATTCAGTATCCCCCTTTGTTACAGTCTTGTCAGACAATTTGGTTATTTGAGTACTTGGGTAGGCTTGTGCTGGAAGGAAGTTTCTATGGCGTAACTTCTTTTTTTTCTTTGTTGTTCAATGTATCACTTTGCCTTGTACACTAAGTTTGTTTAAAAAATCAATATTATAAAGTATAAGGATAATTTGAGAAATTTAACAAAGCTCAAGGAAATAAATGAATTTCAAAATTTTGCACAAATTTTAACAGCATTTAAAGTAAATGTTAGTGTATGGTGTTTCTGATTGTTACTTCTGTTTTGTTTGTTATTATTTTTCATGTAGTTTTTAGTGCAGAGTTTCACTTGATTATGATTCTCTTCTTTTTTTGATCAAAATAAAACTAATAATAAGTAATCCATTGTGTTGTAGATGTGGATGTCCCTGAACCCGATGAGAAGTCTGTGATAACCTACATTTCCTCATTATACGACGTCTTCCCTGATGTTCCCAGTGTAGAAGAAACTCTCAGGGACAATGTAAGTCAAACAGAAAAACAAATTTCATACTCAACATAATTATGTCTGCTCTTATTAGCCCATGTATAAAATAAGGGACATAAAAAGCTCTACAAATGTATTTTTTGTATTTTAGTATTTTTTCTTCCAAAAATCAGTTATCTGTTGTGGTAGGTTTGTAAACCTTATTATGAAAGAAAACATAGATGTGTATTTAATTGATAGATATAAGTTATCAATGACCATGACACTTGATACCTGATGATGTTCACTTGTTTTCAAAGTGTAGATTCCTATTTATGACTTCTGTTTGCTCCTAGGAACGACAACTGAAGATAGATGAGTACAGAGATTTAGCCTCCTCTCTGATTACTTGGCTTCAACAAACAATAATGATGATGAAAGAGCAAAAGCTTCCTTCCACTCTTATAGAAATGAAAGTAAGTTAAAATGTGATCATGAGTCCCAGTTTTGGTGAAGAATTTATACCTATTCTGTACGATGCTCTACTTAGAATTGAGAAACCAACAAAATTTATCTTAGAAAAAATAGTTATACAGCAAAACACGTTTAGTGCGAACACAGATATTGCAATTTTACGGATATAGTGAAGTCATCTTGAATTCCCAGCTATATAAATTTAATGAATTTCTTGTAAGGTTATAACGAATTATGGATAAAGCGAAGTAATTTTATAGGTCTCTGTGACTTTGTTTTAACCATGTTTAGCTGTTTCAAGTATCGGTGACCCCAAACTTTTTTTTTTAATTTTCATTTTCAGATGGTTTAATTATTGCCTTTTTATTCATTGCAGACTCTGCAGGCAGAGTGCAATAAGTTCAAAGTTGAAGAGGTGCCACCACGGTTGGAAATGAAGAAGAGACTATTCCACATTTATGATGAAATTCAGGTACCTGAATAAGCATCAAATCTGCCAATTTATTTTACTAGTATGATATCAGTTAAAATGGAAATATTTAGAGTTTAGTGCAGTTTTGATAAAAACCTAACATAATTCTGA
The DNA here is from genome assembly GCA_003671525.1 of Saccostrea glomerata. Lineage (NCBI taxonomy): Eukaryota > Metazoa > Mollusca > Bivalvia > Ostreida > Ostreidae > Saccostrea > Saccostrea glomerata. Next base: position 1,764,335 of record PRKT01000018.1, on the reverse strand, counting down.
TTTCAGGGTTTCCAAGGAGGTACAGCTTACTTAAATATACCAGAAGAAATTCGACCAGATAGTATGAACAGATTCTGGGAAAGATTTATTCTGCAACAACAAGAAAGAGACAACTATATACAGTCCGAAATCATTAGGTATTCCATTTAATGTATTATGATAAAGAATTCTTATTGCTAGGCTTCTAATAGGAGCAGAATCTTGTTTTCATTCAATTCTCAGTGTCTCCATATGTGTGAAAAATTCTCGAGAGGGATGTTAAACAACAACTAAACAAAAACAAAACATTCAATTCCTAATGGCTCTTTTTCAATTAAAAATCTTTCATATTTATGCTTTCATTTCCTTTAATGGGTTTGTTATATATTAAATGTTGAATTTTTGTACAGACTAGAAAGACTACAGAGATTAGCAGAGAAGGTCCACAGAGACTGTAAACACTGTGAGGACAGTCTGGAGGACATTGGTCCTCGTATCCGTGAGGAGCAGACCCGCGTAGATAAGATCCACCCCCTGGAAGCGAAGCGTAACTGTGACGCCATCGACAGGGCCCTCCAGAACGTGGAGGAAATGGTCAGGAGCTCATTCAGGGACGTACAAATGCTGCAGGAAGGAAGGTTCGCCACTGGTGACCAGCTCTACAGAAGGTTAGTTTAGCCATGGAGTGTTTATGTCTGAAACTGTGGAGTTCATGTCGTACCTGGAAGGAATATGTTGTTAATTCAGTCTTTACGTTTATTTACAAGATGTGTCAAATATGTACAATTTCTAAACATTCGGACAAGTTGGAAATATTATAAACCATCTACACTGTTCATGGAACAAATATTATAAATGTTGATCAGTAGCCATTTACTATTAATGTATACATACATATAGATCAGATAGAAATTGAGATATTTTTTTTTCTTTTTTGTTGCAATCCTTTCCAAAAATATGTCGAATATTTTGCTGTTATTTACCAATATTTTCTCAATAAATGCTGTAATTTGATCAGTAAACAAATTCACTTGACCTATTTTTTTCAGGGCTTCTTCGATCCAGTCACGAGTGTCTGAGCTAAGGACTCTGTTGTTCAGTGAGGTCATCCAGAAACTGATCAGCAAGTCCTATGTAGAGGAGACCTCCACTCTCACCAAGAAAAAGGAAATTGTCACAGAAATCCGTCTGATTGAGACCAACCCTGTCTTTCAGCATGTACAGGAGTGCTTAAACTGGATAGAAAGTAGACAGGTAGATAAATTTACCAATGGAAGTTGCTTTCGACAGGGATATTTTCCTCATTTATTGGGTTTATTACTCATTTGCAGCCTTTGACACAGAAAAGTCTTTTAGAAATGAAGAAAATATAATTATATACCGTATATTAATTTGTTGGTCAGGTCTAAATGTTCCCTTACTCTATCAGGTTCAGAAAATACAGACAATTTTCTTTTTTCAGAAATCTCTGGAGAATGCTGAGTATGGCGGTGACCTTGACACTGTTCAGAGTCTGGCGGAGGAACATGACCAGCTTCATCAGGAAGTCCAGGGATTCCGGCGTGAAGTCGAGAGATGTATCTCTGAGGGGGTATGTGGCAATTACAGAGGGAAAAATTAAAACAGACTTTAATCATCTTGAAGGAAACTAGATAAGCTATGGTTACTGACTGGTGGTACAGCATTCTTTCATACTATTTATGATTTATACTTTTGTTTTTAGAAATCCTTACCTTCAGAAGAGAAAAAATTGTACACCCAATGGTTGTCAAAGATGGAAGTAGCCTATTCTTTATTAGTTGTAAGTACATATGATAATTAAAACATGAATATAATAGAGGAAATAAAGTTTGGAAAAAAGTATTCTGAGTCAATCTCAAAAATAAAAATCATGTAATATTTAACTTGCAGAACACATCAACCCGGAGACACAAGTGCCTGGAATCTCTCCACGAGTTCCTGCAGTCGGCCACACAGGAGCTTCTGTGGCTCAATGAGAGAGAGGAGCTGGAGCTGAGCCGAGACTGGAGCTCTCCCGACGCCGATATGGACCAGACAGACTCCGCATACAAGGTAAAATTAGATGACATAGGCAGGTAAAATGACACAGACAGACTCCGCATACAAGGTAAAATTACAGAGAGACTGGAGCTCTCCCGATGCCGATATGGACCAGACAGACTCCGCATAAAAGGTAAAATAAGATGAGATTGAAATAAGCAGGTAAACTGACGTGGTAAATGGACGTCACATACAAGGTAAAATAAGAGAGTAAGATGAAGTTAGCAGGTATTCTGTTGTAGTAGACAGACTCTGTTTACAATGGAAAATTAGAGGAGGAAGTGTAATCTGAAGAAAGTGACAAACAGGAAAAGGGGACTCTTTACTATTATAAGTTAAATGAGTTTTATCAGAATAAGGAAAAGAATGGGCTAGGTTATTGATCGGTCAAGTGGGAAAAGGAAAAGACATTTAGCAGATTATTTTATTTTCAACTTTGAGAAGTTGAGAGAGTTGGTGATTTTATTACTTGTAAATCTTGTACATCCCATACCTGAAAAGTCCATATTCTTTTATATAAAAGAACTGTTTAGGGATTTTTGAAGTATCTTGCATGCATATACATTTAGCTAAGCACAAACCTTACATAAAGTTTATCAACATGTGTCCAGAAGAACATTGACCTTGGACAATTTCCTTAGAAGCCAAGTGTGTTAAAAGAGAGACAACTCCATTTGCCTTCAGTTGATGATTAAAGCAAAATAGACACATAAAAAACTTCCCTGTGTTTACAGTACATGTATGTCAGTTTTTAAAACAGGGATTCTGCATAAGTTTAGTTTAAAGAGAGTGTCTATCTTGAACTTTTTTTATGTTCATATAATCTTTAACCCAGCACATGTTACTTCAATCATTGTTTGTTTACAGGATTTTTATGGCTATGGGGCACTATCCAAAGAGGTTTGAAACCTGATACATGCTACATGCATTATTCTAAATAACAAAACAACTGACTGACTTTGTTGAATGCAAAAAATTTTTGTAGAAAACATATATCTTGTTTGAAAAGCAGTAAAAGCATGAAGTGAGATTATTGTTACTTTCTGGTCAGAAAATAACGAAGTTTAAAACGTGAATAATTCACGTATAATGTTTTGCCGGATTTCATATTTAGGATGCCTGTATCAAAATTTGTTATACAAAATATTCTGTATATATAACCTTGCATGCATCTTTGGATGCCTGCTGTATCTCTCAAAATGGTGAAGAATACAAGAAAATGAGAATGTAGATTTCAGATGCATGGTTCGTTAACGGTCCTTGTGGAATCCATTTTGCATACATATAATTGTCAAATCAGACATCTCAGTGATAAGTCAGTCAATTTTCAATTACAAGGAAAAATCAAAGAATTTGTTGATATCCTCTTTTGCATGACCTGGATAATTCTCTTACAGTAGATACTAAATCAATATATATATCATTGAACAGCATGTTTATTAACACAAATGATGCGCTGTATTTTTTGGTAACTTTCAAACTGTTTCATGATTGCCAAAATTGAACCACATTTAAGACACATTTTTCTGCACTAAAATTTTCTTGATTAAGCAGATGGGGCTTGAAATATATTATTTTCCCATTTTACCTCATGTAAACAACAGTAAAATTAGGAAAATAAAATGTTTGTTGTTTAAGAACCTATTATTTGTTAATATCAACCATTTCTAAAATTATCCATTTTATTTTCTCCTGTTGTAAATTTGCAATCTCAACCTGTGGAAGAAATCCTCTTTATTTTCTTTACAGACAATTCTACGGGAGTTGGAAGCGAGAGAGACCCAGTTCAACTCGGTCCAGGATCGAGGATCTGCTATGGTGCTAGACAGACACCCAGCATCTGAGAGCATCAGGGTAAGAATGTGTTCTATTTATTATGAAAAGTTCCATAAATTACAGCGGTGGGTATTAAAATTAGTGAGGCATGGGATGCAATTGTAGTGTTTTTCAATGTAGTGTTTCTTACAAGAGAGGTCTTGTTTAGAATTTAAAAGCTTGTAGAGGTAAATTAGTGTCAGATAAAAATAAAGTTTTGTAAGTGTTATTTCATGGCCCTGTTTGATATTTCAGGCCTACATGGAGGCCATGCAGTCCCAGTGGTCCTGGTTAATCCAGCTGACTGTGTGTTTAGAACAACATGTGAAATTTAAGGCTCTCTACCACCAGTTCTTCAAGGACTGTAAAGCATGCGAGGAGGACATGGACCGACAACAGGAAATGTTATCCTCCAGGTATAGCCAGGAACACCTGGACCCAGACGAGGCCAAACAGAGGGTAAAGGAGCTCCAGGAGTTACAGAAACACCTGACCAGCCTACAGCACCAGGTGGAGGGCCTCATACACAGGAGTGGGGAGGTCCCACCCCTCCAGCTCAGGTCCTCCAGGGTCCAAAGTCCGGTCAGGGTCCAGTGCTTGTGTACTTACAGACAACCTGAGGTAAATAAAATATCTTTATTTAAAGCCATTAAAAGGGAGAAAAAAGAGAGTATAATATAGATGTTTATGAGTTAAAAATCACTATGTGCCCCTGAATCTATGATTACAGGGGCATGAAAATGTGTAAGATTAATAAAGGATATTGTTTTGTCATATTTAAAGCGGCACTGTGACGCACAAAGGGGAAATTGACAAATGTAGAATTTTTTCATGACCCTTGTTAATTTTGTTCAATTCCTAAAAGTATTAAGTTTAAGAAAATTACAAGTTTCAGAACCTAAAAATTCTATTTTTAAGGAGAAAAATAAAAGAAAAAATAATTTTTGTATGCCCCAGACTGAAAATATTGCTCAATACTTCTTCCACCCCACTGTACGCGTGCGCAGAAAAGTTGAATAAATTTCCATAGTTACCATGGTCTCAGGTACCAAGGAATGAATGTAAGTAGACCAAAAATGTAGAGGCAATCTTTTTAAAACTTTGTTAGAACATATTTCTCACCTATGCATGCTCCGGTCGAATGTTGTTTACAAGTTTGAGCTAAAAATAAAAATGGTGTGACCTTGACAAACAAGAAAACAACGAAACGGTAGATACAACCTTTGTTTTTCCGGGACTTATATATCGTGCAGTTTTTCCTTGCAGTTTAATTGTCATATCTTTGCTATATACTCATAATTCTCATAAGTCTTTCTCTGTATGCTAAAGATATCTTAAAAGAAAGACATGATTTTGACTCATATAGCCACTTTAAGTTTATACATGTAGCTATATACAGTGGACCCTCATTTATCCGGACGCTTTGGTTCCCAGTCAATATGTCCGGATATGTGAAGCATCCGGATATCTGAATCACCACATAAATGAGACAAAATAACATTTAAAAATTTTGTTCCGTTGAAAGATCGTCCGGATACTGAAGCATCCGGATATCTGGCGTCCGGATATCTGAGGGTCCACTGTATATAAGTGAAGTAAGGGGGTTGTACTTATCTAAGAATTTCTAACAAGTTGGATTTTTAAATTAAATTTCAGTTGTTATTAGAGAAAGGCATGGACTGTCTTTTATTGGACAACAGTGATGGCGTCCGATGGACGATTCGTAATAGCAGTGGTCAGGAGGGCAGAGTTCCTGCTGCCTGCTTTGTCATTCCTCCTCCCAATCACAACGCTATACAAACAGCACAAAGGTTAGACATTTGTAAACCAGCAGCTGAAACATGGATGATCATTGATTTTTATTTTGAAAAAAACTTTATTCTGAAAGTGTTGTTTCTCTTTTCTTTATCAGCCTAAAATCTAAGTTAGAGAATCTTTTGGGAAAATGGAAACTACATTACAGAACTATGAGATACAACATGGTCCTTGCTACAATGCACAAAATGAAGTCATGGGATCTGAAGCAGGTATAATTTTGAGAAATATTTCTGTGAAAATTATTTTGTTGGTTGACATTTGAGTTTTTTTAGTGAAATAATTATGCAACAACTCAATACATTTCAGTTTATGCTGCTGGATCCTTCTCGAAGAGAGGCATTTTGGAAAACTCTGAATGACGACACAAATTCCTTAATGAGAGAAGTTGGTGAGTCATCTCCCGAAATGAGGAAACTGCGAGAAGAGCTAGCCAACTGTAACCAGATCTTCCTCAGTCTTTCAGCCTCTGCCATGGAATATGGTATGATCTTTTTCTGTTAGGAGTAAAATATATAAATGAAATTTTTTTTTTATTTTACAATGTATGTTTATATTTGACATAGTGTTGAATGTTGATGATGTGCATCTATCAACAGAAATCAATGAGAACCAGTCTCCAGAAGTGACATTACTACAAGATTTAGACGCTCTAAGCCATGGACTGAAATCATGTGATCAGTCCCATGTCTCCTTGGAAACAGCAGTGTGGGACAGGTCTTCCATAAGACATGCATTAGAACAACACAGAGTGAGTATCATGATCTCATAATTCATTTTTTGTCTAAAGTTATTATTTAATTTGGCATCATTCCTCCCTCTTAGTGCATGAAGATAAAAGTAGAAGTATTTTAAATTTCTTATGCAAAAATTTTTAAATGCAGGCATGGGAAAGAATGTTTCGAACCTATGAAGGAGATTTAGAGAGGGTGCGGAAAGTTTATGCCACACTGCCAAGGAGAAGTCATAGTTTAGAGGTCAAGTATGCAGAGGTCATGCAGAAATGGGACCAGATGTTAGCAACAGCAGAGGCTAACAATGAAAGGTAATTGACCATTCTATATTCCATTTTACTGCTCATAAAACTTGAAGTGCCATTCTTCTGAAATGGAGAACTTGAAGCAAGCTCTGCATTACCTTCTAGTAAGTGATTGTTACAATATTTGTAGATTAAGAGCTGTGGATTTGGTGCTGTCAGGTGTGGATTCCATGAAACCTGTCATTGCTGATTTTGAAATTGCCCTGGTTTCCCAGGATACCATGACCTCTGACCCCATGAGTCTGCAGCAACTCAGAGAGGAACTGCTGGTAATGATAAGCTCTGTTATCACAATTGTTATGTAATTACACTTAGCATGAGTCATTAAAAAGAGACTCCAGAGTAAGCTGGAAAATGCCTTGAGATTGATTTAAACACTTGACCTTGAATGATCTGTGTTGTAAATGCTTGTAAACTTGTTTATTACAGGATTTGAACAAATCCACACAGAAACACCAGCCAGTGATAGCCAAACTCCAGACTGAGATGACCTCACTGGCCTCTAGAGAGAGCAGCTCCCAATCTCACACACCCTACAACATAAATCTACTAGAAGAGGAGGTGACAGCCATTAAACAACGCTGGGACAATGTCTGCCGTCAAGTGTCTGAAAGGTATCATGGGAATTCAGTATTCTTTCAATCATTAGTTGAGCATTTTTTCAAATAAATACATGAAGTGGAATGCTCATAACATTTTCAACATTTGAATTTAAAGTATTTGCACAGGTGCATTTAAACTCCTGTAATCACTGTTTCTAAGATAAAACAAAAACTAGCAAGTTATTAATTCTGATTGTAGGCTGCAGAGCACAGAGGTGGCCGGAGATATGTTGTTGAAGTATACAACTGGTATCCGTGGTGAGCAGACATTTGTATCAGAAATGCAGAGGGCCAAGGACAGACAACCCCCACTGTCTTATGAAGTAGAGGAACTAAAAACATGTATTGAACCAACAATGGTGAGCAAATTTGTAACATATAATGAGGGAAAAGTCTAACTAAAGCATGAAATACAATAACAACAATGAAATTTTCAAAGCCATGTATGATTTTGCTCTGTACGTGCAAGACAGTGATGTATCGTATTAACATCTTGTGTTTGTAGGCAATATACAACAGTCTAGGAGAGGAACAGTACCAGATAGAGGCTGTAAACAAACATGGAGGACAATTCATCAGAGAGGCTAAGGTACCACATATAGCTCGTAACAGCAATGCATTAGCAGCATATGGCATCTTGGCTTGTTTTTTGAACAGAACTGAAACTTGTGGCAACAAAGCTGCCATAGGAGTATTGCTTTCTAAACAGGAAGAAGTATATGTCTTACTGACAAATGACTTATTTTTTAGGCATGACAAGTAAATGTAGTTTTATTTTTGTTGGAAGAGTGAGAGACAGTATGAGAGGAATGTCCGTGTCCACCTCTGTCACGTTAACACCTAACCTCATGTTTTTTTTTCTCTCATATTTCCCCATCATTTCGTATTGTCTTTTCTATCTCTCTGTAGTTCAGTGTTTCAGCTTTCTTTGCATCCAGTCTTTCCTTTCAGTCAGGCTACCTTGAAGTAGCTTGATTGAAAATTTAGGTCTACCATCAAAATCCTCACATATCAACCCTGTTATTTTCAGCAATAATAGCAGTATAAAACGTTTTAGTTTCTTATACAACTCTTGGCATCATTTAGATAATGTATCTCTCAAACTTATTATTGATATGTCTTTCCTAAAGATATTCATTAATAAGAATGCTCATTAAGAACTAAAAATAACAAAAAAGTTCATTTAGACAGTATGCTTTGGTGAGTACTATTTGGGACAAGACCCATTACAACTTTCAGGATACATATTTTTACCATCAGAAAAAGGCACACGATTTTTTCATGGATTAAGTTAATCATAAGAAAATTTTTATTTAAAGTAATGTTAACCATTTAGCACCACCGCACACACCTTATGTTAAATACTGAACATGGCTGCTTGCTTGACTGAACTGGTTTGATCATCAGTCCGAAATGAGAAGTAAGTAAACTATGACAGCTTTGTAGTGCCATTAACGTAACCAGCTTAAGGGGGATGGTGCCCAGTAGAGGGATTCTCGCTTTAAACACTCACAAATTCAGCATGTTGAAAAAAAAATCATTAAAAATGTCATTTTCTCTTCTGGTATCTTTCTTAAATAAAGCAAATGCTTGTATTACAACTGAAAATTTTACAGTTAATAGTCATAATATACCTACAATTCAGTAACAAATTAATCTTGTAACTTCCAAAAAATAAATTAAGGCTGTTTTGCATTTAAAATGACTAATGGAGAGTCTTTTACCTTTTAAAGTGAGTTTTTAAAGACAGGTATGATATATTGAGCTGTAGTGTATTATATATGTCAGTGTAGGTGATGGGGATTTTAGATGTTATTCTCTTTGGTGCTGTTTTATGATTATAGTTATACTCATATACAAATTCATACTCTAAGCATACCATCAAAACATGCTGAATTAATAGAATTATCACTGGATTTTTTTTTATTTGTGATTGGCACATAGCATTTGCTTTTTGTAGTATGCTTAAACTTCTGATTTTAAAGATTTTAACCTTTGATTTATTCTTAATTGAAAACTCAAAAACTTTGAAAACAGAGGTTTCTGCTTTTTCCTTGCTTTTCTTTTAAAGCCTAGCTTGAGTGATGAATGAAAAAATGCTAACAAAACATATTGTGTGCTATAAATCTATGCGAAACATTTACTGGTTAAAGATATAGGAATGTACTTTATGATAGATATTATTATACAAACATGTTAGAGCAGTCCAGTTTGTCTTGAGGAAATAAGTAGATGGTTTGAGCAGCTTAGTGTAAAGTTAGTACTGCTCTGGCTCTGGATCTAGTGATTGAGTAGTGATGCTCGTAATGAAGTAAAAAAGTTGTGGTTGTGGGAAAACATTAAGAAAGTGCTCAGAAAGAGAAACTTCCTATGGCAGATTTCTGAAATTTTATGCAATGGTAGTAGGCATGAAACAAATAGGAATATTTTATAATTGATCTGTAGGAGAGCTAGGAGGAAAGATTATTAGCATGCTCATTTAGAATTTGTGCTGATACAAAGAATAATAAATAGTACACCAATCAGGGAAAAATAATCTTTATATGGCAGAAATTTTGGCTAAATATGTGATAATACTATATGTATATTTGTATTCATATGTATGTACATATGAGGAAAAGTTATTATCCAGTAAAATATTGAATATATAGAATATATTTTATTTCACTGTATATTTGGGCTCTTGCACAAAAGAATATGTATCAAATATCGAAGATGCATCCTGTATGATATATCTACATATGTATGTCTTGGTTATAAAGTCTGTCGCTTCAAGGAATACCTGGTAGCTACAGGAAGGATTGAAAAAATGTTCTATAATGGAGTAGGGAGTTATTATTGGCAGTGTTTAATCTTGCTACAGCATGCCTACAAGGGTGCAGTGCTCAATGGTTTCATTGCACTAAAACTGAAATTGAAACTCCAAAATCTACTAGTACATGTACTACTTTATAACATATCACCTAACACAAATTTTTTTAATTACTTGTATTTTTAAATTTGGTTTTCAAACTCTTTTGCATATATACAAAATAAGAAACCCAATTACACAAATTGAAATTAGACCTGGAACAAACATGTTGAAGTTTTTTTTATTTTAAATTTCAAGACAATACATGAAACAAATCTTTTTTCCAGATTTATGATCGGAGGTTGAAGCAGTATAGGAGCAGTCTGGAGGACATTGATGCTGCATTAATTCAGGGAATCAACAAACGGTTCAAACGGCAGGATGGGGCGGAAGTTATAAAAATAGAACTAGACGAGCTAAACCGACAGTACATTTCCCTAATCCAGTGGACCAAGGACAGGCTTAGAGAGATAACTCGTAGACTCTCAGAAGCCAACGTCAACATTCAGGTAGTATTAACTAAAACACTTTTCATTATCAAGTCCCTTGTGTGAAATTTTGTCTTAAAATTGTTGTTAATATGCTGCTATTGACTTTATCTAAATGATACCCTATGTATACATTGTATACCATTAAAAATGTTAAAATCATTTTACTAGAAATATTAACCAATGAAAAGAGTTAGCTGTCTTTCTTCATAGATAGTTATTTTAACTCTATTATAAAAAGAATTTGTCCTTTCAGTTTCAGATGGTTATTGATGACGACATTCCACTACTTAGGACTTTCAGAAGTGAACTTGCCAAGCGGTCATCTGTTTTAATGGATGAAGACATGCAGGGGTTCTTTGAGGAGTTGTCTGAGTATGAGGGATATACAGGCACCCCAGGCCAGTTCTACGGAGTAACTCCAAGACAATTCACTGCTAAAGCAACAGCAACAATGACATTCCAAACACCAGAAGTGCCTGAGCCTTTTTCAAGGATCAAAGTCACAAAAATGGAGACTGTACCTGATAAACCAGTTCAGAGGCCGTTGGAAGTTCATGTGAAGAGCCGAGCTATGACTTCTCTTCCAGAACAACAGAAAAGACTGTCTTTAAAACTAGCGAGCATGACAGGAGTGAAAGCCCCACAGACCGCACAGGAAATGGGAAGGAAGCGTCCAAAGGTATCTCAGACTCTTTTGACTGTAAAACAAGAAAGTGTGGCACCTACTTCACCATTCCTACACATACCTGGTGTTCTGAACACAAAAACAAACATGAAGATGACTCTAAGAGAAGCATTACAAACTGGATTATTTGATCCAAAGACTGGATGCTACTGTGATCCGAGAAGTCAGAGAAAATTATCATATTCAGAAGCATGTCAATCAGGACTTATTACAAGAGAACTAAGAGAAGAATTAGCAAAGTCATCTGGAATGCTGAATGTGTTAACAGGAAGGCCATTTACTGTTCTAGAATCTATACAAAAAGGACTGTTTGATCCTGTACAAGGAACTATGAGAGATCATTCCACAGGCAGACATGTAGATGTCTATCAAGCTGCAGCACAGAATGTTATTCCAATGGAAGTCGCAGAAAGAATGATTGGGCCTGAAGTTTCAGTGACAACAATTGCTCAGTCTCAGGCAATATTTGGTGAAGGAAGTCTAGAAATGGTTGATGTTCCATTGAGTTTAGCTGAAATGGTGGAAAAAGACTTTTATAACTCTGCAACTGGAAAGTTACAAGATCCAATTTCAGGAGCCCAGTTGACTATAATTGATGCAGTTGAAAAGGAATATGTGAATCCTTCCAAAAGAGAAATCAAATATGCAGCTAGTAATGAGTATGTTACAATTGTCGAGGCAGTTGGAAAATCCCTTCTTGACCCAGAAGCTGGATTGTTCATTATAAAATCAGAACAAGTAAAACTTCAACTTGATGAAGCATATGAAAGACAGATTCTCAACAGACCACTTACCCTTCCTAGAATGGTCAGAGATGGTCTCCTTAGTGACAGAGGACAGGTGACCAATCCAAGAACAGGAGAAGTGATGTCCTTCTCTGATGCTTTGGATATTGGATTGATAGATGACAATGTAAAGTGTGTCGTGAACCCTAGGACAAATGATATCCTTTCTGTTTCTGAAGCTATTGAGCAAGGCTTCCTTGATTCCAGAGGTTTGTTTGTTCCACCTGGAGCTGCACCAGCTGTAGCGATATCAGAAGCCCTTGTCCAGGGATACTTAAAGCTTGTAGAAGAAGAAGTTGTCTTCCCTAAACCTTGTGTATTGGATACTAGAAAAGGCATTAAAGTGACAGTGCCTGAAGCTTTGAGACACAATCTCATTACAAGTTCAGGAGAGTATGTAGACACCAGTTCAAACCGAAGAATTCTTCTAGGTGCAGCAGGAAGTCAAGGATTAGTACACAAAGATATGGTTGAGAAACTTACTAGAGAGACCTCTTTAAAAGATGCCACCAATAAAAACATTTCATTCATGCGAGCAATTCAGATCGGAATGGTTGATGTTAAGAAAGGCCAGCTTTGTGACTTTAAGACTGGAGACATGATAGATTTACAGAATGCTGTTACAGAGGGACTAATTTCAAGTGAAGATGCAGAGTGTTTGATGGAAGTCCTGAGTTCAGCTGTTACACATACAACCGTGATAACCAAAGTTCAACCTAGTTCTGAAGAACCCAATATTGAACCAATGACGGTTTCAGAAGCTAAACAACAAGGTCTGATCAATGAATATACTGGGGAATTCAGAATTCCAAACACTGGTGCTACAATGCCAATTGATGAAGCCATTGAAAAAGGATACCTTATCCCTGATATAGAAGAAGAGAATGAGTATATTGTAGAAGAAATGGATGATCAACCTATGGAAGAACTAGATGAAGAGGCCAGATGGCTGAAAGAAGTTTCACTTAAGCATGCACAGCTTTCTCCTGGAGCCTCAGCAACTGATTCAAAACTGATGAGGAAAGGAGACACAGGTTTCTCATTTACAACCACAACTGTTTCTAGGCCTGTAGTATCAGAAAGTGTTGTAACAGAGACAAGACATCTAGCTGTACAGAGTGCTCTGGATCCACGAACAAAGGAACGTATATCTGCCCAGGAAGCTGTCAAAAGAGGTCTTCTGGACATGCGAAGAGGTCACTTTATACACCCTACAACAGGGAAGAAACTAACCATTGTTGAAGCTATTAATCAAGGATTTTTAACTGGAAAGGAAGTGGATGAGGTTGATGCCCAAGAAGGATCTGCAATCAGTGATGTCAAGTCATTCTCAATCACAGGAGTTGTACACCCCAGAACCAATCAGAAGATTACAGTTAGCCAGGCCACCAAAGAAGGAATCCTCCACTGTGATAAAGGACTCTATATTGGCAGAGACGCATTTGGAAGGGAGAAACCTATGAAAATTAGTGAGGCTGTAACTGCTGGCTTAATCTTTGCAGATACAGTCATGGAAGATGCTCCATCAACAGCAGAACTGATAAGAGAAACCAAGCAATACACAATTAAAAGGGTTGTTCATCCTCACACAAAGAGACATGTTCCAGTGATAGAAGCAGTGAGAGAAGGAATTATAGATGAACACAATGGCATTTATCATGACTTCAGAACTGGAGAGAAACTAACAATTATAGAAGCCATAGAGAGGAAGTTAATTGAAGCAGAACTGACATCAGTCAGCTCTAATACAGAGGGTGGTGGAAACAAAATAATCACCACCAAACTGACAACTCTGATGGTGTCTTGGGTAGTGGATCCAAGAACTGGAGAAACAATTCCCATTTCAAAAGCAATCGAGGATGGAATAATTGACCAACATAAGGGTTGCTATCATAATCTTGTTACTGGTGAAACAATGTCCATGAATGATGCTATTGAGAGAAAACTAGCAATTGCCAAGTCCTCAACTCAGGATTCTAGTGACAGTGGTAGCATTCATAGCATTCACATAACTGATGAACAAGAATCCTTTGAAGCTACATTGGTAGAGGACATTCACTCTGAAACTGTGACCTTTAGCATAAGCAGTGTCATTGATCCACAGACAATGGAGATGATTTCCTATGATGATGCTGTTGAAAAATATATCTTAGATATTGCAAAGGGAGTTTATCGCAACCCTGCAACTGGTGAGGAGATTCCAATCAATGAAGCATTAAACAAAGGACTGATTCATGCAGACATCACAGGGAAGAAGAGAGAAGAGGAGCTGATGAGAAGTGCTTTTGTAGCTGAAAAGATTGACTTCCCACTGAAAAATGTGACTACTGTGAGAGATCCCAAAACAGGAATGGAGATGTCTGCAATAAGAGCTATCCAGTTTGGATTAGTTGATCTCGAGGATGGTATGTTCTTGGACACAAGGACAGCTAAACGCATTCCACTGAAGTCTGCCTTGAGACAAGGGTTCATTACATTATCTAAAACAACTGATCCAGCAGAGATTGAAAGATTGCAAAATGAATCCTCTGATTCCATTCAACCACCTAAGTTTTCAGAAAATGGACTTTCACCATCTGTGGTGGATATGAAACTTGAGAAGTCAGGTACCAGAGAAAGCAAGACTTCAGTATCTACCTGTGCAGATGAGGTCCTGAACTACACAACAGATGTTGAACAGAGCATGGATGCAAGTTTTAATGATGACTCTTTAGATGGCAGGGTTGTGTTTGAATTTTCTGACAAGTTGCAAATGGGAAGAGGTGCTCAAGGCATCGGAATTGAAACTTTGTCATTCCCAAAAGGATTCTCCTACACTGAAGGTGTGAAAATAGGACTGGTGGATCCAACATCTGGAAAAGTTCGAGATCCAACTACACATAAGCTGATATCCTTGCAAGAAGCCATGATGTCAGGAATCATCAACCCAAAGAAACCAGCATTAGTGACAAAGACAGGAGACCATCAACTTACTCTGCAAGATTGCATCAAAGAAGGATATATTGACCCCAAAACAGGAAAGTTGAATTTTGGAAAGTGTGGTGAAGAAGAAATTGTTGTGAGCCCTCATTTCACATCACATTTTTCAAAACCAGGGCCACTGAATTTACTGGATGCTGTGAGAGCTAACTTATTTGATGAAATAACATTCACTTTCCTTGAACCTCTGTCTGGAAACAGATTTACACTACAAGAGGCATTGAATAGAAATGTGATTGATGGAAATCTTGTGACTGTAGAAAACTCAGAGACTGGAAGAAGACTATCTCTTAAGACTGCATTGCGTCAAGGATGGATTGATGGTTCAACAGCAAATGTGAAAGACTTTGCCTCGAAGACTACAATTTCTCTAGTGGAAGCTATGGATAGAGGACTGATTGCTAATGCTATTGATGAAGTATCTGGTACCCTGTATGATTCCATATCTGGAAAAGAAATTCCATTGGAAAAAGCACTGACATCTGGACAAGTGAAGAAAGATGATGTAATGGTATTGGACAAGAGGACTGGAGATCTGGTAACTCTAGAGACAGCATTCAAAAAAGGACTTATCCAGAGAAATTCTGGTGTTGTTTTGAATACTGCTACTGGAGAAAAGATGAAACCCCAAGATGCAATAAAGATGGGTTTGCTTGCTGTAGTTGGTGCCCCAGTGCTTGGTGGAATGGCTCTTTATGATGCTATATCAAAGAATCTCTCCCAGCCAGAAGCAGTCAGTACCCCAAAATCAACAATGGATAGGCACAGGAAACCTTCAGAGATGGCAGAGGAGCACCTGGAAATTCGCGGACCAAAAACTAATGGCCTCCCTGAGACACAAATGATTGGCCACTCAGAAAGAGTAGTAATGAAAACAGAGAAAATGTCTCCACAAACAACTGTAGTGTTTGCAAAGCCGGGAGATAATATCCAACCTTCACAACCATCCTGGACACCTGAGAAAAAAGATGATTCATTCAACCGGAGCAACTTGGTAAGTGAGGAACAGATTACTGAAGATGCACAAGAAATATTCAAAAGGATGAGAGAAAAAGATACCAAAACAGGAGTTAAATTGCCTACTAACCTTTCTGCCCTTGCTTCTCCTAAATCTCCAGCTTTCCAATTTCCTCCCTCTGCTTCTGATCAGGTAATGGATTTCCCTCCCTCTGCTTCTATATCTGAAACTATCTTGCAAGAAGCTCCTCCTCCTTCTCCTTCCCCTCCTCCTACTATTCTTTCTTCTCTCACTATCAAAGACAACATTACTGTTGATTGGCCTGCTGGAAAAGTTATTGTGAAAGACTCTGGAGAAGTTGTCAATGTTGCTGAAGCTGTTCAGAAAGGATATCTGGATTCTGAAACTGCAGAAAAATTAGGTGAGGCTGCACTTATTGAATCAAAATCACCTAACATTGAGATAAATTGGAATGATGGAACTGTCACTGTGAAGGAAACAAAAGAGAAAATTTCTATAGATGAAGCTTTGAAGCGTAAATATATAAATGTGCATATTCATGAAACTCTCAAAACTGTTATTGAAAAGATAGAGGAAATCAAGAAAACAAGGAAAGTGTCACCACAAGAAACTGTAACCAAAGTGAAAAGGAGTATTGTAACAGCTCATGCCGAACAACCTCAAGTGACGCCCCATATAGAACAACCTCGAGTGTCAACCATGACAACTGAAAGGCAACAAGTTCTGAAAACAAACATGTCAGAAGTGCACATTCCCCGTGATGATAGATGGCAGGAGCATACAACAACAAAAGAAACGGCATATGTTGTGCATCACCAACCGAGCCCTCCTACTTTCAACCAAGATGCGCAGAAAACCACAACAAAAGAAATGGCTTATGTTGTCCATCACCACCCGAGCCCCACTCTTTCACAATCTAAAGAAATATCTGAATCATTCAGACATGAGACCTTTTCAGAGGGTCCATGGTCCCTGAATGAGCTTGTGCAGAATGATAGATGTACAACTTTTGATGGAAGGATCTATGTCCCACATTATAGTGTACCCATTACAATCCAGGAAGCTATTAATAGGCACTTTCTAAACATTGATACATCATGTATCATTGATCCTCGAACTGGAGTAGTTATCAACTTGTGGGAGGCAATGAAGAAGAACATCATAGATGCTGAGACTGGAATCATCATTCACACTGGGACAGGTGAGAGGATAACTTTGAAGGAAGCTGTTTATGAAGGTTTGATTCCACAACCAGGCTACAGCTATACATCATTCAGTGAGGAAGTAGTGGGACTCACTGGTGGGTCTCTACATCTCACATGGAAAGATGCAGTGGACCAGGGACTTCTGAACCAAAAGATGAACACTTTCCAACATCCTTACACCAAAGAGGTAATGTCTATTTCTTCAGCTGTTGAGCTTGGACACATTTATCATCCAGGAAAGGAGAAGGTTACCATTGAGACAACAGAGCTTCAGCTGAAACCAATGAAACTGAGTACCATTAGTGTGGGTAACACTGTGTCATTTACTGATGCCATTCAGTATGGATTGTTAGACTTAGAAAGCAACAGATTTACAGAAACAGATACAGGTACCCAAATGTCCATTCAAGAAGCTATTAAGAGTGAGAAGATCAATCCACTGGTTGAAACAACCACAACAGAGACTAGGACAGAGAAGATGACACTCACTTATGCCATTGATCATGGATATTTCAATGAGCAAACAGGAGTATTCACTGACTCAAAGACAGGACAAACATTTACATTGCAAGAAGCAATTAGCCATGGCTACATTGATGGGGATAGTCAAATATATGATGTGGAAGGCAAGAGGTTTATGACAGTAAATGAAGGTTTGAAGCATGGGCAAATTGATAAGAAAACTGGAAAATTGAGATATAAAGAAATAGAGCAATATTCCTTGAAGGATGCAGCTAAGATGGGGTTGATTGCTTTTATTGGAGGACCAATTTTAGCAGCCTCTAAAATTCAGAAAGTCATGACTGGCAAAAGAACCAAGTCAAAATCTTCCCCCGAGAGTTCCCCTAGCAAGAAAGATGAAGTATTTTTTGATACATTCCCAAGAGTTTCCAGCCCTCGCATGATTGAAGCTTCCCCTAAAGTTGAACAGCATGCTCCAAAACAACTAACATGCTACCCTGACTCTACTAACAGTCTTCCTTTACTTAAAAAAGAAACATCTATGAAACTTCACTCCACAGTGGTAGATTTCATTTCCCCTGATGCATTAGAAATCACACAATACACCCACCATAGGGATGACTCGGTTAGTAAAAACACAAGTAGAATTAAAGTGGAATCAGTCAGAGATCTTGGAACTGGCAACAACATTCCCCTACACATTGCGGTTGATGGAGGAATCATTGATACTCATGAAGGAATCTTCAGGAACAGATTGACTGGGCGCACCTTCAGTATTGCAGATGCACAACAAAGAGGTTATGTGGCAGGACACACTCTTAGTAACTGGACAACAAGAACAGAGCCTCAGCAGAAGAGTACAAAAACTTATGTGTTGTTTTCTGGCAAGAAAA
Organism: Saccostrea glomerata; assembly: GCA_003671525.1. Taxonomy (NCBI): domain Eukaryota; kingdom Metazoa; phylum Mollusca; class Bivalvia; order Ostreida; family Ostreidae; genus Saccostrea; species Saccostrea glomerata. Next base: position 1,745,694 of record PRKT01000018.1, on the reverse strand, counting down.
ACCTCTCTGTGGTTTCTGTGTTGGATACCTTGTCTGGCGAGAGAGTTAGTTTTCATGAAGCTTTGGATCGCGGAATTGTGGACCATGAGGGGAAAACATACATAAACCAGAGAGCAGGAGAAGTTATGCCAATCATGGAAGCAGTTTCTAAGGACTTTGTGTTGGTCAGAGATGTGGATGCAAGTACAACGACAGCCAGGCAGACAGATTCTCTCGTGCGGAATACTATCACTCAGTCCTACTCTGTGAAAGTTGACTCAGTAATAGATCCAAGCACAGGGAAAGATGTTCATCTTTCAACTGCTATCAAATCAGGAATCTTTGATCCCAGAGCAGGAATTGTGAAGAACAAGATAACTGGAGAAGAAATACCCATCAGTGAAGCTCAGCAAAGAGGTCTTTTAAAAGGAGAATCAACCACACATGTAGACACTGTGCATCCAGGTGAATCTGAAGAAGACACTATGCATATGAAATCAGTATATGACTCAAAGTCACAACAATTTATACCAGTAAAGTTGGCATTGGAGAGGGGCATAATTGATGTCCATTCTGGAATCTACAAACCAGGTGATGGAAAGAAAATGTCCATACCACAAGCTGTTAAAGATGGCCACATCAAAACGGCAAGGGACAGCAGAGTGCATAGTTTAGGAAGAGTGCGACACCATGACATCATTGTTGAGAAACCTCACAAAAGTGGTGGTTTCATGCAGTCAGATTCCTTTGATTTTAGAAGATTTAGGGGAGACAATGAAATAATAGTTGGATTAAAGAAATGCAGAGTGAGCTCAGTTCTGGATACAAAGAAACACCAAAGGATTACTCTAGAGGAAGCTGTGAGGAGAGGAATTGTTGATCATGAGCTGTGTAAATTCCTTGACCAGAAGACTGGACAGACTCTAGATGTGGGTGAGGCTGTTGACAAAGGTTTCATTATTCTGGAAGGTGGAAGTCTCTCTCAGGTTCCCCTTGTAACATCAACATTCCAAGATGTGTTCTCACTGAGGTCAATCCAAGACCCTGTTACTAAAACTGATATCCCCATAGAGGAAGCTATAAGAAGAGGGATATTTATGCCAGACAAGGGACAGGTGTTGAATATCAGAACTGGTCAGACTATGTCTGTAGAAGAGGCCATTAGTAAGGGAATAGCAAAGACTGATTCTTCAAGTAAATCATTCAGTGATTCACTGGTTGTTAAAGGACAGGTGCTTGAAAGTGTAAAAGATCCCATGTCTGGGCAAAATATATCCTGTAGTGAAGCCCTTAGAAAAGGCATTATAGATGTAGAGAGAGGACTTTATTATGATCCCAAAACTGGGGTATCAATGTCATTGACTGATGCCATGAAAAGTGATTTAGTTAGATGCAAAGGTGGTATACCTGGTACTTCTGAAAAGACCACCAAGGATCAGAGACAACTGAACATTGGTCTTGTGCTGGACACTTTGACAGGATTGGAAATTCCAGTGAACGATGCCATACAGCGAGGAATTCTAAATCCAGAAATGACGACCTATACCAACTTAAAAACAGGAGAGACCATGACTATTGAAGAGGGATTTCAAAAAGGTCTCATATCAGGGAACCTAAAAAGAGTCACTACAACCAAATCTGAGTCAAAAACCAGCAAACCTGATGCCAAGTATAATATCACAGGGGTTGTGGATACACTGACTCATAGATTTCTTAGTGTACCCGAGGCAATCAAGTTAGGGATCTTGGATAATCAAGGAAATTTCATGGATCGTAAAACTGGAGAAATCAGCTCTGTTGCTAGTGCAATGAGGCGTGGTCTTGTGGTAGGAGATGAAATCACATCAACAAAGAAAAGTGTGAGATTTAAAGAAGCATTGCAAAAGGGATACATTCATACTCAAACTGGAATTTACACAGATCCTAACACCAGTAAGATGTACACAGTTGATGAAGCCATTTGCATGGGCCTTCTATCAGATGACAAAGGGGAGTCCTACAAATATCTTCCACCAAAGACTGATGGGTCTTCTATGACATTCCAAAATGCAATTCAATCTGGGAAAATCAATTCAAAAAACGGGATGTTGGGGGACAGGGCTTCGAGGGAACTTTCTGTTGAGGAAGCCCTAGCCAGACAAGTTTTGTCCCCGTTGTCAATCCAATCCCTAAAATCGCCAAATAAAGAGGAGACAAGGAAGAAAACAATGTTTGCCAATGGGCATTCTGATGACAGCCTCCAAAGCTCTTTAGACAGATACCCAAAAGAAAGGATCATTCCATTGCAGAAGAGCTCTGTTATTATTGTCAAAGGTGCAGAAGTTCAACCCATGTTGGTGAATAAACAATTTTCCTCAGATAGCACCATGCCTGATGACGCATTCAAAGAGAAGGCAAAAAAGAGACTAAAATCATCAGATAGTAGTATAACATCCCCATCTCCTATGTTTTTGGAAGATGCTATCAAGCAAGGATTTGTAGATAAAGTGACTGGAATTTTCCATGACAAATCCTCTGGAGACATGTCTGTGGATGAAGCTGTCATCTGTGGGTTTTTACAACTCAGTGAACCAGAACCTCTAGAAGATTATTGGGTTCCTAATCCTGACTCTCCCATTTCTATCTCTGAATCCATTTGTAGTGGTAGTCTTAATATGAAAACAGCAGAATTTACAAACTTAAAAACAAATCTTGTGCTTCCTTTGCAAACAGCATTACAGCTGGGTTACATTCAAGCAAAAATTAGTCCTGATTTTGATATAGACAGTGAAATAGATTCTGATAAGACTCTTGTGATTAGTAAAGAGGGTTCCCCTTTTAAACCTGAGGCAAGTATTTTATTAGACAAGGATGGTAAAAGTATATCTAAGACACACACAGAGGTGATCACCACATCTGGATCTGCGACCTACAGTGTTCCTCCTGGCTTCATTGTGGACTCCTCAGGTCAAGTGGTGGATGTGACATCAGGGAAAACCCTGACAATGGAGCAGGCTGCGTCTGCTGGCTTGGTGGAGGTGGATTCTGTAGATGGGTTTTCTGATATTCAGGTAGTGGGGGCACTCCCTCCCTCCTCTTCCTCGGTGGATGGTGACATATCTTCCTCCTTTTCATCCTCAACTCTGCCCTGCCTGGATGATGAGGTAAGTGATACCCATAGTAACAATGTCATCGGGGAGATTTGCAGTGGTCACCATATCCACCTATGTAGGCAGGTTGTGCATGCATTAAAATGGTTTGCTATGAGAGTGCATACACTTCTCTAATTCCCTAAAACAATCCTTAATGCCTCTATACCCACTTACATCTGATACAAAATGAAAGACAAATTGTCAAGAGTATACTAACTTGACACTTTCATAATGGTGTAGAGTAGATACAAAGCATGAAAATCATTAAGATATGGATGTTGATATTTGTGTGTTTCAAATGAGTTTGGGGAAAGGTTGGATGTCAAAATGGGAAAACAGAGAGACACAAAAAGTTGCTTCAATGGCTATTTCTTAAGTTCTTAAAAAACTGTAACGAGTATTCAAGGTAATTATGGGGTACAGCCAATTGACGCAGCTTTATATTCAAGGCAATGGTGTTCAAAAACTCTTTTTCAGGAGAACTTAATCTGTAAAACTTTTTTGTAGACCAGCAGTTATATTCCACATGACTCCACTTTAACCAATGGACAACGTGCCACCTCGCCTATGTCCCTGATTCAGTCAATCAAAAGCAATATGTTAAATTCTAAGTCTGGACACTTCCATGACCCTAGTTCAGGTACTGAATTTTCATTGGGGGCTGCAGTTAAACATGGACTTATCAGTGTTGATAGAACTCTTGTGAGAACTTCAAAAAATGGAGAAATAATGGACTTTGATGATGCTGTAAGTAAGGGTAGTGTTGACACAAAGAACTGTTTGATATTTAATGAGGATATTCAAAAATGGATTACATTTGAAAGTGCCATTCAGGAAAGCTTGATTTTGGAAGTTGGAATGGACTCATTTGGTGATTCCCTGCTCAAACAACAAAGTTCAAAAAGGAAATTGTCCTATACGCCTAGGTCTCAAGAATTCCATCAAGTTAATTTCTTGGATAAGAAAAGTGGAAAATATATGTCTTTTAGTGAAGCTCAAACTATGGGAATAGTGAAAGTGTTTAGCATGGACCAAAAAGATGGAAATCATTTACATATTCAAGGATGTTTTGTAAAAGACAGTGAAACACAGAAATGGTTGTCTTTTGATCATGCCTGTGACAGGGGACTAGTACAAAACAAGGACAGCAGGCCAAAATTGAGCAAGCACACAAAGCATGTGAAATTCTATGATGAGGAGAGAAGAAAAATGGAGATGAGAGCGAAGAGTAAAAGGAAACATTCCATAGACCTGTGTGCCTCAGCGGATTTACCAGTGATGCTTGTGGATGTGATAGAAAGTGGACTGTATGATCCATCCTATAATACTGTGAAAGATATAGACACCTCAGAGTCTGTTCCTTTTCTAGAAGCAATTCAGAGAGGTCTGGTTCATAAGGATTCTCCAGTCAGAGATCCAGTCAGCCGAGACATTTTGACTCTGGAGGAGGCCATTGATAAACGGATTATAGACCCTTTATCTGGAAGAATGCTGTTATCTTCAGGTCTGCCAATTGCTCTGAATTTTGCAATTGTTAAAGGACTTATTGTGAGATGTAAAAATCCTTTCTTTCTGACTCTTTCTGAAATCATTGAAGAGGGACTTTTTGATGAATCCACTGGAATGTTCATCCAACCAGACACAGAGGAACAGATTTCACTATCAACTGCTGTTGTTACTGGGATGGTAGACACAAACTCCATGAAAGTGAGGAACACAAACACTGGAGAAATCCATAGCTTTGAGTCAGCTATTGACAACAATCTTATAAACCTCATTGCAGATGAGTGTATGGACTGTAAAAGTGGAGAATGGGTTCCACTTATTGACTGTGTTGAAAGAGGGATTCTCCTTGATACAACCAACCAGCCAAAGTATGGGCTGTTGGAATTTGAGGAAGAATGTGTGAATGAAGGAGTGTTTGTTGATCCCTCCTCTCAATACAGCATGTCTCTCCAAGGTACCATGGATGCTTGTATATTAGATCGAGATGGAGTTCTTGTGAGGGATTTAAAAACAAAGCACCTGCTCACATTAGATGGGGCAATCTTTGAAAATTTGGTTGATCCTTTGTCTGGTGAGTACATTTATCCTGATGGGAGAAGAATATCATTCTGTGAAGCAGTGAATAAGGGACTTCTGATTCAAAACTTGGGAAGCTCAGACTTGAACCTTGTTGATGCTATTCATGAAGGAGTATACAACAGTGAAACTGGTAAATTCATGGATCCAAGAAATGGAGAACTCTTAGGAATGAAACAAGCTATAGGAAACAAATTGATTAACTGTAGTGACATTGTTATAAAGAATTCCAGGTATCAGAAATTCTCAACTGTAGAGGAAGCTGTGTCATTGAGAATCCTAAAACTAGGCACAAGTGAGATTCGTGGTAACGATGATAATTTTATTGATCTCAAAACTGCTCTCAGTCAGGGATATATACAGCAAAGGTCGCCTAGTGAACCAGTAAATCTGTCAACAGCTCTGGAGAAAGGAATATTTAACAGAGATTTAAAACAGTTTTTGGACCCTGTATCACAAGTGTATTTGTCACTGACCGATGCTATTGAAACAAATGTCATAGATCCTCAAAGGACTCTAGTCAAAGACTCTAAATTTGATCTCTATAAACCTGTTAATGTTGCTATTCAGGAGGGCATTGTTAACGATTCAGAGTGTTCAGTATTAGATGTGAAATCCCAAACAAAAGTGGACTTTTCAACAGCATTGTCCCAGAGACTGATGGTGGAAATGCCTGCTCAAGGTTTCTGTCTTGTTGATGCAGTTCAGTTAGGATTATTTCAACAAAGTTCTAATTTATTTTACAATCCATGGACAGAGAAGTGTTGTAGTCTGCAAGATGCTATCTCCTGGGGTCTAATTGATGAAAAACAGCCCCAAGTCCTTGTAGTGGAAAAAGGAATTCTGACAGTAGTAGAGGCTGTAGAGCAAGGAATATTGGATAAAAAGACTTGTGTTTACCAAAAACGTTTCACACTTCCTGAGGCAATTTCTAAGGGACTTGTGTTCAAGGTTGGTCAAAGAACTGTTCAATCTATTATTACTGTTGTGCAAGATTTATTGAAGGAAACAAATGCCAATTCATCTGCCAGAGCAAGGTACATCCTAGATTCTGATTCAGATATCTTAAAAAGAAGAGGAATTTCAAAGCCCTTGCTAGGTTTACAAAGAGCTGTTGAGGAAGGGGTGTTTGAAAAGCATTGCTGTAAGATGTTTGATCCGAGAATTGGATCATCTGTGACTTTGTCTGAAGCTGTGAAAACTTCTCTCATCCACAAGACAAGGTCCAGAATACTGAATCCTGAGACAAAAAAGTTCATTTCATTATCAGAGGCACTGGAAAGAGGGATTATCAGTGGAAAGACTGGTTCAATTCTAGACAGAATCCACATGAAGAGCTATCCACTGGAAAAAGCTGTAGAGGAAGGCATGGTTGTGGATGTTCTTTTTTCCAAAGTTACACTAGATGAAGCAGTGCATTATGGACTCTTGAATTTGACCACCCTTCGTGTTCAGAGTTTCTACAGTGATGATAGGTTCACTCTGAAGGAAGCCTTTGAAAATGAACTACTGGATGTCACCAATACTCTGATTAAGGACCCCACCACTGGAACAGTCATGACCCTGAGCAGAGCAGTAGAAATGAAGGTATTTAACTTACAGACAGGGAAGCTGACGTCAACAGATAATCAATCCTACAATATTCTGGAGGCTCTGCAACAAGGATACATTTTGAATGGTAGAAGTTTCTGTGAACAATTGCCAGTTCGATCACACCCAATTACATCTTCTGCTCCCATGGATTTCCAGACGAGAATGACAGATTCCAGAGAAGCAAGATATGATGATAAAGAACAAAGCAACACCAGAAAAGCAAGCAGTGATGATCAAGAACAAAGAAACAGGACAGTCTCCTTTAAAGAGGCCCTCCAGAGGGGTCTTGTGGACATTGAAAGATGTATGTTTAATGATGTTTCCAAATCACAAAACATTCCATTGGCAAATGCTATTGATATAGGTCTTCTTGACATATCTTCCCAGTTATTCCGTGATGAATGTGAAAATGAAAACATTCCACTACAAGATGCTATTCAGAAGGGTCTTATATCTCTGAATGGTGTGAATACTTTGAAGTCAAAGTGCTTGACTCTAAATGAAGCAATACAAAAAGGAAAACTTTTGGACTGCACACAATATAGTGCATCCCCAGGCATTACCATTAAAGTACATGATATGGAGAACGACCCATACAAGGATCTCTTGGCAAGTTCCAAAAGTCTTTCATCTTCGCTGGATTCTATTCTCCAATCAATAAAATCCACTGGGAACAAATTTCGACTAAGGACACTTTACTGTGCTCTGTTAAACAATCTAGTGGATAAAGATACAGGGAAGATCATTGACACAGTGACAGGAAAACAGTTGTCTTTGATGGAGGGAATTCATAATAGTCTGATAGATGGAGAAGCCAAAGAAGTAGTGGATGACAGCACAGGGGATATTTTCTCCCTCCAAGAAGCAATATCTGTGGGAATCCTTGATGGTGTACATGGGACTTATAAAGCCAAGATGTCACTACATGAGGCTTATGACAAAGGTCTCATCGTTGAGAGACAGGACACTGATAAAGAAATGGCAAACTCTGTTGAAAATTATGTTCAGGAAATCTTTCTTGGTGACACTTCAAGAGGAAGAGATAAATTACACAAGGCCTTCTCATCTGGTGTTCTGAACCAGGCCAAGTCACATGTCATAGATCCAGACACCATCCAACCAATCACATTAAAGAAAGCAGCAAGTCTGGGACTGATAGATCTGAGTACTGGGGAATTCAAGAATCCACAGTCTGGTGAGTCCATGACCATTTCTGATGCAATGAACAAGGGATATATCCAAAGTCCAAAAGGATTAAGTTTGTACAGTGCTGTTAATCAGGGACTCTATAAAGTTGAAATCAGAAAATTTGTTGACCCTGCGACAGGAAAGGAACACAATCTCCGAGAGATGATCGATATGGAAATTGTTACACCACTATGTCAGGAAATTAAAGATTTGTTACATGACGGAATTATTGTCACCCTGCAGACAGCCATAGATAGAAAAATAATTGAGAAAGATCAGAATGTTTATGTGAATCTGCTTACAGACCAAGTGTATGATTTTAATGATGCTATCGCAGCAGGTCTGATTATAAGCAATAGTCCCAGGGAGGGATTAAGAGAGAGTGATCATGCATTTGCTGACATTACCCTCCAAAATGCAAAAAGTCTAGAACAGATGCGATTCAGATACCAGGCTGAAACACCATTTGGACCCATAATGACACGATCATTCACACTTGGAAATCCATCAGGAGGTGGTAGTTCATCAGATTTATCCACAACGGATTCATCAAGTACAGATAAAAAAGACAACCCTGTGTTTACTATTCCTCTGACTTCAGAAATGATACGCAACATCATTGCCACAGGCAAATTGAGGAAAGACTCTTTGAAATCGAAGGATTCACCAAGTGATGAAGTGTTCAGTACTTATAATAGTAGGGTCATGGAAGGTGGAGGTTCAGAGAATGCTGGGAAAAGTGGTTCCCCAGAGAATCATGGGAAGACAGCAGACAAGGGGAAGAGGTGGCCAGTGAGAGGTTGGATGCACAAGGTATTCAGTTTGGATTATATTTTGGCATGGATTCCCAAGCATGACTTCTTCCTTGTCTCTGACAAAGGAATGCCAACTTTGACTCTTGATTTTCTCTGTGTGATTACATGTGATTACATCATGCTGCATTGAGACTGCATATTCAAGACTTTTATTTTATATGATACTGTTTTTCATGATGCATTTACCTGTAGACTGAACTATTTAACATACTGCAAGTTTCTGACCATTTTTGTGTGTATTAGTCCATTTTATGTTGCTTATCATGTAAGTCGTCTGCAAGTATTGTATCTTTAATTATTTTAGATATTAACATTTTTTTACTAATAGAAAAGACTGCTAAGATTTTCCTCAATATGTATTCTTATAGAAACCTGCTTTTTTAAAAGTAGATGTTTGATTCAAATTGAACAAATATACAGTGTTTGATTTCTGCATGTTTTTGAAAAAAATGTTTTCATTGAAGTCCTGTTCATGAAATATTTAGAAGCATGTTTCTTTGACTTTAGCACATACTGAGTAGTATTCTTGCGTTGTTCAGAAAGTTGATTGGGTCGTTTTATTTAAGGCAGAAAGAAAATACAATATGAGACGTTCGAATTTTAGAGAAAAATTGTTGACATTATTGATAACATTTTTATACCTTACCCATTGTGTGTTGGGTGGGTGATTGACCCTGAACCAAGGTCATTTTTAAATCAAGGTTACTGTTCTCCAATTTTAAAAAAAATTTCTGTTCAGGACACTAAACTTTATTCCAGTATATTTCTTAAATAGGAAAGGGTCATATCCAACATTATACAGTGACATAAAGCCGAAGGTTCTCTGCATCATGTAGACATGGCAATCTGATCACACTCACTAGTCAGGAACATGAATTTTTGTTTCTTACAAATTTAAATCAAATTTCGGTCTTCTTATTTGTGATATGCTCAAAGAGTACTTGGAAACCCTCAATTGTTATTGATACATTTGATCAGCATATGGCATTGTAACAGACACTTTCATAATAAATGAGGTATTGCTCTTAATAAGAACAAATAAAAAGTTTGCAGAAATATGAAGTAACAGCAATTGTTTATTATGGGTATTTTTAAAATTATTTGTCAACTAAAAATTTGTCCTGCAAATGAGCATTACCTCAGTTATTAAGAAAGAAATTATTATTATCTATGATAAATGTGATAATTTTTTGTAATCACAGTGTTTCTATATTGCATGCTAGAGTGTTTAAAGACTTGGTTATTCATTGCATTTTAACACGAAGTGTTTTCAATTTTTTTATTTTAGTCTTTTTTTAACCAACATACATAATAAAATACATGAATAAAAATGAAAAATTAAATTATTAGTTTTATTTAGGGGGGGGGGGGCATTTTTTATTGCCAAGGTACATCACAAACACTTTGTGTTAAAAAGGTTACATTTTTATTATTGATTGACACTGAGAATGGCAAATTTGAGTTTTTATACTTTGCAAAGTGTGTGTATGCATAGAATGTACATGTATTACTGTTTTAAGTTTGTTACCACAAGACATGAGAGAATTGTCTTTCTGTGTTTAGCTGGTATGGATAAATGAGAGATGTAAAACCTTTAATGATAACACAAGGATTGACACACACCTTAGATAGAAAACTACTCACTCTCTCTCCACCTGTAGAACACAGATCACAATGACTGTGTATGGTACCTCTCCCAAATCCATTAAATGCATGCACAACTTCTCCAGACCAGACCAAGTTCAAACTTAAAGCTGCTTAAGATCGTATCTCTTCAAAGTAAACAAGAATGACATTAAAAGTATTAATATGATTAAATATTATACAAGATTTTTTTCTGAGCTTACCCCCATGTTTTCTACAAAATGTACAATGTATTGCTTTTTTGACTGAATGCAAACATTGCTTGTTTGTTTATTATCATCTCATTGGATGCTTTCTCGCCTATTTTTCAGTTTGGTTTGGTGTTAGTCAAGATGCAAGGCCTGTTGGGGCATTTTTCAACTCCCATTTTTTACATTTGGAATGCATTAATCAACTCCAAGCACTAACCCTTCATTTTCCTATGTTATATTGTACCTATTTCTCATCTCTCTGTGCCCCCTGTGCATCTTTCTGCATGTAACCTTTTAACCTTCAATATACAAGACTTTGTATCCTATATGTGTTTTGTTGTGAGAATGAAGTGTGATTGAGAACAGCCTGAATGTGTATTGAGATATAACACATTTATTTCTATTTTATTGTTTTCATGATTTATCTAGACTTTTATTACTTTGATTTCTGATATAATATGTATCCCTTTTTATTTGAAAGTAAAAAAAAAAAGATAATTACGATAATGAAGAGCTTAATAGATTATTGCATTAATTAGCTTTGTATGTAAGTGCTAGTTGCTTGCCAGAAGTTTTGATTTGATTTTTTTGTGCAAGTTTTATTTATTGCTCATGCTCTTTGCATGTAGAAATTTCTAGAGTATTGTTTATGTATTTGCTCACCTTTCAAGTTTTTCAATGTAGTTTGTGCCAATGTTTCAGGGGCATTTAGTAGACTCCTGTGACAAACTCATTCAAGACTTGAACAATGAACTCAACTGGTTATCAGACACAGAACAGCTTCTGCGAGATGATCAACCAATCAGTGATGAGGCTTACAAGGTCAAAAGTCAACTTGAAGCTCAAAGAGTATGTCTTTGCTTTTTGAATACCATGATTTTTTTTCTTCGAATTTTTACACAGGTTTTCATGTGAAATGTATTTTTCATAAACCAGATTGCTATGTAATGGTTAATCCAGGGCCATTTTATAAATTAAAAGTTTGTATTTTGCTTAAAAATAAAAGATTTTAATGTAAATGAGTTTAAAAATTCCATGTGAAAATTTTTTTAAACCACTATGGCCTTGTATTTGCATGCATTTAAAATTACAAGAAAGAATCTGTCTTCTCCTTTTAGGCCTTCCACAATGACATACAGAAACATCAGCAGCCAATCCTGGCGTTGGTGTACCAGACAGAACAACTACTGGAACATCATCAAGAGGAGCTAACTCCAGAACAGGTCACACAACTCCAACAGCTGGCAGACAACCTTAAATCTAACATGTCCAAGGTTTGAAATTTTTTTTTTTTTACTCTGAAACATATTTTAATATTTTCATGATTTTAGTCACGAGTTAGTGGTGATTTGATGACATTTTCATCCAAATTTATGAATAGATTTAAAATCATAATGAATATTATTAAATTAATGTACCGGTACCTAAGAAAATTTGTAAAAAAAAAAAAAATTACTTCTACTACCGGTATTTATGTTTGTAGGTTCAAAAGACAAGTGAGATTCGCCTGAAGCACCTGACAACAGCAAGTGATGAAGTGACCAAGTTTGAGGAGGAACTGACCAAATTTGACGAGTGGCTGGAACAGTCCACCAAAGAACTGGACAGACAGGAGGAACTCATTCGTGACCTAGATAACTTCAGCCGCATCATGGAACAACAAAAGGTACAGGTCCTTCTTACCTTAAAATTTGGAATATAAACAGTGTACTTCTTGGACAATTATGAGCTAATGTGTTTCACCATCATTATTTTTAGGCACTGATGAATGACATTATTTCCCATCAAGCTGACACTAGATTTATGACAATGTCAGTTCAAAAGTACATGGAAGAAGCAAAGGTATGTTTTAATGAGAATAAAAGAGGTTATTTGATTGTTTTTTTTTTACCCAAGTTAGTGACTTACTAAGATAATGTTTTTTCCCTTCAGCTGCATAAGTTGGAGGTAGATGCATTCAAAGCAAACAGAAAGAAGACATCAAGGTTAAGTTGGATCGGAATGGAAGGCATGGATGCTGAAATGGTAGGAAACAAGCTGAGGGCAGAGGTGGCTAAGTATGATGATCTTAGCTCCCAGTGTGCCGACTTTGGTGAAAAGCTTGGAAATCTCAACACCAAACAAAGGGAATTCAATGACAATACATTTAAACTTCTGTCCTGGTTAACTGCAACAGAAGAAAAACTGTCAACTTCTAAACAAGAGTCAAATACCACTGATCCAGACATATTACGAGAACAATTAGACTTGATGAAATCTCTTGGAAGTGATGCCTTGTCACAAGGTGTTCATTTGGAAGAGTTAGAAAAGTTAGCCAAAGAACTTGTATCAGATTTACGTAACCTGGATGTCATACCAGCTCATATCACAAAATTCCAAGAAATTATTCAAGACATTGAGGATAGGCATAAGGAGGTTACAAAAGAAATCAATGAAAGATCGAACAGCTTGCAGACAGCCCTTACTAAGTCCCAGGATGTTGAGGATGCCCTTGACAACCTGCTGGTGTGGTTGAGAGACACAGAATCAGCCCTGGATAATCAGAGGCCTGTAAGCCTCAGCAGGGATAACCTGAACGAACAGTATCAAGAAATCAAACTTATCCAGTCAGACATTGTCAGTCATAAGCCAAGCATTGAGGCCATGAAACATGATGCCCATGAACTGATCAAGACCTGTGAATTGGACATGGCTAAATCTTTGGAGTCAAAACTAGAGGATTTGGATGATAAGTTCTCAAATGTGAACAAGAAGTGTCAAAACAGGAATAAAGACATGGATGAAATATCTGAAACACTTTCCAATTTCCAAGAAACCATGGATAACTGCAAACAGTGGTTGGGTAGGAATTCAGAGGAGTTAGAAAGCAGAGAATGGGGTAAGAAATCCAGTGAAGACACAAAGGAAAAGATTGAAGACCTGACCAAACAAAGGAAGAGCAAAGAAAAAGTGGTGGAAGAACTTACTCAGCTGGGTCAGCTTTTGATAGAAGACCCCAGAACTGGAGAAGTTTCTGCTGTGAAAGAATCTCTGGCAGATTTACAGAGACACTGGACAGATTTCTTGGAGATTCTTGAAGAGAGGCAACAAGAAACCCAGGAGAAAGAGAAACAGAGGAATGAGTACACTGACAGTAAGAAAGCCATTGTGGAGTGGCTGACAAAAATGGAGAACACTGTGGATGGCTTTGAGCCTGTAGCTGTGGACATCGAAGTGGCTGAAAAACAGATAGAGGAGTTGGAGGTGATAGGAATTTACTATTTGCTCTCAAGTTAAGCTATATTTCCTTGGTTTCTTTCACATAACAATACATAAATTTAAACATATCCTGTATTTTGTAGCCTCTGCTTGAGGAGTACCAGGAGTATGGACCAATCCTGGAGGATGTTAATGATGCTGGCTTTGCCTTTGATGCCACACAGAGTGAAGGATCCAGACCTCAAAGTCCATTCAGGAGGATGATGAGTAAGTTGCAGGTTGTTTAAGGTTAATTTTTCGTATGCCTAAAAGTCAAGGTTGCAGACATGGTCATCTACTAGATTTAATGGATATAATTCTGGTTCAAGATGAGAGACTTATTGCAACCCATGGTTAAGTGGTACATTGCTTTCATTTTGTCTGTCTGCTTACAGTTACCTTTGTCAAGTAAACTTCATTACAAGATCTTTTTTAAGGTTAAAACAGAGTCCAACAGCAGTTGTGTTGTCAGCCTGCTACAATCATTTCTGTTTATTAATTGGAGATTTCATAATAACTTTCCTTTGTATTACAGGAGGAAGGAGATACCAAGGTTTGCTCTCACCAAGACTGGGAAGTACCTCTCCAACCTTCCCCTACCCTTCCTCTCCTACAAACATCCTGAGCCCCTCCAGTGATTCCAGTGGTATCAGCAGTAAGAAGAGCTCCTTTGACAACTTCCAGCTAGATGGTAGGCTTCAATTCCATTGAATGAAATTTTCAATATTTTTAATAATCTTCAAATTCACATAATTATAATTGGTGCAATAAAAAGACAAGTTTGCAAAATGACCCTGAAAGTTCTGAATAAAATTTTAGCTGTAAAGTTGTCTGAGAAACTGGGATTATTTTTTTACTCTCTGTTTAGAATAAGGTATTTATGCATAGGAAATATTATCATATTATAATTTGAATAACTTTTTTGTCCTGTAGACTTATCAGAGATCCAGCAAGAGTTGGTAGACATAAATCAGAGATATGACATCCTGGGAGAAAGGCTGGCAGACAGACACCAGGAGCTTAGGAACATTGTAGAGAGTATGAAGAGTTACCTACAAAACATGCAGGAACTCCTGACCTGGATAGACCTCAAGGAACTGGACCTAAACATACAGGGGGGACTCCCCACCAGTGAAAGGGAGGCAAAGAAGCAGCTCAAAGAGCACCAGGTCAGGGAACCAGTATATTAATTTTATTTAAAGGGAGGGAGGGGGTACTTTGCATCTATTGTTTAATAGAAATTCTGATTCTCTTTGTCTTTTGTATGTCATTGTCTGTCTGTCAAGCAGGCATTTTTGTTGTTAAAAAAATTTGAGGTTAAACTTCAAGATATTGTTTCAACTTTTGGAACTTAGTTGTTTGAGGAAGTATTGCATATTAAATTTGAGTGTTGTGAAATTTTGCTTCATTAACCTTGATACAGGATGTATTTATACATTTCATTTTCTTGCCTTTTAGGAATTCCATGCAGAACTTCTTGGAAAAGAAAATCTAGTATCTGACATTAGGAACAAGGGACAAGAACTTCTCAAAACCAAGCAAGGAGTACCAGGGCTAGAAGTGTGCCATCAACAACTATCAGAGCTAGGTAAATTGTTGAACTGAATCTCAATACTGTAAACCAACTCCTATTCATGACAATTTTATTTACCAGGGATAAACTAGTTTGGGACAATTAATTTTCGCAATCAAGGCTCTTTGGATCTGTTGTTAATAGACACATACACTTTAAGGACCCGTTCATGACGAGAAATATTCTTGATGACATACATGTAGCTCTCGCAAATTTTGCGAAAATTTCTCGCACTCGAAATAAAATTTGGTTAGCAGTAAGTCCATGTACTTTACTATTCTGGTTGATTTAGATAATCTCCAATGTTGACTTTTTTCCTTTAGATAACAAGTGGCTGGACATCAAAGTCCTGTCTGAACAGAGGAGGAAATCCCTGGAGGAAATGGTGAAGAACATCTCCGCTTTCAAAGACGCCGGAGTACATCTCCAGAAATGGATCGCTCAGAAGGAGAAAATGATGGCAGTTCTGGGTCCTATCTCCACAGAGAAAGAGATGAACCAGAACCAAGTGGAACAGGTCAAGGTCAGTGATATGTATATAAAGATCTAAAACAACCCCTCCCCCCCATATTGTTAAAGAGTTCATTTTACATGTAAAATTTCTAAGGAGCTACAGTAACTGGCTGATATTTTGCCTTTCTGTGTGTACATAGCAGTTATGCTCAATTTTGCCTTTTCTGTGTTAAAAAAATATCATCTCTGTATGCCAGACAAAATTAAATAAACCTAGTTAAGTTTTGTTTATTAGTGTTTATGTTGTAAATTCTACTAGTGTATCTTTCAATATTCTATTTAATGATATGATGAAGTTAAAAAATTCTTCAGAATTTGTTTTAATTTTTACAGTTACTGACAGAAGAATTCAAAGGACAAGCTCCCCTGTATGAGAAGTTCATCCAATCTGGACACACCATCCTGGATCTGTGTGAATCAGATACAAAAGATGCCAGTCACATCAGTGAGAAAATGGACATCATCAGCAAGGACTGGAGCAGGTTAGAGTCTCGACTGCAGGAGAGAGGAAAGGCCCTGAAGTCAGTAGAGGGGCTCAGTCTAGAATTCAACGACATCATGAAGACGGTCCAGGACTGGGTGGATGATTTCTCAGACAGGGTGGGGAGCATCACCCCAGGGATGTTGTCACCTGAGGATAGGGAGGCATACCTGCAGGAACTCCAGGTAAAGAGACATTGTCCTTTGTTATTTCATTTAAGTCTGTCTAAGTGACTGTTAAAAAAAATGAAAGTGATTCTTCATTGTATGTCAAGGATAAATATTTGATGAATTAGAGACAATACCAGAGCAAGACATTTCAAATAAGATTTTGATATTTGTTATAGGCACTTGACTCGGAGTTGAACAACCAGAAACTTCTAGCACAGAAAACTAAAGACCTCCATAAAAAATTATGTGATGTAACAAAAGACCCCAGCACTAAAACAGAATTGAAACACAGAATAGCTAACCTTGAAAAGCAACTAAGTGATGCAGAAAAACAAATTGGTAAGTTTATTAATGTTTATGTCATTTCATTTATTGAGAAAAAAACATGCATTACAACTTTTATAACAAAATGTTTCCTTGGCCTACAGGTGCTAAGAGGGCAGCTGTTGTCAAAACCAGTTCTGAGGGCCAGGAGCTTACAGACAAATGTCATGACATGCTTGACTGGTTATCGGACATACGGAGTCGACAGGACCAGCAACAACCTGTGTCAGGAAATCTCGATATTCTCAAAGAACAGGCACAGCAACAAAGGGTGAGCTGCTCATCTTCTTGTTCTCTGATAAGCTCCTTACATAATACAAACTTTTAAAAATACATTTCCAATTTATGATAGGTTATTATATTATGATGGCACAAACTTGCTGTTGTTAACAATTTTCCTCACCTTATTTTCAGATCCTGCATAAAGATTTGATTGACCATGAGCCAGAAATCAAGGACCTCCTACAGAGATGTGAAGGTTTATTACAATCTATACCACCCTGTAAGGAAACTCAAGATCTGGAGGACACAGCAGAGGAAATTCGAGCAGAATTTGAAGAGCTGAAACTTACTGCACTGGAGCATGACCAAAAACTTGAGGCCAGCATAAAGCATGCTCAGTGTTTCCAGGACATGCTTGATAAGCAGTTGCTTTGGTTACAGTTCAGTCAGGATAAACTTGAGGGATTCCAAACAACGGAACTCCAGAGAGATGTTATTGCTAAGAAACTCAGTGACGCACAGGTATTTGATAAGAGATTTAAATTGTTCTTTGTATATTTGCATATATTTTTAAAATACATGTATATATTTTAATTAAGCACATCTTAGTCTTTCTTTGGTAGAAATGCATGCATTGTGTTCTGACTTTACACATACCTTTTTATAAAAAGATATGAATATTCTTCGATTAAAAGATAGAAGATTCTTGTTTGTAAAATTCATAAGTAAGAACATAAGTTACTTAGAGAACAGTTCTAAAATGTACATTGGTTACAGAGCCTGAAGGCCGAGGTCAGTGCCAATGCTCCCGAGCTACAGAAATTACAGACAGAAGGAGAAACTCTAGCTGACCTTGTGGAACAAGATGGTGACATTGCTAAGGAGGCCATTCAAAAGGTGTCAGAAAAATGGCGGGGGCTGGACCAAGGTGTGACGGACAGGGTGAAGAGTCTGGAGGACCTGATGCAGAAATTGGACGACTTCCAGTATAACATGAAGGACTACAGGTCTAACTTGGCAAAATGTGAAGACTCACTGACATCTCACAGCAAAATGGGACCCACTGCAAAGGACCCCAAGCATGCAGATAAAATCAAGGTAGTTTAAGTCTGTATTGGTGAATTTCTAGTTATATGATCTATACCTCGAAGTTTCCAAGTATTGTCCACAAAGTATATCAACTGTGAACATGTGTATAGTGCCAAAATAAAGTTAACATTAAGAAGGAATAGGCATGCAAAGAGATATTTACCTAAGACAAGCCTTCTTGGAAAGAAAATTGATTTATCCTTTTACTTCTTTTTTCTTAAATACAGTAACTAGTTTAATGATAAAACTTTATCTTTCCATATAACCAAAGATTATTTGATTTTTTTTTCCAGTCTTTACAAGATGAAGTGGATGGACTTACACCCCAGATGGATTACCTAGAAGCTGTGATTGAAGATCTGAGTAACACAGGACATGGTACCGGAGACCTAGAGAGAGACCTCCAGAATCAAAAACAGAAGCAGGAAAATCTACAGAGTGATATCACTGACCTTCTCACAGAACTGGACGAGGGAAATCAAGTGGTCAGCGAATTCAAGGTTAGTCAAAATCATTCCATTAGTGTTTATATCAGGTTACATGATAATGAGTGAGATGTTGGTAGACTGTTAAAAGTGTGTCAGTATCATGCTTGTAAATAAAGAAAATAAACTGTATTTTTATTATGTCTTTACCAATTTATAATCATGCCAAGCACGCAGAATATTCTTGATTAAAGTGTATGTATTTTATATATGTATATTACAGGATGAGTTGTCTTCTCTTGGAACCTCTCTTTCTGGCCTTGAGGCAGACTTTGGTTCCATTGGACCTGCCAAGAGAGATGAGAATGGACTCAGAGCTCAGCTCAGAGAAGCAGAGGTGAGATCTTAAATTCACATCTAGATTATCATTATGTAGGAGGCAAGTGCCCTTAGGTAGCAATATTTGTAGAAAAAATTTTATGTAAGGGATTTTCAGTATTGTTATGTTATTGCAGGAATTTTTGTCCCAGCTGAATTCCTTGGAAGACAGAATTGCAGACACTGAGGAGAAAGGGAAGAATTTGGAATCCTCTGGCTTCTTCACTGATCCTCAGCTGGTTGAAGTGCCAGTAAGTTAGATTTCTGAATGTCAATAAAAAAATTTCTTCGAAATTCATTACTGACCTAGTATCTCATAAAAATTTCTTATTTCATTTCAATATGTAATGGTGTAATTTCAGGTTGATGCCCTAAAAACTCAGTTTGGTAAACTCAAGTCTAAAGCTGAAGCCAGCAGAAAAGACATTGAAGACATGCTAGACTTGCTAGACCGAGTCACTGATGATCTGCGGCGAACCAGAACAAGCATTGACAGAGCCGCAGATGAACTTGACATGCATGAACCAGTGGGAACTGATGTAGCTGCCATCAAAAGACAGCAAGATGAACTTCAGGTAAAATTCATGTACTAGTTTGTTTATGTGTGGATGATATTGTCAGGCTATCTCAGTTTTTGATAACTGTTTGTTGTTGTAGATGTTTGAAGGCTCCGTTCTTGAACCTCTACAAAAGAGGGTGGAGGATGGAAGTTCCAAGGCTGAGAACCTGATACAGACAGCAGCACCTGGGGTTAACACGGAACAGCTGGAGCAGGAGCTAGAGAGTCTGAATGACAAATGGACGGACCTCAAGAAAAAGGTCAGTGATAATAAAGATTGTAGGCATTGATAGTGTTCACTGAATAGGATTTCATTTTATATTGGACGCCTGTAAACATTTAGTGTCTATGAATTGGATGTCATGCTCTTAGTATTAACTGAAAATACATAACAAAATAGTACATTTTGATCAATTGTTTGGATTTTGAGGTAGCAGTGATGTGCATAAACTTGGATCACAATAAGTTGTCAAACAATAATATCTGAGGTATTCTTACGTCAGAGCTTGTTTTGGTATTGTGAGGTTATTTAGGTGGTTCCTCTTGACCAGATCCTTACTTCCTTTAGTTGTTAAGATCTGACCAAAAATTCGAAGTATCAGTGATACATTGTACCGGTATTTACAATTTACTTGGATACTTTTAGGTGTCGGACAGGAAGCACAACCTAGAGAATAACTTGCTGCAGGCTGGTAAATTCCATGATGCTCTAGATCAGTTACTGGTTTGGCTGAAGGACACAGAGGAAATGATAGCCAATCAAAAGTCACCCTCACCAGACTATAAAATCTGTAAAACACAGCTACAGGAACAAAAGGTACAACCTTCTTAAAACAAAAGATGTGGGGTTTTTTTTGACATTGATAGTGTGTATAATGCATGTAGATAATAATTATACTGCTTCTCTGCTTTTTCAGTTTTTGATGACAATGTTAGAAGACAGAAGTCCCAGTGTCAAATCTGCCAAAAATTCTGCTGAGTCCCTGATGAGAGGACTGAACCCGCAGGAACAGAAAGGAATACAGAATCAGGTGGCTCAGTTGGAGCGTCGCTGGGAGGCCATCTGCTCCACATCGCGGGACAGACTTGACGTACTGGAGGAAATGCTGGGGCTCTCCAAAGACTTCCAGGATCTGCACGAACCTCTGACGGCCTGGTTAGAGTCCGCGGAGAAGAAGTTTGCCTCACTGGAGCCATCTGCTATGGATACAGAGGGGATCGAAAATATTGTTGTTTCTCTCAAGGTAATACATTTTGCTTAACTAAAAACTAAACATTTCAAATGGAAATTCTTGTGTATTTTCAGTATATATTATATATTTATGAATTCTTATGCATGTGATTGTTTTGACATAGGACATGGAAAAGGAGATTCTATCAAAAGCAGATGAAGTAAAAGATCTTGCACTGAGAGGGAAAGATCTTCAGGATTTCTGCAAAGGTATATATTCAATTACTGTAAGAGGAACAAAAGTGTATTAATGGAAAGAAATGAATTCTGTGATGCTTATATATTTTGATGACACACCAATATTGTTTATGCATATTCAGGAAATGATGTAAAAGCTGTTCAGAAGAAAATTGACTCGGTGCAGGCAAGATTTACAGAACTGAGAGAGAAGGTACTAGATTCCACAGAACAAATGGAGGAAGCTCTGCCATTGGCCAAAAATTTCAATGAAGCTCATGCAGATTTCCTAGACTGGGTGTTAAAAACAGAGTCTCAGCTTCGCACCAAAGAGGCCACAGGTCAAGAAGCAGAGGAACAAGTGCAGGTAGGTCAAAGGTCAAACCATTTAAGAGAATATTTTGATGATGATTACCGTATGAATTCATATTTTTAAAGATTTAGATAATAAATTCATATTTTTAAAGATTTAGATAATAAATTCATGTTTTTTAAAGATTTAGATAATAATACTGATGATCACCGTGGTTTTAAAATCTTTTGAAATATTTATAACCCTATTCTTGTCTGTAGAAATTTATGGAGAAGCTACAGGACATCCAGCCAGTCCTTGAGGTCTTGAGAGAGGATGGGGGTAGCCTAGCAGACCTGGCCCCAGGGGACGCAGGCCTGAAGGTGGAGGAAACCATGAAGAAGGACCTCCAGCGTTATGATGCAGTCAGTGATCAAATTCAGCGCAGGTCACAGAAAGTCTCCAAATCCAAACAAAGGTCTTCAGAGGTATGTTATAGAATTCTTAACTCTAACCCTTTATAGAAGTATTCAGTAATTGATCATTTCTTTATGTTATCTGATTTACTTGAAAGGTAGATGGCATTATACTTATAAATAAATGCATCTGTGAAAATTTTCAGATTGTTGGTAACATCACTGATTTGCTTGATTGGTTTGATGATAAGGAGAAGATTCTAACCAATTCTCCACCAATAAGTACTGAACTTGACACACTGGACAAACAACTTGCTGATGCCAAGGTAGGTTAACAACTATAAGAATCTCTTATCTGTTTTCGTATTGATTCTTATCCAGGTTGTATAGTTTTAAATGTAATCACTTTTCTTCAGGTGTTGAATGAAGAAATAGCTGAAGAGAAAGGAAATGCACGAGATGTAATCACCCGAGGTAAGAAGATGATGAGGGAGAGTTCACTGGAGCATGACCCCAGACTCAGAGAGGCAGTGGAGGATCTAAAAAATAAATCTGATCTGGTGTGGAAGATGGGCCAGGAAAGACAGAGGACTTTAGAACAAGCTTTCCCATTGGCTAAACATTTCTGGGAGACAAACAAGGACTTGTCTGATTGGTTGGCAGAGGCTGCTGTCATTGTGTCAGATTTGAAAGTTATGTCCATTGATGCAGAACAGGTAAAAAAACAGCAAGAGCAGGTCAAGGTTCTGAAGCAAGAAGTCCAGGATCATAAACCAGACATTGACAGATTAAATAAAACTGGAAGTGCTCTCATCAAGATGTGTGGAGAACGGGAGAGTACCCAGGTCCAGAAAATCATTGACGACCAGAACACAAAAATGGAAGATGTCAAAAACTACCTCAAGGACAGGTCACTGTCCATTGATGAAGCTCTCCAGCAATCTGCTGAAGTAAGTAGAAATATTTGATTACATTTGTGTACAAAAATTTTATGCATAATCGTAAAAGTCAAAAATCTGAGGTACTTTATCAAAACACCTGTACATGTCAGTCTTCTTATCCATCTTAATTTAGTCAAGTACAATGAATATTCAAATCCAGTTTTGAGAATTTTTTTCTGAAATGTTTTTTACACTCTTTCCTTAGTTCACTGATAAATTGGAGGATATTCTGGAGACCCTGACCTCCACTCATGAAATGGTGGAGAACGCTGAGCCAATATCTGCCCACGCAGACAAAATAAAGGACCAATTGGCTGAAGTCAAGGTATATATTTGATACAGCAATTGCTTTTTATATTCTTCATACGATTGTGTGATTTGCAACTTCAGAGAATTAATCTTAGAATGTGATATAAAATGTTGTTGTACATCTTATAGGCATTTATGGAGGATGTGGACTCCAGACAGGCTGCTCTGGCTTCAATTAAGAACAAGGCAGAGGAGCTGATCAGACAGGCTGGAGACAAAGAGGACACTGCTGTACAAGGTAAGGTCTCTTCATGCTTAATTGTCTGACTATCTGATGTGACCAAACTATTAGTATGTCACCATCTACTTAAAGCTGAACACGATTCGTAAAAGGAATGTGTCCGCCATTTTTGTTCTCGAGTCTCGCTAAGCTGCAAACCCCTATAAATAGGGCAGAACTTGGTCACTATTCAATGTAATCAGTCGACACCAGTGTAGACGGACGTATGCTATACAGGACTCGGTAGCAAGAATAATAATTGTAATACAGTCAAACTTGTTTTAAGAGGCCACCTTTGGGAAGTCCGGAAACTGGCCACTTAAGACAGGTGGCCTCTTATTCCAGTTTGCCCTCGAAAAGGACATTTGGTCAATAAATAAACAACATTAAGCACTACAGTTAAATTAATCAATCATAATTATACAGTTCAATTTCTTGAAAGCTTTTTATGTGTATAATTATATAATAATTCAAGCTCATTTAAAAAGATTATTAAAGGATTCGAAATGTTTAAGGTTTTGTGCATGTTTCAATTCCTGCATATTAGTTAAACATAACTTGCATTCATAAGTGTGCTTTTGTTACATTGAATTATTAAATACTTTCTTTTAATTTTCATTTGAATAAATACATACAGTGGCTGACTATTATCCTTTTATAAAGAAAAAAATACACAAAAATACAGTGTAATGGTAAATAAAATAAAGCATAGGAATTTAAGTAAAAATATGTCAATAAAAATTTTACTTACATATACAGTGTATGTTAAAAAGATAGTCAGCAGTGTACCCCCCCCCCCTCAACTTAATTAATCGGTAATTAACTTACTTGCTGAAGTTTATGAAGTCTGATTAATTTTATTGGTTATAAAGCTGTCATAATTTCTATTTAACATACACAGACACACAAATAAAATTAACCAGTTGACCAGAGAGATGTATTTACGCAGTTGAAAATCATTCCATAACACAGGTGTCAAATGCAGTAGAGCGTGACTAATCCCTATCGATCCTCTCTTGTTGGTGAAATTTACGAGATAATCATGTCATATGAAGCACTTTGTTTTTACAAGAATAGCAATAAGGGCTTCTACATGGAATCAAAATCTAAAAGGTGTGAA
The DNA here is from genome assembly GCA_003671525.1 of Saccostrea glomerata. Taxonomy (NCBI): domain Eukaryota; kingdom Metazoa; phylum Mollusca; class Bivalvia; order Ostreida; family Ostreidae; genus Saccostrea; species Saccostrea glomerata. The sequence goes on along the minus strand of PRKT01000018.1, from coordinate 1,721,394 downwards.
TTTCTTTAGCTAGCGAAAAGTATCAATTGAAGTAATTAATTTCTTTTAATTTTTCAATCGGTGATCTTGAAAAATAATTACAAATTGATCTAACAGGACAAATATGTGTTTTTTCATAAACACAAACAGAGTTCAGCGTATCTAAAAAAAATTTGTTTAATTGCATTAATAGGTTAAATTGACTATCGAGGATATAATTACCCAAGCTAACACGTTTAAAAGATGTGATAGAATCGCAACAAGTGACGAAATGGCCGCCTATTACAGTGTCAATAAGACTGTTGGGGGAGGAATTGAGTGGCCGTTGGCCGCGTTACACAGGTGGCCGTTTATTCCAGTTAAAATATATAGGAAAAATCATCGGGGGGAACTGAAAGTGGCCGCTGACCGCGAGTGGCCGTTGATTTCGGGTGGCCGCTAAGACAAGTTTGACTGTACTTCATATAATGCAGAAAAGTAAGATACTGTACCAAATAAATTTACAATTATAGTTTATAGGTCAATGTACAAACAACACAGATAAACATAACTGCAATAAAATATAAACAAAGGTAATGCAATATAACCAGCACGAAAACGGGTTGCCATTCCACACCGATACCCGTGACAATAAAGCAGTCAGGTGTAACGAAAATCGACGAGTATACCCTAGTATTGATGTATCGTAGATAATGTTATTGAAAATGGCGTATGCCTATTTATGAGTCGTGTTCAGCTTTAAACTACAGACTGGCAATAAAATTAATTAAGCTTTGTCAGAAAATAGAAATGTTAAAAATCTGCAACTTTTGCCAAAGTCCCCTTTATAATTGACATTTATCATCTCTTACAGATGTGAAGACTAAGCTGTCAGAGCTGACTGACCTTTATGACAACATCTGTCAGCTGTCCTCGGCCCGCAGTAAGGACCTGGAGGACACTCTGGAGGTGTCGGAGAAGTTCTGGGAGGACTACAACAATCTCTGTACCACGCTCAAGGATCTACAGGATCAGATTACCTCCCAGGAACCCCCAGCCCTAGAGCCGGCCATCATCAGGGAGCAGCAGGACCTTCTAGAGGTACTTTATACAAATAAGTATTGGCAGTTCAGGGGGTCAAATCTTGTTATTTTGAACCTGCCTGGAATGACTAAAGTCTTGAAGATTTCAACTGTTGAAGGTTTTAAAGATATATTTTTTTGACTACTTACTAAGAACCTTTTTTTAAACACACATTCTCGGGGGAAATTTTGTAAAAGTTTAAGCTTGACTTTGAATAAAAATTTCAATTTCCAGACTCTCAAAGAGGAGATTGAGGCAACTCAGGTTGATTTGGATGACTTCAACATGACAGGAGAACAGCTGATGACCATGGTCGGTGAACCAGAACGACCTGAAGTTCAGAAGAACATGGAAGATGTCACTTCTCAGGTTGGCAGTGTGACAGAGAAATATGAACAAAGGGCAAGAACTCTGGAAGCAGCTCTGGAGAAAGCTGTGCACTTCCAAGATGAACTCATGGTAAGTTTACACTCACTGTAGTAGTAGGTTATTCTCAGATTTCTTGAAGGAATGTATGTCAAACAACCCTTTATTTCATTCATGATTTCAAGCATCTTGTTGTCGAATTCTTTTCAGAAAATCCTTGTGTGGCTGCAGAAGAGAGAGGTGCGACTAAGGGAGTTCACTCCAGTCGGCTCCGATTTTGACACCATCAAAGTCCAATGGAACCAAGTCAAGGTACATAAGCATTTACTCCTGTACACAGATATTGTTTACTCTCATACCTAAAAGAGAGTATTTTGATTATATGTATACATACATAAATATTAAAGGAATTAAAAGTCTTAGATAAGTATAAGCTCACAACAGGTCTGGAACAAAATTCTTTAAATTCTTGGATTGAAGTTTTTTGATTGTTTATAAAACAGGAACTAAAAACAGAGGTGGAGCCTAAGCAGGTGGACATAGAGTCACTGAACCAGAAAGGTCAGGAGATGGCTAAGGATGCCCAGTCGTCTGACCAGATGGTGGTGAAGGAACCTCTCTCCTCTGTCAACAGAAGATGGGACAACTTACTGGAGGGAATAGGAGAGAGACAGGTAAGACGTGGACAAAGTCGGAGAATACTGTTCTGTGTGATATATAATGGGGAATAAACTTCACCTGCGATGTTGAGAATTTGAAGTGTACATTTTAATAAAATTTTCATCTTCAGCTTTGAGTCTTTTTGTATAAAATTTGAGAAAAACAAACTGTTTCATTGATTTTATATGAAAACTAGAGCAAAAGAGCTTTCTTGCTTTCTAGTTTGGAAATTATTGAATGTACATTGTAATATCAATCTTCTTTTCTAGCGTAATCTACAAATGGCCATGCTGAATGTAGGACAGTTTGAACATGCTCTGAATGAGCTGTTAGCTTGGCTTGACAAAACTGATGAGACTTTGGACGATATGTCTTCATCTTTCGGAGAGCCCAAACAAATTGAAATTGAACTGGCTAAACTTAAGGTATTAATTATAATTCCTAAAGAATATTTGAAATTCCAACATCACTTATTCCTTAACTTAACAAGTACATTATTCACATGAAACCTGTAACAGTTAAATCGATTCTGCATTGTTACTGATTCTGATTAAAAGTAGGTTTTCAAAGCACACGTTTGACTTGAACGTAGACAGACATGGTTTTAACACACAAGTATGTACTGAATTTTGAAATGTCACCACTCTACTCAGGTTATTCAAAATGACGTGGACGCCCACCGTGACAGCGTGGACTCTGTGAAGGAGGCAGGAAAAAGAGTCCTGGCGACAGAACACGGTGGTGACACGGCAATAAAGCGTAAACTCGGCGATGTTGATGAACTCTGGGAGAAGGTCCAGAAGAAATCAGCCAACAAATTCAAACAAATGAAGGATGCCCTCAGAGAAGCAAAGACCTTTACAGGGGAGCTACAGGATCTTCTGTTACATATTTCTGATCTGGAGGGAAACCTCATCTCATCCAATCAGATCGGAGGATTGCCAGAGACTGCTAAAGAACAACTGGAGCGATTCATGGTAAGACATGACGAGACCTTAATTTAACTGATTTTGAACTTTATTTTCATTCTTAACTTGTCAGCATTTTGACTTGCATTGAATGGTTTGTAAAATTTATCATTAGAATCTGTATGAGGAGCTGAATGAGACAGATCCCAAAGTCCAGAAAACTGTAGCAGACGGTGAAAACCTGATCAGCAAAAGTAAGGACATCTCAGCCAACCACATCAAACAGAACATGGAACTGCTGCAGAATAGATGGCAGAACATTAAAATGAGAGCCGCAGACAAGAAGGTATATCCTAATCATTGTTCAGACCTATACTCCTCAACATGCATGTTTGCATGAATATCATTCTGTTATGTTCAATTTTGTTTAGAAAAGTGATGATTGAGCTTTGATGTTTATATTTCTATCTTTTTTTCTTTCTGTAGAAAAAATTGGAGGATGCCTTAAAACAGGCGGACAATTTCCATGAAGATCTGAACAGCTTCATCCAATGGTTGACGGAGACGGAGAAGACACTGAACAACCTGGAGCCTGTAAGTCGTCTGCTGGAACACGTCACACAACAGATAGAGGACCAAAAGGTAAAAAATATTAAGTTTGTTTCATGTGATGCAAATTGCATTTAGGTTTCAATTTGAATCGGTTACTGTAACCCTACTATTTTATACGTGTGACAATTTTTACATTTTCATGTATTTGAGATTCATCAGTTTCATATCTTAATATATGCAACCGAGGAAACATTAAATAAAAATACAATTAAATCAGTGGTTCATGACAAGAAATATTTGCTAGTAAAAGGTTTCACTTGATATTGTTCTTTAGTGTTAAATCAAGACCTTGATATAAAATGGAAAAAAAAAAATCTATTTGTGAACAATTATGGCCCTTGAAAGACCCAACATTAGGAGCACTATTCCTTAATAATACCAATGCTTGTTTATATTAGGTTCTTCAGAAAGACATCAGTCACAACAGAGAGAAGATGATAGCCCTGGATAAGACTGGTACCCACCTCAAGTACTTCAGTCAGAAACAGGATGTCATCCTCATCAGAAACCTCCTGTCCAGCATTCAACATCGCTGGGAGAAAATTGTGTCTCGTAGTGCGGAGCGCACAAGGCACCTAGAACGAGGTTACAAGGAGGCCAAGCAGGTGAGAGACTTATATACTGACTGATTTCAGTGGTATTTTCATATTCCTTTGTAAATTACGTAATCACCAAATAAAAAAATGAAATGTTCTGATTTTATGTAAATGCTACGAAAGCCATGAAGGGACACGCCAATTTCTCAAAAAAGTAAAAATTAATTTGAGATCTCGAATTACACAAACCGTTCCCATGGATTATCAATTCGTTCCCTCAATTTATAATTCGAGATCTCGAAATACACAATGCATTCCCACGGATTACCAGTGCGTTCCCTCGATTTATAATTTGAGATCTCGAAATACACAATCTGTTCCCACAGACTACCAATTCGTTCTCACAGATTATCAATTCGTTCCATCAAATTACACAATCTGTTTTCTCGGGTTGTAATTCATTCTTTCAAATTAAACAATTCGTTCCCTCGGAATGAAATCGATCCCACGATTTAATTATTATTTATCTGCACATATCGGATATGACAACACGTGTTTAATGATTAGAATATGAAGTAGTTTACATCCTACTTTTTATTACAAATTCAGAGAAAAATACTTTTTTCAAATCCATATGCTAGTACAGATATTTGTTCAAAACAAGTCTTAGACTTCTATGTTACATGTATATTAGAATAATTGAAAACCCTGGTAAAAGTTAACATATGGGTCCTGTTTAATTTTTTTCTAAAATAAATGTACGTTGACTAAATTATATAAAAAAAAAAGTTTGGAACCACCAGTTGCTGAAACAAATTACATGGAACGCATTAATTGATAATTGATACAAGGGATTGGATTTTCCAAGCCTTTATACATCTTCTCGGATATATGTATATGTTATGTTGGTATAAAATTCGAGAAAACGGTTTTCGAAAATCATTAGACTGATATGTTGATCAGTGGGATCGGATTGTGTTATTCGAGATCTCAAATTACAAATAGAGATCTCGAATTATTGAACTGTGAAAACGAATTATGTAATTCGAGATCTCGAATTATAAATCGTGGGAACGAATTAGTTATTTGTGACGATGAAATATGTAATTCGAGATCACGAATTATAAATCGAGGGAACGAATTGATAATCTGCGGGAACAGATTGTGTAATTCGAGATCTCAAATTAGATTTTACTTTTTTGAGAAATCGACGTGTCCCCTCATGGCTTTCGTAAAATGCTGATACTATAAACTTGTTCATTTCCATTGAGCAAAATTTTCAACCCTTGCAAGGTAAACTTTTTTATAGTTTACAGAAAGTGTACATTTAGCCTAAAGAGTTCATGACCTTCTTATGAAAGGTGTTACATCATTTTGTGTTTTGAGTTGAGAGTTTCCTCTGTATGTTTTCAGTTCTTTGTGATGTGGAAGGACATGATGGAGTGGATGCAGCAGGCAGAGACTGTGTTGGACGCAGACACTTCTGTCAGTAATGATCACGCTACCATCAAGGCTCAGATTGTCAAACACAGGGTAAAAATCAGCATAAAGAAATTTACCTGTAAAGCTTACCTAAAATTGTTAAAAGGGAGGAAAATGAGAAAACAATATACTAAGTTCCAAAGTGGAAAAGTAATGCTAAGTTTCACATTTGTCTATATAGATATTCAAGGATTATTAACATATTGCAATTTAATTTGTAAGCATATGAAATATTGAAATTGATTGATAATTCAAAGTACTGAAATTTATAGGATCAAAAAACCATTTCAATGAACATTTCTTTGAAGTATATCTTATAGATATCTTCAGTTCTCTGTCTCTTTTCTACTTATATAAATATGACATACATATATGTATGCTTTGTTAAATAGGAATTCCAGAGAAGTTTGGGAGCTAAGCAGCCTATATATGACAGTGTAAACAGAATGGGTCGCTCTGTGAAGGACAAGAGTCCTGAGCCAGATAGACCCCAGATAGAGAAGAGACTCGGCACCATGAAGGCCAAGTGGAACTCCCTCTGTGCTAAATCTGTGGACAGGTATAGGGAACACTACGTTAAATATTGAACTACATACATACTGATTGTATAGGTGTATCTATTTAACAAGAAAAGTTTGATATGCAAATGAAAATTTTTTACTTATGTAAATCAAATTTTAAGTTAAGAATTAGAAGTACACGTATAAATAGTTTGCTTTTGTAATTTGATGTTAAGCTTGATACTCATTGTTTACATAATGTTTGCCATTACAGACAACGTAAGTTGGAGGAAGCCTTGCTGTTTGCGGGTCAGTTCTCGGAAGCTCTGCAGGCCCTCCTAGATTGGCTGTCCAAGGTCGAACCCACCCTCGGGGAGGATCAGCCTGTCTATGGAGACATCTTCACAGTCAACAACCTGATGGAAATCCATAAGGTCTGTGAAATTATGTACAGGACATATTGATAGGTACCAGAAGAAAAACTACGCAAAATCATGTGTCTGTAAATTTAAACCCAAATTAAGTTAGATGGAATTAAAATTGATGCCTCAAACAATACATCAATGATAACGTTAATCTTTTGATAGGATATGTGTATATATTATTTGTTTTTCAGGCATTCCAACATGAATTGGGAGCTCGCTCCAACACAGTAGCCTTTGTCAGAAAGAGAGCCAAGGAGATGCTGGACAAATCAGAGCATGACACAACTCAGCAGCAAGCAGAGCTTATAGAGCTCACCACCATGTGGGACAGGATGTGCAAGCTGAGTGTGAACAAGCAAGAAAAGCTGGAACAAGCTCACAAGCTGGTATGAACATTCTGACAAACAAATCTTATAATCAAGTGGAGCCAAACTGAAATGTCTTCGGTATTAAGTGAACATGATTTAATTTTCATAAAAGATCAGAAACTGCTCTTTGTTACTGAAATTGAATATCAATTTTACATTTGCTTACAGGCTGAGGACTTCCATCAAAAGGGACAGGCCCTATTGGATTGGCTGTCCTCTGCTGAGAGACAGCTGAGGTACCGAGGAGCCCTTCCTGAGGAGGAGCTGCCACTCCTCAAACAAATCGAGGAACATAAGGTGCCCTTAAAACTGATTTTAAAGTGAATGGGTTCTATTTGTCGAAAAGGAGAATATAACAAGTACTCTTTACTTGATATTATGGTAAAAATTGGTTTCTTAGTTGTATTTAAATTGTCTATATACTGTTTTTGCTTTAGAAATTTGAGGAAGACTTGATGAGACAGGAAGCCAAGTTAAGAGAGACCTTAAGTATTGGACAGGATATCCTAAAGAGGTGCCACCCAGATGCTCTAACCACCCTGAAACACTGGCTGTCTGTTCTACGAGCTCGCTGGGAAGAGGTTTGTATACCCCTTTCATCAAATGATTTTAAGCATTTTTGAAAATAAAACATTCTATCTCTGAACTAAGAAATCATTTGAGATGAGGTGAAAGCTATTAAAAATGTATGTGTGACATTGCAAAAAAAATTGCTGTACTGGTGGTTTTCATGATTTTCTGTCTATTTCAGGTGACAGCAATGTGTAAACAGCGTGGCATCAAGTTGGCGGAAGGGCTGCAGACAATGAGACAGAATAATGCCATTCTAGATGATCTCCTGGCCTGGCTGAACGGAGCAGAAGCCACACTGATGGGTCTGGATCAGGAACCCATTCCAGGTGACATCCAGGTCATCATGGATCTCCTCAAAGACCACCAGGTGAGATTCCCATCATTGAAAAGAATAAACATGAAAAGGGGGGTACATGATATTGGGTAGAAATATGCACATTTTCATATAATGTGTCTGGCTATTTAGTGTAGAGGATTAAATTTATTTTATTTTCATGCTGAATTTCTCTCTTTTTAGGATTTCCAAAATGACATGTCTTCTAAACAGCCTGATGTTGATAAACTAACAAAAGGGGACCGCAGAAGGGGAACATCAGTGTCAGAGCCCGTGTCACAGATCCCTGTACTAAAGGCCTCACCCTCAGGGAGACACACGCCTATCAGGACCCCAAGGTCAGCACTTAAAAGATATTGATGTTTAAAGAACTTTAAATATTGTCATATGGAAAAACAAGTTTCTTAATTTGATTTACTGCTTTCATTCCAATAATTTGTTTCTTGTAATTTCTGTAATAATTCACTGCATGGTGTCTTAATGAGTTTCACATTCTTTCTAAATGTTTACATGTTGAGTTATGATGTACTGTGTGTTACTCATTGCTTGCTTTATGTTTATTGTAGGAAAGACCCCAGTGGAAGGAAGACCCCAGAGCCTGTGTTCCGGAACCCCAGGGTTGGGGCCCTCTTTATGAAATGGAGGACTGTTTGGTTAATGGCCATGGACAGACACAGAAAACTTCAGGATGCCCTTGACTACCTCAAAGAGGTTTGTAATGGTGTTTGCTTTTGCAGCTCTAGAAAATCAATACTTCTAAGATGATCCTTCAAGTTTTACAATGCTTTTTATCTTACCTGTATTTTCACTTAGTCAGTATTGTTGAACAAAAATATAAATTGCACTTTGATTTATTTCTAGGTTGAGAGACTGAAGGACTTTAAGTTTGATGACTGGAGGAGGCGATATTTACAATTTATGAGACACAATAAATCCCGAATTATGGACATGTTCCGTCGACAAGACCAAGACAGGGACGGAAGAGTCACAAGGAAGGAATTCATTGACGGCATCACCGCTACCAGTAAGGAGATATCTGTTATATTTGTATCTATAATGAATAAGATTATATAGTACCAATAGATATTTCTTTGTAAGAAATAAGTTACATTTTTTTTTACCATTCTCTTTTTAGAATTCCCGACAAGTCAATTGGAAATGGAAACCGTTGCCAACATGTTTGATAGGGATGGGAGTGGTTTGATTGACTATAAAGACTTTGTTAATGCCCTCAAACCTGATAGGGAACCCCAAAAGCCAATCACAGATGCTGAGAAAATTACAGACGAAGTCAAAAATCAAGTCTCCAAGTGTACCTGTGTCAAACAGTTTAAAATTCACAAGATCGGAGAAGGAAAATACAGGGTATGTATGAATAAAAATAAAATATTTGTTGCTCATATAATTTTATTATGAAATATTTTATTATTAAGTACTTATTTCATCAATCAGCAAATGCACTTTACATGATAGGTTGCATTACATGTAGGCTAAAATTAGCTGTAGGGGCAGTGTATGCTTTGAGATAAATTAACGATTTTTGTACATGTATGATGGGTTATCTTTCTTGACAGTTTGGAGATTCCCAGAAGCTCCGCCTAGTGAGGATTCTCCGCAGCACTGTGATGGTCAGAGTCGGGGGTGGATGGGTCGCCCTCGACGAATTCCTCGTCAAGAACGATCCATGTAGAGGTACGGTTCCCATAAAACATTATTTTTAAATAAAACACATGTTTATAAATCAAATATTTCTTTTTGGAAGAATTGAGGTCAATGAATTTGCAGTGTTTTTTGAAAATTGAGCATTTAACATAATCTTTCAGCAAAGTATCTGAAATATCACATTAGTAAGTTGGAAGTATATGTGCTAGTAAGATTTTAAATGCTATTTATTAGATTTAGCATACAGCTACATCCATGTGTATTTTAATTAAATGCTACATGTATTTATTGAATTCAGCATACATGCTCTATGTACATTTTTTGCTCATTATTCATTTAGTCATGGTTTCACAACAGCATAAAGTTACATGTACAGAACATGCCTAACATTTTTTTGATAAATAATAAAAAAAAAAATTGTCACAGCCTTTTCCGTATTGATTGTTTACCAGGGTTTCAACTCTCTGATCTAGCACAGTATATTTTAATCAAAAAAGAAACTTTTTGATCTGCTCCATTATCTTTAGTTTCTGTCAATGAAACAGTGTCACATACAAGCTATATCTTGTGAAGGCTAAATCTTGAGTTTACATGGCTGTTGAGTTGGTGTATGCCATCAAACTGTGCCAATCTTTAGTTTATAATAATGGTGAATTAATTTTGTCAGATTTAAGTAAACATTTTGAGACGTGCCCAGCATGTGAGTACACACAAGTTTCCGTTGCAGACCAGTTTTGTTCCTTTCCAATTATTTCATTATTTGGAGCAGAGTTGTGTTTTTATTTCATGGAAATGGGATTTTTTTGCATCCAAATGTACAGTTTATTGGCTCACCTGAGAAAGAGAGGAATTTCTAATCATAAATGACCTAACCCTTTTAACTCTCTTATAACTGTTTACAATTAATTTACAATTTGACAATTGTTTTAGTTGTTAATTCAATGTGCAAGTTTGCAAAATCATTACTGCTACATGTACTATAACTCAGGTGAGCACCACGGTGGTCTTGTTTTTATTAATGTATATTTTAATTTTTTTTTTAAATTCTAATTATATATACATGTATACATGTATATTTATGCTACTTTGAGGGAATTTTGTGGCTTAAATTATAATTTTCCATTCATTTCATTTTCCATTCATTGACATGGCATCCCTCAGTCAATATTTTGTTCTTCATTGGTTCTGTGTTTTAGTTTTTCCATGTGTCTGTCTTTTTTTTTGCTCCAGTAGGCCTACGAAGAAGAAACCGTTTTCAGTTTAGGGTTGTCCTGACACCAGAACAACTAAGTATGAAATGCAACTGTTGCCATAGCTACCCAATGATGCTTTATCTGTTGTTGGTTTATTTTTACTGTTGTGTTATTATCCCAGGTTTAAATGAAGCCTTATATTGTTGTTCTTGCATCATGTATATTTATAGAATTTGAACTACAGATAAGGTGTGATTTCCATTGTGATTATTATGATTAACAAATTTAAAAGACCACAAAGACTGTGCATGTACTTTATAAATTTCTTCCTAAGATTCAATATTAACCTTTACCCTTAATGCCTTATTTTATAAAAGTGTTAAATCATAAATGTATCAATAAATGGCTAATTATGCTTTAGAAAAATGTGATTAACACCCTATATGAGTAAATTAAGATTTACCAGTAAGTTCATAGGTAGTACACTCTGTACATGTTTATTTGATATAGAGGGGCTGTACACTTTGTGCACAGTGCTGCACACTTAGTTCAAACAATTTTGTTAAATGTATAGTATCCTTGATTGAGGTTTTTTAGGCCACCTTTTAAATTAGTTTACTCTGATTTATAATTAACTGATTCTTTTTACGACATTCTTAAAATGCACACAAACTCATTATACTAGTTTAACTTTTAAAATCTTTTTTTTGTGTATTAGTGACATATTTTGCACTTAAGTGGGATATTTTACTAGAACACAAAAATTTTAGTTTAATGAACTTTCAGCTGGCATGTCATTTTTTTAAAAAAATTGAGATTACTAGATATTGATTTAAGAATTGCACCATGCAGCCTTAATCAGGACTTGGTTGATATCGGACATCTAGGGTGTTATTCAGGAAATGCCATTTTGAATGATATTGTTTACAAGTGCATGCTCCTGTAATTTATAAATGACTTGAGAAATTAATATTATCCCAATCCCATTGTACTAAAACAGGACCTTATAACTTTATTGAAGAAATCACAAAATTATTGAAAAGTCTTGAGAAGTGTATGCTTAGCAAATGTAACACAATATCAAAGATATATAAGATGTTTTTGAAATATATTAGCTACTTAATCACTGTATACTTAGAATATGTGTGTAATTGCTAGTTAATCCATGTAGTTTGAATAATAGGTCATAAGAATTTTTTAAAGATAGTAAATACATAGTTTGAACAATACTACATAAAGACTCTATTTTCTGCTACAGCTAAGGGCCGTACTAACGTGGAGCTGAGAGAACAGTTCATCCTGGCTCAGGGTGTCAGTCAGTCCATGAGTCCGTTTGTCTCCAAGAGTCCGAGCGGGAGTTCTCACTCGGGAAGCTCGACTTACTCTGGAGCCTCTTGGAGCACAAGATCACCCAGTTCAGCTACAGGACCCATTACCAAAGTATGGGATTAACTGTAAACCAACTTTTATTCGGGACGACTTTATTTCGCGATTTACCGGAAGTAAACTAGTTCGCGACGATGAATATTCGCGATCAAGCCTTTCTGGAACCGTTTTAATAGAAATAGAGACTCTAAGAACCCTTTCGCGGTGAGAAATATTCGCGATGACAATGCTCTCGCTAACCTCGCGAAATTTTCTCGCACGCGAATAAAAATTGGTTTACAGTACTTCATCAGGGAATAGCATAAAACAGAACTTTAATGTATTTTATTCTGAAAAGAAAGATTTAAAAGATGTGACATACTTTTGTTTCTTGCTTGTTTGCTCATGTTGCATTAGATTATTTTACCTGACTGATAATACAGCTGACCACATATAGGAAGTCATTTTGTTTTTGTCTGATTTGGTAATTCATGAAAAAATTGTTACTTTTAGGTACGAGAAAAGACAGTTCACTCAACACCATGGCGACAGAATGGTGGGCGGTTGACCCCTGGCCCTGACGGCGAGGTTAGACAGATCATGTCCCATACTGGTGTGGACAGCACACCAAAAAGACCCCGGCATATTCCATCTCCACGTAATGTTTTCAGTCCCGGTGAGAATTTTCTACAGAAATTCTGTAAAAATTTTGATATGAATTTCTACTTTTGAAAGACCTAGCTAGTTTAATTATAACTCAAGCAATGTGCTTATCACTGTATTGATTTATTGTATCCAATTCAGTAAGAAGAAATGGAAATTCTTTAATTTTTTGAATGAGAAAGTTGAACAAAGCTTTAATTGTCTTGATTATAACTTCTTTAGCTGTTCCTGGAAGTGGAAGATCAAGTCGAGCGAGCACAGGTGGTGGCAGTCGTCCACCAAGTCGAGCAGACAGCGAGTGTTCAGAGATCAGTGAGCCCGAGATGTACACCACAGTCCAGCACGAAACAAAATCAGCTGGTGGACGTAAACAAACTGTAGTGACTTACCAAACTCATGTAGTCAAAACAAAGACTGTAGGAACACCTTCCTCTGCCAAAGGTTCTAAAATACCTAAACCCTCGTCAGTGCGGAAAAAGTGACCGTTAGAGAATGTGTGATTTACTGAAACATTCCTCACCACTGTCACCTGGGTTTACAATGACAAGACAATCGGTGATATACTCATGATAATCAAACAGCTGATTACACTGGCTTATACTGCTCTTATTACACGTATGTAATGCTAATATGGTGCTGTGCTTATAATCAATATGTCAAACGTGTATGGAAAAGCTTTAATACCTGACCTCATTTTTAGAAATGCCAGAATATGTATTATACTCAAGTATTCTGTGTTTTTTGTTAATTATGTACATCATTGATATTTAATGTACAAAAATTGTTGCCATGCATTTATGTGTGTGAATTGAATTAGTATCTGCCTTCCAACAATGCGTTCGTGTACACATGGTTGTTGAATCAACTATTTTAGTGTTGACTTCCATTCTTTAGATATCTCTTAATTCTACATTAGAGCTCTGTTGATTTCAGTTCCTTTGTTATCTACTTACTACATTATTAAGTTTTGTATGTTTTTATGTGTTGCCATAGATTTTTTTCTTGTGATTTTTTTCAATCACTTGTACAGTCATTCTGTTATGAAGAAAAGCAACACATATCATTTTTGAAGCATTTTTTTTATATTGTGGTGTACTATATGTGCTATATTTATCATAGAAATAAGCAAAAGAATGGAGATATTTTTTTGTTGCAAATTTTGATAATTGTTAAATATATCTGCAAAAGAAAGCTGAAGCAGAATAAATTTTTTTGATGTATCAGTTTTCAGAGTAAATCTGTTCAATGTCATGTAGACTTTTTTCAGCAAAGAAAAAATATCAAGACATGATATTATGCTGATTTGTGTTGATTACTTTCTGCAAGACATGTGTTGTTTTATTTAGTAAAGTTTTATTTAGGTACAAAAATCAGAGGAAGTAGCCATTTAGTTTTAGTTTGTTCTATTGCCAACTTGGAATGGAAAAACATGAATTAGCACATTCAATGTTTCATTGATTTAAAGTTCCCCCATACATTCATTAAATCTTCACAATATCTTCCACTGAAAGATGCTTCAGTGGGTTGCAAATCATCTATTTATTATAGCAAATTGTGATACAATTATATTTTATTATGTATATATTGATTATGTGCAGTTTTGTTTACATTATGTTTGGCATCATTGTCAGCTTAGTAGGCAATGATTTCTGGGGGATGTAGTCAAAATTATTGAACAAAGAATATGAATATTCCAGTTATAGAAAGGTAACTTTTACATGATAAATCAACACTTAAAGGGGTTTGGAAATGTAAGCATGTACTCAATGTATTTTGAAGTAGCCTGTGATTTGCATGGAAAAGATCAATTTATCCAGTAATTAAGGCCTGCACACAATTTTAATTGCAAGATTATGTTCTACAATAATGCTATATGTACCAGTTTAAACTTGTACAGGGTGTTGCTTTAATGCAAGTATTTTCAATAAAAGTATATAGAATCTCATTTTTAGTCTCTTTTGTTTGTTGCATCAATAGTACCCACCATATAACCCATGAAAAATTTCATTACAAGGTTCTTTAAAAACAATTTTGAAGAATTATGAACTTAGATGGTTAATCTACAAACTTGGATACATGTATTTCCCTGGTTTAGAAAAAAACAAGATGTCTGTAAAAAAAAAAACCAAAAAACTAATGACCAATTGTGGCAGCTTTTGGTGAAGGTAAAACTTTCTTGGTATTCGAACTCTAAAGTCAAGGTAAAAAAAATTATACCCAAGGAATGATGTCATAATTTAAATACATTTGAAGTAGGAAAGCCCTTACATCAACTGTTCAGGTCAAGGTTATTGTTTGCTAACAAAGGTCAAGGTCAAGAGGTCAAATTTGTTGGATCTCAAAGAAAGGTCTTGTCACATAGATTGCACATGGAAAATATTAATTAAAGGTTTAGTTCCAACCAATCAAAAGTTATGGGTAAGGTTAAAGTTTTGGCGGACAAATGGACATGCAGTTGTATAGACAAGGCAAAACGTATATACCCCAGAATCTTTGATAACAAGGGCACAAAAAAGACTGGAAATAAACTTCTTTGTAAAAAAAAAATCAGCATAAAACTTTTTCAACTATTTTGAATTTTTTCTCTCAATTAACTTAAAAATCTATGATCTTTTCTGATCACAATAGGTATCGATCTCACTGTAAGTTGGGTGTCTCTCTCATATCCAATTTTGTGTGAGTACATGAAGGGGGGAAAAGCCTTAAGACCTTGTGTTAATTTTAAAGAAGTGATATTAATACTAGGTATGCTCTTTATTGCAAGAAAGTGCAAGTCTCTAAATTTCCAAGTAAGACTTAACACTTGATGTTTCCTTTTATATTCAAAAAATCATTGGAAAATCATTCACAGATCTAGGACTTTTTTTCAAATTCTTGACAGAACATATTTTTGATGACCAATATGTATCAAATACAAATACATGTAACCGTTACAATATTGTACGAATTTTCGAGATTTCTAAAGCGAATAATTTATCGTACGAGTTGTCATGTTCTGTTTAGTTTCGGTTTCAAGTCGCACAAAATACCGTTCGGAGTTCCACGAAATTTGTGGTAAAATATAGATGTTAGTGCGATCTGATGGGCAACAGTCCCAGTAATAGCGACGACGAAGACGACAAGGATTTTAGAGAAGTATTAGTTTTTCTTCTTTTAAAAATATGCAAGAAAAAAATGTGTTGTTTTGGATGACGCTCTGGTGCGATCTGTGCGTTTGGCATCTCGTCAAATATCGATGAAATTGTTAATTCTCTTAATTCTTTTTAATAGTTCCAAGCATTGCATAATTTGTTAATATCCGTGAACTTGATTTTCTCTATATGTTCTATATTTATGAGGTAAGATTTGCGTAGAGGCACGAAAATTAAACAGTGATCATTGTGAGACACATCCTATTTAACAGTTCAAGGAAAACCACAATCTTGTTACAGATGTATCCAAAAAGTACATGATAAAATGGCACTATGTTAACTTTGTGTACAGTGAGTACTTTGAGTATGGATTCAGATTGGATATCACTTGATGTGGTGCGAGTTGTTATTTTTTGCATTTAGTATTATTAGTTGTGACAATTAATAATTGTGTAATGTAGTTACATTTAATATAATACATGTACCAGAATGAATGATTGATTTAAGTGAGAAAAAGTTAAGAGTGGAAACAAGCATCCTATATATATATATATTGTAAGAAAATTTTGTATAGGGTGAATTCACCATGCATCGGACACATACCTAGCTTCGGACAACTTTAGACAATAAATTCTCTTTCAACTTAAGAGTTCCATGTATTTATTTGTTTCTGTCTTAAAGCTGAAGATTTTAATTTTTTAATGATACCGATTGTTATTATCATGTTGTGATAAAAATACCCCGAGAATGGCCTTGAAGTTACGTCATATTTTACATCATCAAAGGGGAATAACCAGAAATTTATGATTTTGCGATTTTTAGAGTTATCGTTCTTAAAATTCGACTTCAACGGAACGAGTTAGACTTTGGTGAATAAAGTCAGAGATTGGTAATTTTACATAAATTTTAAAGAAATTTCACTTCAATGTTGGTATAATTCTTTTTAGAGCTGGTTTTCACTAGTATGTTTATTTGAAAAAAAAAAGTAATTGAATACAGAAATAGATTTTCAGTTTGTTTTCCTTCAAAATGATGGTTTATAGGTTAAAAAAATCACTATTTGTAGCAATTTTAAAGCATAGCTTCAAACTTTCCTGTAGAAATTGTATTTCAAAACTATACCTCTATTTAAAGAAAGAACAATGACTAAATAAACAAAAATTTCTATCTTTCAAACATGTCTGTTTTCAATTAGCATTTGATGGTTTAAAAAAAGAAGGTTTTTCATTCGTATTACCAAATCCAGCCAGTTGTTAATACCTTATAGTACCATTCATTGGACAGAACCAGTTCTTCTATATCAGTTGGTAAGAAAAGAAAATGACACATAAGAGGCAGACTTTAAAACAAAAGATGTTTGGGTCAATTTTGTTCTATTCAGTTGTGGTACAGATGCAGCTATGTTATTGGTAGAAATATCAATATCAAAATATCAAGATTTTAAATTAAATCCCCCTCCCCTTGATTTCATTCTTATTGCTGAAGTTGTCATAAATTTAGTTTTCTTTGTTTTCAGATGGATGGAAATAGCTCTGATGGTGATGATGCAGGTAAATTCTTTAGATTAAATTTAGTCTGAAAAATGGATTTGTTGTCTCACAGGACTCAATTTCACAAAAAAATAACTTCCGAACAAAATTCAGCTTAAATTCCTAAAATTATTTTTTATAAAATACTGATTGATTCATGTATCTTTTTTGTAGATGATAACAGTAGCCTTAATCTGACAGATTTATCTGGATTGTTTAATCACACAAGCCTCCGTACACTGGCTGCCAACATCAAGTAAGCTCATCAATAAATGGATTCTCTGACTTAAATTCAAAGATTGTAGGATACTAGATCAGGGGAGTATATTGTTTTTGTCCTGTCTGTCTGTTTATCTGTTTGTCTGTCTGTTGTCAACATTGACCTTCGCCATAACTTTTGAACCGTGAGAGATAGAGACTTCATATTAAGTATTCATACTCCCTAATTAAGCTCTTTCAAATGACACCAAGGTCAATGACCTTGTGACCTTAAGTGTGACCTATATTCTAAAAATATCTTTTTAGAACTCTCGCTATAACTTTTTAACCATAGGAGATAGAGACTTCATATTCAATATGCTTACTCCACTAATTCAGTTCTTTCAAATGACACCAAGGTCAATGACCTTGTAACCTTGACTGTGACATATGCTAAAAAAATAGCTTTTTCAAATTTTGTTGCTGCTGGGTGCATAGTATTTCACTAACACATCTTGTTCTTCATCAAAAGAAAGTTTTATTTCAATGTTTCTATTTGAAAATGATCACAATCATGATGACAATCAATTTAAAAAGATGACAATCATTTTTTAAAGGGAGGAGGTCCTTGAAAATGTGCTACAGCAGTACAGATTTCAGATCTTACGATGGCTGGAGGACAGAGAAAACAAACTAGAGGTATAATATATAACTAGAGACATTATTTTCACTCAATTATTTATCACTGCTGGACTTCTGAGTATAGAACCCAGTTATTCAAAAGAAAGATGCAAATACAGTATAATTCAAATTGTTGTGAATACAGTAAAACTCGGTTATAGCGAAGTTCTGGGGACCTGTGAATTTAATTCGCTATATCCGTAATTCGTTATATCCGTACAACGAATTCGTATAACCATATATAGCGAATTCGCAATATGCATGTTTTCCTTCAAGTGTTACTATCAAATATGTTAGGGAAGCAAATATTACAAAACATACCTTCGATAACTAAGGTTTTATTTTGAAAGAAAATAAAGTCAGTTCAATGTATCAAATTTTGAGATCTTTGAAAGTTCTTTATAAAAGATGTAAAATTCATTATATTTAACCTCAACGGGACTCAAAATCAGTTCACTATATCCGTAAATTCGTTATATCAGAGTTTGTTATAACCGTAAATTTTACAAAGATTTGTTAAGAATTTTGCCAGGGACCGAGAAAAACTTCATTATATCCGTGAATTCGCTATATCCGTGTTCGTACTAAACGTGTTTTACTGTTAATGGATAATATCATTTCAGGAAACTTTGACGATATCTCAGTTCTGTGATTGGCTCCAGAACAAGGGAGTGTCTAGAGAGGAGGCAGCCAGAGTAAGTATCACATGTAGGCTCAGTAGCTCATCAAGTCAGTAAGAGTTTGGAATTAAATTTATGGGTTCAAGGTAACATTGTGAAAACATGAGACCTTTTGGTTTACCATAATGTTGAGAAAATAGCACATGTATGAATGTTACTGGGGTTTTCTGAAAATGATTATTTTTGTTTTAATTAAATAAAAATGCTTCCAAAGGTTGCTTCTTTTGGATAGCTTTAACCTCAGTAGTTGAAATGTAACCTTTACTATTCTTGTGTTTGCTGGAGATGAATTAACAGACATGATTTCATATGAACACTTCATATTGACAGACTTTCCAGCAGTTTGATACTGATGGCAGTGGAGTTGTGGAGGTCAATACCATGCTGACCATCGTAAAGTCCATGAATGGTCAGAATGTGATGGGAGAACTAGGGAGGAGTATCAGGATGCTTCAGGCATGCTCACTCACCCCAGGTAAAGGTCACTTCCTGTTTGTCTGGAAAATTCATGTATTAGAATTTTTTTCTTATTTGACATCAAGATGAACTGGTTTTACAAAATGCAGTACCATGCAAGAGGTTGTGTGTGAATGCAGATAATGAAAAAAGAAGCAGTCTATATAAGATGAGCATAAGGTCACCAAAGAGAAGATCAAAGGGCCTATTTCCAATTACATTGGTTGTATGGTGGTACATGGACAAATACTATTGTATTACTTAACTTTTGTAGGATTTGTTGATGTGTATGCAAGAGACCATGATGCTGTACAGCAACATGCAGAAAAAATACTGAAGGTATACGTAGACATTGTTTATAATAATTGAAACTTTCATAATTGTCAGAATTTAAAAGGAAGAGTGTTTTATATTATGTACATGTACTAACAAATCTGCTGAATATTTCAGTACCTTATACGAAACAGATCTCCTAGTCTCAGTTTACCTTTCCCTTACCTGAATGGATTCAACAACACAGCAAGCATGAGGAACTTAGTCCTGAAGTCTGTATTCCATCAAATGAAAGACAAAGGTACAGTAGGTCTGAAGTACAGTCCAGTTTAAGGGAATTTACTTTCAAAAATAAAAAGAAAAGTACCCATTAATTTTGTTTTGATCTGTTGTCTGATTAAAGGAATAGGCTTTAATTTTACAGCTCCTTGTTTTTCCCATTAAAATGTTTTGTTAAAATCATAGAAATTATAGATTTTTCCTATGTTTGTTCTTTGATTCATTTAACAAGATTATGGTCATGGTCAGGGGACCCTGGAGACGGGGGAGGAGGTCAGAACCATCAATCCGTGCTACAGTAACATAGAGGTCTCCTCCAACACATCAGATGCCTATAGGTACCACATGAATTACTGAGTTCTCTTTCAAAAATAAAACTAAAGAAAGTTTTTAGCATTAAACTGCACGTTTTGATCACTCACCTGTAGGTGTTAACATATTCTAATCAATATTCCTTTCAGGTTAACGAATGGAGATCCCAACACGTTTTGGCAGTCTGATGGCTCCGCAAGGTCCCACTGGATTAGGTAAAATTAATGTTCCTTTGGAGATAGGGAAAGAGAATTGTACTACTGCTAAGAATTTGCTCTTAGAGTTTACTTGAATTATAAGTTTTACATGCATTTATTTGATGATAAAATGTTTCGTTTCAGGCTGCATATAAAAAACAATGTAGTGATGAAGAATCTGAGTGTCACTGTGGCATCTTCAGATTCTAGCTACATGCCAGAGCTCATTTCTGTCTCAGCTGGGAAGAATTTTCGTACACTTCGGTCCATAAAGGAGGTTACCATTCCAAGGTAGGAAGATGCTATTGCTATTGACTTAATGTTCATAATTGAAAAATTTAACCTGTATTCGTGAAAACTCTACTGATGTATGATGGAAAATTACTTTAATCTGCATTATTAAACTACACCTGTACATTATTTCCTGAGAAAAATTATTGTAGTGTTGAATTTTCAAGGAGAACTGTTTAACAAGAGAAAAATTTCTGTCTCCAACTAACATACCAAAAAAAAAATTACTTTCAGTTACATTACGGGTGATGTTACACTGCTACAGAACACAAAGCACTATTATCCAAGTAAGCCATCTCAGTTTATTTACAAGTGTATCTGTTAAGAACATCTTTGTCGATATTAAAGTCGCTATTATAACACAACCAAGGCAACAAGTGACCTGTCGTCTTTTCTCTGCAGTAATCCAGATAAACATCAAGAGATGTAGAAATGATGGCTGTGATACAAGAATCCATGGAATCAAAACAGTGGGTTATAAGTAAGTACCAGTAAACTCACCTTGATATTCAAAACAGAGAAATATTGTTATCCTAAAAAGATTTCTTGTAAACAAGTAATGTACAGCTGTATTTTAGTGGGCTTTTGTACAAAAATTTAGTTAATTTTTTTTTCAGAGTGATAAAAGAGGCAGGTATTAGTGTGGCGGATGCCTCTGCCATGTGGTATCTACAAGTGTTAGCCACCACAGTAACCATGACAATACCTCTGGCACCACATTTAAGGACAGGGATTCTGGATCACACAAAGTATTTCCTTCATTCAGTTTTATGCACCAGATTAGCTGTGGCAAGGAAAAAATAGATTATAATTAGATGATTATTTTATTGTAGGAAGGCCCTTGGTCATATCCCTCCCTTGTCTCTGTGTCCAGTCAGTGGAGATAGACCTAAATTCCTCACCAAGCATGTGCTGCAGGAGGTGGAGAAGTTTGTTACTGATATTGCATTGTGAGTCACTACTTTTACTTTCTTTTTATGGCACAGTGTTTAACATGCTGTAAATCAAATACACTTCACAACTTGGGCTAACAATATTGATATTCATAATAAAATAATGTAAACCAGTCTATTGATTGTCATTATTGATCATATTCTGCCTAATGCAGGTCAAAGATTTTAAGGATTTTTTAACAAACAGATATGAAGGAGAGGTCCTTAATGAAGGCTTGCAGGTTTTGTTGTCATTCAACCTGGCCAGAGGAAATGTGGGAGCTCTGTTGCGAACAATCAAGCTGCTCCAAGGTAACATGCAAAAAAAAAAAAAATGGTTTAATACCTATATTTGTTAAAATGTCATTTCTCATCTAAATGTATGTACTAATTGAATTTTAAAATTATGTACATGTACATTTGAGAAAAAAAAATTAAGCTAATAAAGGAAATATTTTAGAGAAAGGAAGAGGAATTCTAATTAATTATACATGTACATGTACTTTACTTAAATGCTGTCTATCTCTTATAGAAAATCCTGAGGTTTCCCTACCATGTGCAGATTTGCTAAGGCAGATGCAGCAGGCAAGAGATGCATGCTGGGAAAAGACTGGGCACCAGTTGACATTGACCTTAAGTGGTTCAGATGGAGGACAGAGTGATGAGAACACAGGACCAGAAAATGTTCTCAACCATTCCTGGACGATGCCTGTACAGTGTATGTAGATTCCTTCTTACATTATTTAGTATTTTCTTTGACCTTCTCCTAATTTCCTTTAAAATTATTAGCATTTGCTCTTAAATTCATCCCCTGGTTGTAGAACAATATGACCAAATATTTTTAAAAGTGAAGTTTTTTCAGGACTTGTTTCAGTTGAATGTCAAGGACTCCTCATGTCTGACAACATAGCTGAAAAGTTCTTGAAGTTTGTATATATTCAGAATGCTTCCAGCCAGACTATGGTATAAGAAACTATCAATGTTTTGTGCATTAATATGCTTTAGTTTTTACAGCCTCATACTTAACAAGTGATGGCAATACCAAAGTCAACATGGTCTTCAAATCCACTGAAACCATTCAACTGTCTAAACTGCGAATACGAGTAAGAAATTTATTTTTTGTTTTCCAACTGAGAGCTTAGATGCTTTGAAAGTAGGTAGGTCTTGAGAGAAGTCAAGAGGGTTTTTCCAGCTTTAAGCTTGGTTAACTAATTTGTTAACACAGAATATGAATAATTACAAGTTTTAGTTGTCAGAATAAATACTGAAATTTTGAGTTTATTGGATCACTTAAAAGTAAAGTATTGAGCATATTTCTGGGTTTATTATATGGAGATTTTATTGTAAATTAGGTAGTGGCTGTTTTTGCATGATGGGTGGTTATGGAATTCGATAGAAATGAACTTGTTTGAACATGCATATTTGTTGGAAAAGTTACGGGTGATGGTGTTAATATTGTACTAAGATTTGCATGTGTTGGTTTGGAAGGTAGAGTTATTGTATACAGCTTTGATTGTTCTAAACAGAAGTTAAATTTTTTATAAGTTGTCATTTTAGATTTCATTTTATTGAATTGCATTTACTTCATATTCAAGTTATATTGTCTTTGTGGTTTTTATTTTGTCCAAAAAATAATTAGAGACCAAATCAAATTGATCAGAAAATAAGGCTGTGTATGGTATATAGGTATGAATTAAAAAGGAATTGCATTTAACATGTAGATTTCAAAATATGATGAATACTTGGTGTTGTCAAAATATTAAACCCCTCACTGGGATGTATAGAACCACATGTATTCTACACACAATATGAAGGGAATGACCAGTAAGGTCTTGTGTATATGGAATCATATTTTGTGAGGGTTAAGTTTTCCTGACATATATTTATATTTATCAAATCTCATAAAGTAAACAAAGAATAAATCTAATTTTCAATATCTACTATAATATAAGATTGTTTATTATTTCAATCAACATCTCTGGCAACAAAAAGTTTGATTTCATTGCCTCTTTTTTTATGCATGCATTTTGATAGATAACTTTATTTAAAATGTACATCTTTTGATATTTTATAGGTTGCATCTGGTGGGAAGGGAGCAAGACGAGGGATGGTGTTTGTATTCAAAGATGATGGGTAATTATGGCTTGTCTCTATAGTGACAATATTACTTCATAAAGAGTGTGCATATTAAATTTGAAATCAGAGACTTTTAGACAATAGAGTCATTGTACTCTGTAAACACTCATTTTAATGGGCTAAGCTTGAGCTTCGGAGATAATAGATGTTGGATTCAGCAGATCCCTTTATAGACATTTCATAAATGATAATGAATCTGAGGTTATTAAGGCTTGTTCATGTTATTGTATTACAGTTCAAAGTTTGAGATGACCAAGCTAACAGAGCGATTTAAATCGTATGATTCCTGGGGAAGACAAGAGTACGACTACAGTGTACAGGTTCGGTGAGTCATGATTGGTTACTTTTTTAATCCAGTAACGTCTACTGAGAATTACAATCACCTTTGATAAGAAAAATCTTGAAAAGCAAAGTATTTTTAAGTCAGATATGAACTCATGACCAAGAATTTGGGGTAATTTTTGTATTTTGTAAGTGTTTTCATTTTAGGAATACTGGTCTGGCTGGAAAAGAAGATGATCCAGTAGCATTTTTCTCCTTTGAGGATGACTGGTGAGGGTTCCCTGTATTATACATGTATTCAGAATTTCTCAGACACTGCTATTTATAATGTGATGCATATACAGTGGAGCCTCATTTATCCGGACGCTTTGGTTCCTAATCAATTGTCCGGATATGTGAAGCGTCCAGATATCTGAATTACCCGTTAAACAAAACAAATAAACATTAAAAAAAAATCTGTTCCCTTGAAAAATCGTCCGGATTCTGAAGCATCTGGATATCTGGCGTCTGGATATCTGAAGGTCCACTGTACATGTATATTATTTGTAAAGGTGTGGGGTATAGAACAAATTATACCTATGCTTTCCAGTCAAAAGTTTGATTTATTGAAGTAATTAGTTTCTGGCACATTAAAAACTTTCAAACAAACAGCTAGTGTTAATGCTTGGTATGTGTTTCTTTATCAGTGATGAATTGGATGTACCTGTTAGCTGGCATCCCACAGGAGAGGTGAGTGAGTCACTGGAACCCAAATGAATCATCACCAAGAATTTCTTTTTAACTTTACAAAATTCTACATTTACTTGTACATGCACCTTTTCAAAAAAAAAGGATAGTGCAGTTAAATATGTTACCTTTTTCAGTATGTGTTGGTAAAATTTGTGGACACCAGACAGGAAGCCACAAAGATGGGCATTGTGGGAATAAAGTTTTACGGCTTCAATCGCAAACTCATTTTGACTGGAGAAGAATCTAGGGTTAGTTAATTGTAAATCTGGTAGTAAATGTGCAGACAAAGAAGGAAAAGTCACTATTTTGTTAATTCTGCAAATTTCCTTTTCTTTTTCTAGACCTATCCACTTTTACAAGAGAAGAAATCTGATTGTAGCAGTCTAGAAATAATACAAACAACTTTACAGTTTCTTATTGATCTGTCACAGGACCAGGTAAAACCAGTACAAGTGTCAGGTGACATGTAACTTTTGGTTATTGAATATTAATAAATGTCATGATAATAGTTCATTATGATAAAGAACTAAACCAGGTTTTCATATTAGTATGAAGTTTGTGCGTTATTTTATTTTAAGATGATAATATTTTTCATAATTTTTTTTGTATTTTTGTTTTTGAAACTTTGTGATAAATCTTCTGCAAATACATGTATAACCATTGATTTGATGTATTATCTGTAGGCAACAAAACTGAAGCATGGGATAACTGGAGGGAAGACAGAGTATCTAGAGTTCTCTGACACTCCACTGGAGGTCATATGGAGTTTGTACAGGGCATTCAAGTAAGTCAGATTTAAAGTCACACCAAGCACTGGGTTTAAAATTAGTTAATAGGAAATCACAAATTTTCGTGGGGGTTTGAATTTCGTTGTTTTCGAGGTATGAAGAGACCCACGAATTTATGTCCACCACGAAATATAAAATGTTACATCCATAACTACTCAACAATTCTTCATCCACGAATTCAAATCCCCACGAACAATGAATTTTTACTCAAACCACGAAAATTTGACCCCACGAAAATATGTGATTTTACAGTAATAGGAAATCCTAATGATAATTCACAATTGTTACAAATACTGACTGTTTTGTTTCAGTGAGACAGAGAAATGGCAGTCGTGTGCCCTGTTGATTCTAAAGCTCCTCCACTGTCTTCTGCCTGTGTTTACCACCATGACAGAAGAACGCAAGGTCAGTGTCTCTGTCAGAAATCTTTGTGTGTGTCTTAAAATACCACATGTGTAGTGCAGGCGTGAACTGAAAAATGAAATACTGAGAGAGAAAATCTTTACTTTTGTTGAATGCAAATCTATTTTAAGAATCGAGATAACAGTACTTTGCTGTGTGTGTCTGGAATGTCATGTAATGCACATACATGTATATATATCAGCCTTCTATATGATATTTTTTTTGGACAGAATTCCTCAGCAGAGTTTTTTGACCATATATGTAATTTAATTGATAAACCAGAAAATAAAGAACAATTATCAACACTGTATGAATTGTGTCGTCATTTGATCATTGATGGTGAGTACTTTTCATGTACAATAAAGAGTTAAACAAATGAAAATAAAGTCAAAATGATTCTGAGTGATCTGTTAGAGAATGAGATCAAAGATCAAGGAAATTCACTAATTGTACTTTTCAGGTGCTGCAGTATTTTTCCCAGATAAGGAGGCAAGAAGAGAACAGTTGTTTACAATGATGCGGAATGTGGAGGCAAGCAAGCTGATTATAATTTTCACTTTTAAACAGATACATGTAAAGCCTTACTGATCCATGTCAAGAATCTCTTTGAGATTTTCCTACATTTCCTTTGTAGATTTTGTCCAAGGCTCCATCTGTGATGTTGGTCTTCCAGTCTTTGTGTCAATTCTTTAGTTCTGTGGATCCTAGCGGTTTACTGGATTTACCCAAACCAAATACTCAGGTCTGTCTTTAGAAAATTATTTTCTTTACTTATATGCTAAAGAAAGTTCTTATTTGGTTTTGTGTAATATTCACAGCAAAACTCGTTCCGTTCAACTAATGAGTAAAGAAAACTGAGACATTTGAATAATTGTTCTGCAGTTCACACTACCCTAATCAAAAGCCTATAACTTTTCTTCCATTGCTGCCTACAGAATTATGATGTTGGCAAGGTGTTGAGAATTATGGAGACCATGATATCAGTATCTAGTCACGAGTGTACAGCCACACTCAAGACTGGACAGAGTCAGGTTCAGATCGAGCCCCTCCTACAACTCGTGAGTGCACTCCAAACGAGTCTACTCAGCTGGTGCTGGGCTCAGATTGTACCAGAAGATGATGGGAAGAAAGAACTCAGCAACATGTGGAGGGAGAATGCCCTTCAAGTGATATCTAAATGTTAGTGCATAGACTTGGTAACATTTTTTTAAAAAGAATATGAAAAGTAATTTATCAATTGCTGTGATTTTAAAATTTGTAATGCTATTAATCACTTTGTGGTCCCTTTGCTTGACAGGCATTAAACTTTGTACATTAGCCCCATAGAGGAGTACCAATCAGTTTGCAAGTCACACTGCAGACATTTTAAGCATCAAGTTAATCCTTTTCAGTTTAGTAACATGGAAGATTGTATGTTTCTAAAATAGTTCTCCTTGTTGTAGATTCTGTATTTGTGGCAAGGAAAGCATCAGAAACTTGTAAATTACTTCAGACCTGTGATAGCAAAGTGAGTCAAGTCTGCTAATAAACAGCTGGTAAAATAAAGAAGACTGGAAACCATTATTTTGTTTTATTCTTACAGGTAACATACATGTATATGTGTATTTATGTTTTCAGTTTTCATCCATTGAACTGCTGGAAAATTCATTTCTAGGAAGCACTGTCCGGCAACTAGTAAGACAATAGTATTAATATCAGTATGTTGTAAAGTTTTCAATGCAATTGTTTATTTAGTTTTTTGCCCCGTGCTTCCATATTTATATAAAACACCTAAGGACAGATAAATGTAAGATATTTTTACTCTGTAGGTGTTGATCCTTAACTTCCTGTGTGACAGCTGCTGCTCAGAAACCAGGATTCAGCTCATCCGAAGTTTCCAGTCCCTGTGTGAAGATCTACAATGTCTTTCAGAAAAATTACCCAAAGTATTCCCTCCAGTAAGTCAAGAATTACTTAGTTTGTGAATAATGGTAGTTACTGTAGAGGCAAACCATCTGTCTTTATGTTATTGTAGCAGCATGTATTTGTGTCCCTAAAAAATTACATGAAATGTTCTAAGGATGAATAACAGATAAAAAAATTCCATTTTCTATGTTAGTTTTCAAATCAGAGCTGTTGAATTTTTGTACATTCTTTTGACAACATTATTTTTCAGTGTTTGTTTTCTTATCACAGCTGTAGAATTGTTATACATTCTCTCTGATAAAGATATATGTAAATCTAGAATTGTTTATTTTTTATTGATCAGATCAACAGTGAACACTGGACCAGTATTCAGACCGAGGACATCGTTCTCAGGACCTGGGAAGTCGAGTCCTCACATAATTACGAGAACAATCAACACCAGACTCAGGTGTTTACCTGTCCAGGTGCTAACAAGTTTGTCGTGGATTTTGATCCAAGGTGTGAAACAGAGAGAAGGTATGTCTTCAACAAAAGGAACTCTGTTAAGACTAGATCCTGTTAATTAAAGTCATGTAAGACATTTCAAGATCTATGAAAAGATATTTATTGGATTTTTTTGCTAAATTACTTCTAACTGTTCAGAGAGCAATCAGTTATTAAGTTGAAGACATGGAAATAAATGATGGTCAATATTTTTGTTACAGGTATGACTATCTGACCTTTAATGATGCTAAGGGAGTCCAGATGAGATTTGATCAGAAAGTAGGAACCTCTAAATGGCCGAAACAGGTCAACTTCAGCGGGCCTCATCTCCACTTCCTGTTTCACTCTGACAGCAGCAATACAGAATGGGGCTACAAGTTCAAAGTAGGTCACCCCTAATTTGCATAACTTTGTTAGTTAAAACATTCAGTGGTTTCTTATATTATTAAAATAATATTATAATCATTTTATTAAATGAACCTTGCTTTACCAATATTAACAGTACAGAATGCTCCTGTGTAATTTCTTAGTTTCACGAGTTAACCCATTATGAAATCTGATAAATCAAAAAATTTATGCAGTTTATATTGTATAAAGGAATTTCTACAATCTTTGTCATTTAGAAATGACCACTTCTCTCTTAATATGAAAAGTATATTCAGTGATGAAGACGTTTCCTCTTTGTTACAGGTGACCGCTCGAGGAAGTCCGGACATCCCTTTATCCTGGCCCTTTGACCTACAGCTCAGTCTGACCAAACTGATGGGGCGCCTCTGTGGGGCAACTCTCAAAGCTAATCCTTGTAAGTTGTCCAGCTCATATTACTAAATGAATGTTGTTGATCTCCTTTGAAGCAAAAGCTTTAACAAATTAAATAATTTAAAGCAAAATTGAAACTTAACAAAACTTGATATTATTTTCAGGAAGAGTAAATTTCCATAAGTATCATTGAAAAACAGTGCCAGTGTCATGCAAAACATGTTACAAATATTATAGTGAAATACAGTCAAACTTTGTTAATCCAGATGCTTGTGTTTCTAAGCTATTCATCCAGAATATCAAGGTTCTGGTGTATATGAGTCTATAATTTTCCAACTAGTTGCTGTGATGGACCCAGTGTTAGGGGGCGTGTCATCAGAACAGGACGTCCTCAGGAGTGAATTGTGGACCTCCCTGTTCCGTGGGGGGTACATGATCGGGAGGTTAGAGAGATCCCTGTCTGGAAAACTGGCCACAGCTGATAGCAGTATCTTAGAATTCCTCTGGAATATCCTCAACAAAAAGGAAGGACTGCCGACTAAACTTATTGAAAAGTAAGAGACATTAAATCTTATAATCTTATGGATGATTAAAAAAATAAGCACATGTACTTCTGTCATTTAGATGAATTAGATGAAGTGTGTTAGGGTGTGACACTGTAAGATAACATTCCATTTAACATATTCAGATGTAAGGAGCAACAGAAAGGTGTCCTAATAGAGCGAGGTGATACAGACGAAGCTATTCTGGCAGTTTTTGCAGCCTTGGTTTGGCATACCCAGCAGTTAAGAGAAGATCTCCAAAAATTAGGTCAGCCATCTCAATATTTACAGCTGTAATATCACAGAGCATTAATTCATAGTTTAAAAATCTCCCCATCCTTTAGAATGGAGAATTGATATATCACTGTGTTTAATCTTGTGGACATTATTTAACAGCTCAGAATCCAGAACTGCCTCTGTCAGAAGGACTACTTTTAGCATACTCCACTGCACATTCCTTAAAGGCTCAACTGGTAAACTTCTGAAAAAATAATTATCGGAATACAGCTAGGTCTTTGTGAATGGATCATAAATAAAAGTTAGATAATAAAGATAGAATATGAAATCCTTGCACGGAAATAAGTTTTTCTGAGATCTTTTTAATATAGATTAAAAGAGCTTCACACCTATTCTGTTTTGATATCCATTTCAAGCAAATCATTGCAAATCATTGCTTGTTATGTTATGACCTGAAATGCAATGAAAAGATTTATCAGAAAATATGGATGTTTCATCTTTAACATTGTAGATGTCCCAAAAGCAGAAATTGGCTGCTGAGAAAGAAGAGAATATCGAAATACAGGATCCAGGTAAAACTAGACCTTCTCAAATGACAATTGTACAATTATTGAAAGATATACCCTAAAATCTTGAAAATAAGACAGATTTAATAATAAGTTGTTTTGAAAATAAGCCACCTATTTCTTGCATTAAAAATTACTCGAAAATAAGCCAGTTTTGAAAATAAGCCGGTCATGACAATGCCATTTAGGAAAGATGTTAAACGTTTGACGATTTCCTTGTCTTAAAAATTTAACGAGTCAAAACTTCGACGATATTTTTAATGTGCAAAATAAAAATGAGTTATCTTTCTTTAATTCATTTAACCTTTACCAATTTCTGCTTACGACATAGTACGAACGAGTACGAGTATCGACGACATAGTACAAACTAAGTCTGTGGCTACTAATGAACTTATGTAAAATTACTAATAAAGGGTAGTTTTTAAAGATTTTTTTATACCAGTAAGCATGTTACGCTGGTTAAAAAAAAAGTTCATTGCGGAACCAGCTAACATGGTGAATTTTTTTCCTGAAATTGTCAGAAACAATAATTATCTCGTCCAGACCTGTACAAGCTAACCATGTGTTTAAAGTTGTTATAATGAAATAAGTGAATGGATAAAAGGAAGTTTTTGTTTGTAAAGCATTTAACTGTCAGGTAATATTGCCTGAGGCAAGAAACTTGCATGCTGATCGGCAGGGCTTGCTAGTAATTACATTTCAATGTACCGTATATTTGAGTTGTTTAAATATGTTTGTTTGACTAATGTCTCAAGTGATTCAATCGCAAGCTAATATCTTATATATTATTTTTACTTTTTAGGTCACCTGAGTAAACTCAGGTGACCTATTGCTATCTGTTTTCGTCCAGCGTCGTTCGTCGTGTGTTAACATTTGAACATTTTCAGCTTCTTCTCTGCAACCACTCAACCAATTCTCACCAAATTTTATATAAGGCATCTATGGGTGAAGGGGAACAAAAATTGTGAATTTCATGGTCCCTGCCCCTCTGGGGCCTGAGGGGTGGGGCAAAAACTACTAAAATTAGTGCAATCTTTAAAAATCTTCTTCTTAACTCATGGACATCAAGCAGTCAAACTGTTAGCATGAATGTAATGACTATTGAGTCCTCTACCAAAATTGTGAAATTCTTGGCCCTAGGGTTAGGGGTTCTAGTGCTAGGGTAGGGCTCTATTGATTATATAGTGAAAATGCATTATTTCTTTAAAAATTTTTCTATGCTCCTGGGTATTAAATAAACTAACAAAGTACATAGTTATGATGAGCAAGAATGCCTCTTGCAAAATTGTGAATTTAATGGCCCCAGGGTCAGGGGTTCTAGTGAAAGGGCAAGGCTCTATTGATTATATTGTGAAAATGCATTTTTTCTTTAAAAATCTTCTTCTCTGCTCCTGTATATTAAGTAAACTAACTAAGTATATAGTTGTGGAAAATAAAGGGTTGTTTGACATACATTCCTTCAAGAAATCTGAGAATAACCTACTACTACAGTGAGTGTAAACTTACCATGAGTTCATCTTGGAAGTGCACAGCTTTCTCCAGAGCTGCTTCCAGAGTTCTTGCCCTTTGTTCATATTTCTCTGTCACACTGCCAACCTGAGAAGTGACATCTTCCATGTTCTTCTGAACTTCAGGTCGTTCTGGTTCACCGACCATGGTCATCAGCTGTTCTCCTGTCATGTTGAAGTCATCCAAATCAACCTGAGTTGCCTCAATCTCCTCTTTGAGAGTCTGGAAATTGAAATTTTTATTCAAAGTCAAGCTTAAACTTTTACAAAATTTCCCCCGAGAATGTGTGTTTAAAAAAAGGTTCTTAGTAAGTAGTCAAAAAAATATATCTTTAAAACCTTCAACAGTTGAAATCTTCAAGACTTTAGTCATTCCAGGCAGGTTCAAAATAACAAGATTTGACCCCCTGAACTGCCAATACTTATTTGTATAAAGTACCTCTAGAAGGTCCTGCTGCTCCCTGATGATGGCCGGCTCTAGGGCTGGGGGTTCCTGGGAGGTAATCTGATCCTGTAGATCCTTGAGCGTGGTACAGAGATTGTTGTAGTCCTCCCAGAACTTCTCCGACACCTCCAGAGTGTCCTCCAGGTCCTTACTGCGGGCCGAGGACAGCTGACAGATGTTGTCATAAAGGTCAGTCAGCTCTGACAGCTTAGTCTTCACATCTGTAAGAGATGATAAATGTCAATTATAAAGGGGACTTTGGCAAAAGTTGCAGATTTTTAACATTTCTATTTTCTGACAAAGCTTAATTAATTTTATTGCCAGTCTGTAGTTTAACGCTGAACACGACTCATAAATAGGCATACGCCATTTTCAATAACATTATCTACGATACATCAATACTAGGGTATACTCGTCGATTTTCGTTACACCTGACTGCTTTATTGTCACGGGTATCGGTGTGGAATGGCAACCCGTTTTCGTGCTGGTTATATTGCATTACCTTTGTTTATATTTTATTGCAGTTATGTTTATCTGTGTTGTTTGTACATTGACCTATAAACTATAATTGTAAATTTATTTGGTACAGTATCTTACTTTTCTGCATTATATGAAGTACAGTCAAACTTGTCTTAGCGGCCACCCGAAATCAACGGCCACTCGCGGTCAGCGGCCACTTTCAGTCCCCCCCGATGATTTTTCCTATATATTTTAACTGGAATAAACCGCCACCTGTGTAACGCGGCCAACGGCCACTCAATTCCTCCCCCAACAGTCTTATGGGATTTAAAAACAAAGCACCTGCTCACATTAGATGGGGCAATCTTTGAAAATTTGGTTGATCCTTTGTCTGGTGAGTACATTTATCCTGATGGGAGAAGAATATCATTCTGTGAAGCAGTGAATAAGGGACTTCTGATTCAAAACTTGGGAAGCTCAGACTTGAACCTTGTTGATGCTATTCATGAAGGAGTATACAACAGTGAAACTGGTAAATTCATGGATCCAAGAAATGGAGAACTCTTAGGAATGAAACAAGCTATAGGAAACAAATTGATTAACTGTAGTGACATTGTTATAAAGAATTCCAGGTATCAGAAATTCTCAACTGTAGAGGAAGCTGTGTCATTGAGAATCCTAAAACTAGGCACAAGTGAGATTCGTGGTAACGATGATAATTTTATTGATCTCAAAACTGCTCTCAGTCAGGGATATATACAGCAAAGGTCGCCTAGTGAACCAGTAAATCTGTCAACAGCTCTGGAGAAAGGAATATTTAACAGAGATTTAAAACAGTTTTTGGACCCTGTATCACAAGTGTATTTGTCACTGACCGATGCTATTGAAACAAATGTCATAGATCCTCAAAGGACTCTAGTCAAAGACTCTAAATTTGATCTCTATAAACCTGTTAATGTTGCTATTCAGGAGGGCATTGTTAACGATTCAGAGTGTTCAGTATTAGATGTGAAATCCCAAACAAAAGTGGACTTTTCAACAGCATTGTCCCAGAGACTGATGGTGGAAATGCCTGCTCAAGGTTTCTGTCTTGTTGATGCAGTTCAGTTAGGATTATTTCAACAAAGTTCTAATTTATTTTACAATCCATGGACAGAGAAGTGTTGTAGTCTGCAAGATGCTATCTCCTGGGGTCTAATTGATGAAAAACAGCCCCAAGTCCTTGTAGTGGAAAAAGGAATTCTGACAGTAGTAGAGGCTGTAGAGCAAGGAATATTGGATAAAAAGACTTGTGTGTACCAAAAACGTTTCACACTTCCTGAGGCAATTTCTAAGGGACTTGTGTTCAAGGTTGGTCAAAGAACTGTTCAATCTATTATTACTGTTGTGCAAGATTTATTGAAGGAAACAAATGCCAATTCATCTGCCAGAGCAAGGTACATCCTAGATTCTGATTCAGATATCTTAAAAAGAAGAGGAATTTCAAAGCCCTTGCTAGGTTTACAAAGAGCTGTTGAGGAAGGGGTGTTTGAAAAGCATTGCTGTAAGATGTTTGATCCGAGAATTGGATCATCTGTGACTTTGTCTGAAGCTGTGAAAACTTCTCTCATCCACAAGACAAGGTCCAGAATACTGAATCCTGAGACAAAAAAGTTCATTTCATTATCAGAGGCACTGGAAAGAGGGATTATCAGTGGAAAGACTGGTTCAATTCTAGACAGAATCCACATGAAGAGCGGCTGTAATAAAATAGGCTAACGTTGTGCCAACGTTGGGCCAACATGTTGGGCCAACGTAGGGCCGATGAGCAAACTTGCATTGGGCCAACGTTAGGTTGCCAACGTTGGACCAACGCAGTCAACAACTGTGCGCCAACGTTGGCCCAACATAGTCGTGCTATCTGGGATAGAGCCTATAATAATCAAAATCAAGACACAGTATTAATATTTAGAGGAAAGGTTAATAAGTCTTAAAAGATTTCAATACAGGTCAAACTGTTGAATTTTCCTCTGAATGAACTGCTAGAGTAAGGTTTTTTTTTTCTTTTGTCAGTCAATTGATCCCCTAAAGCCTATAAATACATGTACAATGACAAACAAGAAAAAAATATCAAAATTAAAGAAACCAGGAAAATTAAAGCTTTAATGCTCTTCCTCCATCGATTATTAAAAAGTTAGCAGGATACACGTTTTGTGTTTCTGAAAGAAATTTCAACTGCAGTGGCAAGTTTCTGCATATTAAGTTAAATCATATCTTAGATCTTTTAATTTGACCTTGCATTTTGACCTCAACCTAAAGCTATGGACTTTTCATCTGTTTGTAGAGTTTAGATCATGATCATGTTTAATTATGCGTACAAACAAACCTGTCAAAGAACAAGATTCCTCGTGTTTCTCTATAGGGAACAAATGTGTTTATTTTTTACACTATTTCTATTATAGTTAAATCTTTGAAAGGATTGTTATTTGAGGTCAAATTTTCATAAATAGGCAATTTAAAAGAGCATTTTTCAATAAATTTTTAGCACAAAATATCAAAAAGTTTCACATAATTAATGCAAATTTTCCAGCAACGACTTTATCGTTTTTTCCCCCCAACAAATGATTATCATGATGATGCAGGATATCTCTATACAACACCATTAAGTAATTTAATAGCAACAAATATTTACGAAATGATACACCAGTGTATATAAATATATGGTTGGCTACCCAACAAAAGGTATTTACAATAAAACGAAATGTTATGCCTTGCCTCATGTACTAACTCCATTTGTTGACAGCTAGTGTAAATTTCACGCTTCTTACTCCAATTGTAGATAACATTAAGTGTGTACTACTAAATAGTACAAACACAGAACGATCAGCCTGATTTTGATCAGCTGTTTGCCTTGTAACATACATAGTACTATACATGGCAGATTTGTACCTTTAGGAGGTGCTTGTTTATCCATTTGGTGAAGGTCTTTTTCTGGACTGCATCCCTTTCATCTGAAATGAAATAAATGACACAACTTTCAAATATGTTAAGTATACAACATAAAAATTAGGCATCTGACGCCAAAAGTGTTAGAGGTGAATTTGTTACATATACATGTACGTACACCTGATTCTTTTTGCTGCTGTAACCAAATGCATTAAATCATTAATTACAGTGTGTGTGTGTAAATTTTAAGCATTTTATAATATTATACCAGGGACATATATACAAAACATCCTCAATTGGTTTAGATTAAAGTTTGCCCCCCCCCCCCTCCCCGGTAGGATGGGACCACTTATAACAATTGATGATTCTTATATGTTGTGTAATTGTGTTTGTGCCAATAAATGTTTGTTTCTGTATATATGTAAACTTTTCATCTATAAACTGCATGCTTTTCTGTAACCAAAATAGTGCCAAGGTGATTGATATGGCCCATGTTCTTCTGTTGACCCTAGCATTATTAATTAGATATATTTGTATAAGCAATGTAAAGGCTTATCCAGTAAAATCAGCATGAAATTTAGGTAATTAAATATTCATGCAAGTAATTATTTACCAAATCATACATTTAGCAATTCTATTTTTTTTAAAATGAATGACAAAATGCAATTTATTTTTTAAATGACCTTGTAGGTTTTTGGGAGTGATGCCAGCTTATAGTCCAGATGATGAAGCTTTGGCTGTTAAATTGGTCACTTTTTTTCCACAGAACATTGGAGTTCCAACTCATAATGCCATCATACCTGTGTTCAATGCAAAGACAGGAATTCCAGAAATAGTTAAGTGATAATGAAACCAATACAGGTACCTTCATGGACCTACTGTAAAGTGGTACTAATGATGAAGGAGGATGAAGTTTTTACCATTTACTATTCAGAAAATAGTCCTTTCATGTATTGTAAATCTGTGTTTTTTTCTTCATTTTTGCAAATTTTATCTAGTTTTTAAAAAAAAAAAATCTTTGCTAGATAATGGATGGAGAAGTGATTACCACAATGAGAACAGCTGCCATTTCTGCAATAGCTACAAAGGTAATTTGCTTTTCCTAAATTTCTGTAAGTTTTATAGATTATCTATACATGTATCATATTATAAAGATTGCAATTA
Organism: Saccostrea glomerata; assembly: GCA_003671525.1. NCBI lineage: Eukaryota > Metazoa > Mollusca > Bivalvia > Ostreida > Ostreidae > Saccostrea > Saccostrea glomerata. The sequence continues at coordinate 1,684,417 of PRKT01000018.1, read as the reverse complement.
ACCTAAATGCTTGTCTATCCAAGTTAGCTCAGAGTCTCTGCATTCTAGACAGTTTTAAAGATCAGTTCTGCTTCATGTGGAACATTAATATTTTTATTAATTTTTTGTAATGCTTCAAAGGATTATTGAAGGTAATTATTACACTAGTTGAGCTGTAGTTTCATCAGAGATGGCTGGCTTTGACATTGGCGTGTGAATTTTATGGCCCCAGGATCAGGGGTTCTGGTGTTAGGGCAGGGCTCTATTGATTATATAGAGAAAATGCAGAAATTGTTTGAAAATCTTTTCTGCTGCTGGGTATTCAACGAATTAACTAAGTAAATAGTTATTATGAGCAAGAATGCTTCTTCCACAATTGTGAATTTTATGGCCCCAAGGTCAGGGGTTCTAGTGAAAGGGCAGGGCTCTATTGATTATATAGTGAAAATGCAGAAATGGTTTGAAAATCTTCTTCTCTGCTGCTGGGTATTCAACGAATTAACTAAGTATATAGTTATGATAAGCAAGGATGCTTTTTCTGAAATTATGAATTTTATGGCCCTAGGATCAGGGGTTCTGGTGTTAAGGTTGGGCACTATTGATTTTATAGTGAAAATACATTAATTCTTTGAAAATCTTCTTCTCTGGTCCTGAGTATTAAATAAACTAACTAAGTATATAGTTATGATGAGCATGAATGCCTCTTCCAAAATTGTGAATTTTTATGGCCCCAGGTTCAGGGTTCTGGTGTCATTGCAGGGCTCTATTGATTATATAGTGAAAAAAGATTATTTCTTCTTCTCTGTTCCTGCATGGGTATTAAATGAAATAACTAAGTACATAGTTATGATGTGGAAGAATACCTTTGTGAATTTTATGACCACAGGGTCAGGGGTTCTGTTGTTAGGGCGGGACTCTATTGGTTATGTAGAGAAAATGCAGAAATGGTTTGAAAATTGTTTCTTCTTCTCTGCTCCTGGGTATTTAGCAGATGAACTACCTATATAGCTATGATGAGCAAGGGCCATTCTTCCTGAATTGTGAATTTCAAGGCCCCTGGGTCAGGGGTACCATAGAGGGGGGGGGGCATACTGGAAATGAATTAATTGATTAAAATCTTCTCCTTTGTATTAATCAAATATTTTTGATAAGCAGGGGTTTTGCCTTTTCCAAAATTGTAAAATGTGTGCTCCAAGGGTCAGGGGTTCATGTGTGGTAGTTGCACTATACTGATTATTGCTGAATATTACTGACTAGTTGAAATGCATTTATATGTTCCCCTATTCTGTCTATGGGTATTTAGTAACCAAACTAAACATGCTAAGTGTATATTTATGATGAGCAATGGTGCCTCTTTCAAAACTGTGAATGCCATGACATCTAGTTTAAAACCTGAACCAAAGTCAATCATTGTAAAGTTGTTGCATGATGCTCAGGTGACCTATAAGGCCCATGGGCCTCTTGTTTAAAACATGTTTATATTTAATGTAAATTTATATGCTGTATACAGAAAAATTATCTTTTCGGGATATATAAAATATTAAGTAGACAATTACACCATAGACCTGTACACCTTGGAATGCCAATGAATAAAAAAATTGACAAGAGAAAACTTTGACGAGCTAAAGTCATTCGTCAATGTTACCTCCTCGTCAAAGTTCCACTTTTACTGTATTTTTTCTACACGCAAGATACTGAACAAAGTATTGTTGTAATTATTTTATTTTATTATATTCATGATATTTTTAATTCTAGATTGAACAAGTAGTTCTTATCTATCGATTACACTTTATTCAATGATTGTATTGAAAATAAACCACGAGTGTGCTCTCTTCTCTTACCAGTTTTTTGCATTGATAATAAGCCACAATTTGAAAATAAGCTGGTTAGCCGGGCTTATTGCTCAAAGAGCAATTGCCGGCTTATGTGATCCTGTTCAAGGCAGGATGTTGACCCCATAGTCGCCATTTTAAAGTTACGTGCAAAAATATAGTTCTTACTCTCAACCGCTTTTGAGATAATACAAACGCTAAATAAAGCAACAAAAATAAAACGAAGTTTTATCTATATAAAATAAACA
>PRKT01000018.1:1660796-1680314 GCA_003671525.1 Saccostrea glomerata | reverse complement strand
ATATTATCAAACTTTGTAAGTTGATGCATTTTGGGTCTTATGATACTAATAGAGTTGGAGGGTTCTAATAGAAGTGATGGATTGTACAATTTATCAGAAGAGCGATTCAAGGCCCTTGGGCCTCTTGTTCATCTTGTAATACTGGGTTTCATTTTTCAATTTCAGATGCGGAATAAAGCATCCAAACAATGGAAGAAACTGCTACACCGGAAAGACAAACAAGGAAGGGTAAGATATTATTGCATTGACTAAGATGGGTATTGGTCTTCATTTTTAAACAATATTGCATACTATTCATCAACTTCATTCTAGTCCTTTGTTTATCATTGCAGTTTGATGCCTTAGAAAAGTACCCCTCTTTTCGACTTGTGATAGACTTCGTACAAGATCCAGCTTGGATCACGGAAAGGTTGGTCAGATGACAAGAATGAATTTACTCTGTTTCTTTCAATTTATTCAATTTACATTGCATATCTTAAATACACTGTATTTATTAAAAGAGGGTGCAGAATTAAGTAATCTGAGTATTATATTTGATGGTTGATTTGTGGTACTTTTGACAGAGTAAACAGTATGTTACAGCAGAGATCCCAGCATGCCCGGGCAGTGGCTGAGGTCTACTCCTTCTGTGTCCAGTTCCTGCAAATCCACGACAATCCAGATATCTTCCAGGTTAGTCTGTCTTTAAATTGCATGCACTATATATCAAATAACTTAAGAGTAGCTATAGCACTTTACCTTAATTTTGGAAATTCTGTGTATGTAAAAATAAAGATGAGTAAATTACAGTCATGTAGTTATTAATGTAGAATTGGAATTTATCAACCTGGAAAAATTATCTGAGACATACTAAAGATACCTAATTCATACTGGGTAAAATAAATATAAAGGAAATTAATTATTTTGCTAAGATTGTTGAACTCTTTTTTAATTTTTACAGATTCCCAATGTGTTGTTTTTCCAAGAGTTGCTATGGTATCAGGATGGATTCTGTAAGCACTACGCTGACAGCTTAGATGGGTGTGGCCTACAGCAGGAATCTGTGGTCAGGGAGTCATTCTATTGCTTGATCCGAAAACTGACTGACCCCTATCACCAAAAACGCAGAATACAGATGGAAAAGTACAGTTTAATTTGTTTTTAATCTTTTTAAGATCTTTTTTTGTTTTTTTTGGCTATTCTTTCTTATCTTTAAGTGACTTAAGTTTCCTGTACAATCTAAAATTGTTTTGGTTTTTTTTTCTATTTTTTCTCATCTTTAAGTGACTTAAGTTTCCTGTGCAATCTAAAATTGTTTAACGCCTTGAACACCTTTGATTTTTCCATTTACAGATGTGCAGTGCCAGCATATGAATTCATCCAGGCCTGTTTACTCCATTTGATGGATGTAGAATGGCATCCCTATGACCTGTCATTTGTTCAGGAAGTTAATTTGCCTGCCCTCTATCTAGGAATTGCCAAAGGTTTGTTGTGTTAAAACTACAGTTGTATATTTATTAAAATTGCTTTCAGATCATAAACTTTCTTCTGTTAACTTTAAAAATTACATGTATGCCTTTATGAAGACTTTAATTATGTTTTTGAAATATCAGGGAAGAAAATTGCTACATCTTTTTCTCACAGTATAAAATTGCTCTTACTATTTTCATCTGCTTGTTTATACCCACTCTATACAGAGACAGTTAAGATGAGGGAGTGCACATTTGGCCAGGAGGAGGAGAAAGAGGAACTCGTGGAGTATAACAAATTCATGAAATGGTTTAATGAGTGCTCGGAAGGTTTTGATAAGTGGTATGAAAATGCCAAGAAAGACGAATCGGACAAAGAAGAGAAGAAGGCAGTGCAGATGTTTGTGGCCCGATTCTGTGACCTCTTGGAGGTGGAGATTACCTGTGATGGGTGTAACGTGACCCTCCCCGGACGGAGGTTCCGGTGTTTACAGTGTGTTGATATGGACCTGTGTGCTACGTGTTACGCTGGGGGAGTTAAACCTGAGGGGGAGCACACTGATGATCATGATATTGTACACCTAGTGTAAGGAAATTAAATATATTGTACACCTAGTGTAAGGAAATTAAATATATTGTACACCTAGTGTAAGGAAATTAAATATATTGTACACCTAGTGTAAGGAAATTAAATTTATTGTACACCTAGTGTAAGGAAATTAAATATATTGTACACCAAGTGTAAAGTAGTTGATTCTTAGACTGAAAGTTTATTATTTACTCAAATGTTTTCTTCCTCAAGATTTAAGATTTGAGATTAGTGTCTTCATAAGTGGGATTTTTCATGTACATTTTCAAAAAACAGTGTATTGCAGTTAAAGATTTGCATGTGTTTCTTTGCATTGTGAATCATTTTAAATTCTGTTTTATTTTAGGTACAAGTGTAATAAGTGCCAAGCTTTTATTGTGGGAACAAGAATCCACTGCAATGTCTGTGATGATTTTGATCTGTGTTATGGATGTCATGAAAAGGGCAACTTTCCTTCAGAGTAAGTTTTAATTACCGGTATAAACTGTACATTTACTTTTGCTAAAATGTTGCCATATAATTTTATTTTATTTTTTAAAACTGATTTCCTCCTTATTTTCAGGCATAATGCCTCTCATGACATCACCAAATTTCCTTTAGTAAAATGTAAGTAGACTTTAAAAGAAGTAATTTAACAATACTTTTTTATTTTTCTCATCTTATCCAATAACCTGATCTACATGTATTTTAAACTAAAAGAAACTTCTTTGGATATGATGATTAATTCAGGTTTAGAAATGGTTTCAGAATTGGAAAAAGAAACTTAATTGTAGCTTTGTTCTGGTAGTAATACATGTAATCAGAATATTTTCAAATGTAACTGATTTCCGTTATGGTCCCTTCCCAGTACGCACGTCTCAGGACTCAGATTCCCTGATCCAGGGCTACATCCACCAGCACGTCTGGCTCCTGTTTACGATCCTCTCCATGTCTGCGGGGGAGATCATGATGTCGTCTCATGTGGATCTGGATTACGTGAAGCTAGCAGCCCAGCTACAGAGTCAATGTATGCAGATCATCACTCAATGTCTCAAACAAGTCCCTGATGATGCTGAAGGCATGTAGACTTTTAATTCAATTTTTGCAGGAGAACAGTGTTATAAATCAAAAAAAGATTGATAGAAGAATGTCATCTTGAGGTGTTTTTGCTATTTAGAAAGTTATAGTCTTCAGTCCAGTTGTTTGTTTTTTTTTAATTTCAATCATGTGTATGGGTTTTGTTAATAGAAACAGTACGTGTGGGTACAAATAATATGTATGATAGATTTTGGTGTAGTAGCAATTAAAACAATTAAATGAGATACATCATGAAACTTCATTGATGATAAGTTTAGTGATTTACATTATCACTTGCATTCTGTGAAAAACAAAAATAAACTTGAATTATTTTTTGTTGTTTAATTGATTTTTTCCCCTTTACAGACAGTGGTAAGGTTCTACAGCAGAGTGATAAGAGTCTCCAGGCCATAGAGAGCAGACAGATGGAGGCCTTCGCAATCCACACACAGGAGAGGATTATGGGATTGCTCGGGGCCATGATTCCCAGGGATAATATGGTTAGTATGCTCACAATGACAAATCAATATAATTTATCAAAAATTCAGTTGTTTGCATTGCATTTTGTCATAGAGTGCATCATAAGAAGGAGCATTAGCTGTACATGTATAAAATTTCTAGGCAAAACTTTTCTGACTATATGATGATGTCCAATTTAAAGAAGACTTTTTTTCTTTTTAAAGGTCATGTCTTCTGGAAATTTTAACTTTACAACTCAAGATTTCATCCAGTTATTGTTTAGGATAGCAAGGTAGGACATTTTCTCTTCAAAGTATTAATAATTCCTCTTCAGAAATGTAGATGTTAAAATTTAACTGATTGCATTCTTTTATCACATGACAGAGGGGAGAGTGGCCATGAAGTGAACACCAGACATCTAGCCATGGGACTTCTTGGACCATTGCTCAATAGATGTGAGACTCAAGTAAGTATCAGAGAGAGAGAGAGAGAGAGAGCACTGAATGTATAATTATGTATTCTAATGCAACTGTTTTGTAAAACACGTTTTGATTGGCTAATGCACTGCTGTTTGAAGCAGTAAAATGAACATTAATCGAGGCAGAAAGCTTTTCATTGTGACGTCATAATAGAGCGACGCAAAATTACAATGCTCCGTGACGTATTTTATATTATGAAACTCAACAAAATAAGACGTAAAGAACAAACAAAACGCATGGATTGCATTAGAATGGGAATAACTGATCTTCTTATTTGGTATTTGCGACCGTTAATGCTGATTTAACGGTCGCAAACATCTGTTTTATCGGCTCCGTGTAAAACTCATTTTGCGACCGTTAAATCAGCATTAACAGTCGCAAATACCAAATTAGAAGATAGTTATTCCCTAATTAATGGGATATGTTTACAGTTGTAAAGTTGGACATCTACCAACAGGACTCTGTAATAATTGTAGGTTGCTGACAAAGCTGTCATTTCAAAAGAAGACATGGAAGGAAAATTTTCAGGACAACACTGCATTAACTATTTATTTACCTTTGGAGCAGATTGCTTACAGAAGTAGGTCCTACTGGGCTATAAGCTTTCATTAAGAATATTTCTCATTTCATTACATATAATTCAAGTTACATTAATTTTAAATTTTAAGTTTTTTGGTCTCTTGCTATTCTAACAATGGAGATTTCATTTGAACTTATGTATCTCAAACATGGCTATTTGAATACCGGTACCATGGTTATATCAATGGGATTTTTAATTCTCAACCCCAGATTCTTGAAATATTTTACCCTGGATGTTTGACTGTATTTGAGAATTCATGGTCTGTGTAAGTTAATTAAACATTTTCTGACGTTTTGTTTTAGGTGTGGTTTGGAATGGGTCTGTTCAGTATCCCGTATATTACAAAGCCTGTATAGCTCATGAGTGTAAATTAAACGTTTTCTTACCTTTTGTTGTAGGTGTGGTCTGGAGTGGGCGTGTTCGGTGTCCCGTATATTACAGAGCCTGTACAGCTCACCTGAGTGGAAGGCTGTCATTCATCACCATCTCAATGACTGTGTACAGATGCTGACCAGTAAACCAGATCTACCCTCTATATTCGCTCTCTTTGTAATGGCAGGATTTCCTGAGGTACAGTGATTCATAATTTTTATGCTCCTGCTTCTGAAATTGGGGATACATCAGACAAAAGTTATTACTCCCTTGACTAGGGATGCGTATTTTTGTGTAATATCTTTGGAAAAGACTGGGTTAGGGTATATTTATATATCTGACATTAATTTGTCTAATGACGAGCTAATAGTGGATGGTTTGGGGTCAAGCTGTGTGGCTTGTTTAATATTTTGAAGACTTTTTCCCATGCAGTTACTGGTATATATTTTCCTTCTTAAAGTTAAATTCTATATTTCGAAAAGAATTTTGTGTGTACATGTATGTAGAAGTGGCACTATGTGCACTTAGTACATACAATGATGCTCCGTAGGAACCAGAATTTAAGTTTTGATGTTCCTGTACAGGTGTTGACTATTGGGACCCTGGTGAGCTTCACTCAGTATGCAGGACTAGAGAGGAAGACGGGAGTGGTCCTCAAACATTTCCCAGATAAAAACCAGACTCTGGTCATAGAAATCAAGACCAGGAAAAGACACACGGTAAGCCCTTTGCTTAGTATTACATCGGAGATATTGTTCACAAAGAATATTTATTTTAGATAGAACTTCCATTATTGATGCTTTTTATAAACTTGTATATTTCTATATATTGTAGATAATGGACAAGTACGTGGACTGTGTAACAAGTAATGAACAGATCTGGGACTCCATGTACATCTCTGTCTTCTACAGAACTACCAAGACTATCATAGAGAGCATCAGGGAAGGTAGGTCTTCAGGGTAGATTTAAGATGGAAGAATAAGATTACAGTGGACCTTCAGATATCCGGACGCCAGATATCCGGATGCTTCAGTATCCGGACGATTTTTCATCGGAACGAAATTTTTAAATGTTATTCTGTCTTGTTTAACTGGTGATTCAGATATCCGGATGCTTCACATATCCGGACAAATTGACTGGGAACCAAAGCGTCCGGATAAATGAGGGTCCACTGTACATTTATAATATACCGTTTAAGTAGAATTTTTAGCGAGGATTTAATTTTGGCATTGTTAGCGAGGGTGCCGAGATCGCTAAAATTGAATTTCTCTAAAAATTATTTGCGTTTTATTTGTTATTGCTTTTTTAATGTGCATTTTAAAATCGCTAAAATAGCATCTCGCTTAAAATGAATTACCAGATTTCAAGGACAAATCGCTAAATCTTCGTCTCACTAAAATTTCCATTTATATGGTATTTATAGAATAAGATTACATTTATGATGTTTTTATATTTCATTCGCGTAAAAATTTGTGTCCAAATTGAAATGGATTAGTTATAAAAAAAAAAGGTCAAGAAGGGAAAGTTTGCTACAATGCTGAGAAACTTTTGTATTTTTTCTGTTGTAGACTCTGAAGTGACAGTGGAAACAGCCTGGGTTCTCTCCCTTTGTCTCAAAGTTCTTAGTAACAGTTTAAAGAATTCCAACCAAGCAGTCTTACCTGAATTATACCAGTCCAGCTTTATACAGTGCCTGGTGTTCATAGCGAGCAAAGGGACAGAATTCAGTCAACAGTGGCTCCTTAAGGACCTGGAAGTGAGTCACGAGTTATGTTTACCTAGAGTATTTCCCCTTGTTGTCTGTGTAGTTTGTATTCAGTTTATTTTTTTGAATTTATTTGCTTACCAGGTTTTGTCCCTTATGCTGTATACTAATCAGGGTGGTTCCTTGACCCCAGGCATCAAGACCCAGAGTCTGTCTCTCTCTGAGAGGTTGGCGGCGGCTCTAGAAAAGCGGTCTCAGTCTAGAGGTGCCACTTACAGCGGACTGTTGGATGATGAATCAGATGATATCTTTTTGACATCATCATCTTCATCTGAATCCTCGACTGATTCTGATGATGAGGACTCTGATGATGTCACAGTGACCTCAGGGGCCTTAAAGAAGGGAGAAACGGACATCAACAAGGTGTTTGAGGATATTGATGAGAAGACCAGAGTCATGTTTGAGGTACTGTGAGGGAAAATTACATAAAATTGATCAGTTACACAATTAACTTCATTTTCTCAATGTTAATATTTTGATACCATGATTTATCAAATTATTTGGAAGTCTCAACTTCTTCTTCATACATGTATTTTCTATTTTATGTATCTTGGCCCCATCAAGATCAAGATAACGTAATTTGATTGTATTTTTTAACCAGGATACCGTATAAGTAGAATTTTTAGCGAGAATTTAATTTTGGCATTATTAGCGAGGGTGCCAAGATCGCTAAAATTTAATATCGCTAATTATTAATAATGGTTTATTTGTAAAAGGTTCTTTAGTGAGCTTTTTAAAAATCGCTAAAATTACATCTCGCTAAAAATAAATTAGCAATTTTTAAGGTTAAATCGCTAAATTTGCGTCTCGCTAAAATTTCCACTTATACGGTATTTGAAATTGATCTTGCAAATGTAATAAAATCATTTCTTTATCTTTAGACATTGCACACTGATCTGAAGTTGCCTTTAGATGTCCTGAGAGCCATTTATGAAATGAATGACAAGAGTCCAGATGATGTAGTGAAAGCCATAGTAGAAAAGTAAGCTCTCTTTCTTATCAGAAAATAATACAGTTGCCTACAAATTCAGCTCTGGATTACTTAATGTCAATGAAATATTGTAAGTTTGCTTGTTATGTACTTTTAGCTTAGAGACATCCCCAGTGACTGCCAAAGAAGATCTTAAGAGACTCAGTGAAAAATGGCAAGTATAAAGTGACACAATACATGTATACATGTACATTGTACATTTATATACAAGTATAATGCATTTCCACGATTAACTGCCACTTGGTCACTATTAGGAGCAGATATGTTGCAGGCATGAGGAAATGAAAATATTTTATAGTTTATTTAATTTTCTTTACAGGGAATCTATAGCACATGCAAAGAGCCCTGAGGCTGCCATTGAAACTGCTGCCTCTGATAAAGTTATAGATACTGGTATACATTATCATCCTGCTCTCAATCAAGTCAACAGGTAAAACTCTAAAAGCAGGCAGCTTTCAAATATTAACATTTAGAGATGTACCAAACTTGATTTCTTTTCTTTCTTAAGTAATTGAGATTTCAAAACTTGTCTTGGTGCAAATTATTTTGATTTGACTTTTAACAATTTTTAAGGTTTGAAAATAAAGGGATGTGAAAATTCTGAAAAGGGTTAATATCAAGTTTTTTGATTGTGTTTCAACAGAGTGTTGGAAAAGGCTACAGCTGAGGAGCACATAGAATCCCAGAAACTTATCCCAGCTCCCGACAACGATGCAGACAGTGACATGCAGAAAAAGGAGCGTAGCAAGAGCAGTGAACTCCTGAAACAGGAACTGGAAAAACACGGCCGAACGTGCTGTCGTGACTACATCTTAAAAGTGAACCTGGCCATGTCTGTCCTGTATGCTCGGCAGGTGCTGGCCAGCCTGTTAGCTCAGTGGCCGGAGCAGCAGGGTCCGGTCATCACAGCAGAGTTACTGGGATGTAAGGATCCTCAGCAGATCCCATGTGTGTTAGATCTACTGAACAAAACAGAAAGTAGGAGCAGGTTCCAGTGTGTAAGTATTTCAGTGTACTGAAAATGATGGTGAATGTAGCCTGTTAAATTTTTTTCAAGATCTTTAATTACTGTAAACCATCTTTTATTCGTGTGCAAGAAATTTTTGTGAAGTTTGCGAGAGCCTCGTCATCGCGAATATTTTTTGCTGCGAACCGGTCCTCTGTGTCTATTAACAACAGATGAAAAAAAAAAGGCTTGACTGTGAAAATTAATCATCTTGAAATAAAGTTATCGCAAATAAAAGTTGGTTTACAGTATCTGACAACTTGAAGAAACTCCTGAAGATATCAGGATATTACGTATGAAAAGCTTATATGGTGTATAATAATCTTTGAGTTTCAATGTGTATATTCATATTAAAGTAAGAATATTTCAGTGCATTTCCAGGATATAATGTTTGTCGGTAGTAAAGTTTTTACTGTATATAAACTCGAAGTTGTAGAAAAAAATGTTTGCTATGAAAGAATAATCTTTTCCATTATATTTTTAAAGAGGGAGGGCAGGGGATGGTAACTGAACAATTTTTAATGTATGTAACGGTAACTCCTGTTGTAGGTTGTGGAGAAGATAATTCTATATTGTGAGCCAAACAGCCTGATCCCCATAGCTAAGACTGCTGGTCAGTTTATGGAGGAGGTCACTTTGTCTTCTGTACTTAAGGAGAGTGACCATCATTACAAGGAATCGTCCGCTTGTAAAGACACCATACGATTACCAGGGGCCTCTTGTCTCAGGATTTCATTTGATGGACGGTAAAACTTGAACAAAAACAATTTCCTTTTTTAAATTGCACAGTTAAATAATAGGAGTGATTATATTTAACTGATGTATTACAAAATCTTTCAATGTATTGGCATTGGTCAGTTTTCATCATGCCTGAATTAAAATGTAATTGCCTTTATTTCCAGATGTTCATTGAAAGAGGGAGATAAGATAGTCTTTTCAACTTCTTCAAATCTTCAACAAAATACACAGGAGTTCACAGGAAGTGCTGGGGCCAACTGGACAAGTTTTCAAGTACCAGGTCAGTCAGATAATTAAAACCTTAATCACTCTACACTTTCTTTGTGGATTAATCAAAGTTCAAGTAACTTTATGTTTGATTGGTTGTGCATTTTCTTGTTTATATTTCAATACACTGAAGATCTGATTTCGTAATATATTGATACAGGTGACGTGGTGTACTTTGAGTTTACGGTGAATTCTGGAGGGGGCAACACGTCATGGGGATACAAATTTACAGTAACAGCGGGAACCAGGGATAGTTTACAGACAGGATATGTTATCCTCAGCAATGTCCTATCCACTGATCTCGCTCTGTAAGCATCTCACCACGAAATGTATATACATGTACTTAGGACATTTAAAACACATAAGGATAATTTAAAAGAATGGATGATATTTTTATTGTTTTATCTACATGTATTTCAGAAATCTTCATATAAGTGAGCTTTGGTTAATACTGGTGTATGTTGCCACCAAGCAAACAGGAGAACAGAGGCTGAAGGCTATTCAACTCTTGTTGAAGATTCTAGAAACACAAAACAGGTATGTAACCATATCTTAAATAAATATTGATGTGTAAAGATAAAATATCTGTATTTCATAATGATATACATGTAAATATTTCCAGAGTAACACACACACTTCAGTCATTTTGTTGAATTCATTTCTATGAAAAAGAAATCATTAATCATCATACAAACTATTTTTATGGCAGGTGCCCCCGGGTCGGTAAGCTGAAGCTTGACCTGAGCTGTCTGAAGCCACTGTGGCAGCTGTACGACAGCTCATCTAAGGAGCAGGTAGACAGCGGCGCCGTGGTGCCTCCTGTGATACGAGCTCTGACAGAACTCTTCCTGCAGGTGGAGGCTACAGCTATGGTAAGTTTATCTATGACTTATAAATTTATAATGCCCTCCCCCCTATATGGAATTTCAAGAAAGAGAGGGGTTAAACTATAATCATGTTGTCAGTATGTCTGGCTTTCAATTTGTGTGCTTAGATGCAAGGGTTAAGTTTACATTAAAACATTTTTCGGCTTACATGTACATGTATCTATAGAGGTAGTCAAAGCAAACTGATATTGCGGTGCATCTGTAGGTACTTGATGAGATTCATGCTTTGATTTTGCTCAGGAAGGGGGGCTCAACTCCAAAGGAGGTCATTCTACTTATTTTTTATTTTGAGTGACTTGCAAAGCAGCACTTCATAATTGCAACAGGGATCGTTCTCACTTCAAGATTTGCTTTTGAGATGATTTTGTGATTTACTTTTGCGAGATATATATTTAATCAATATTTCTTAATTACAGAACTGGGGAATGACTCAAGAATATCTTTTAGCGATACAGGATGTTGATGAATTGAAACTAGCTGTCCGTCAGGTGAGATTATTCTATAGGAAATAAAACAACCAGTTCTTTGTTAACAATTCTTATACTCCTGTATGTTGGAATTCAAAGTGTATTAAACATCTTTATTTAAGACTTGCAGTTTTTAATGCATTGAATATCATAAACAGATTTAAGAACAAGGAATCTAAGTATAAGACATAAACCGATAGAACTGTAATTTGAAGTGATTCTTTCTAAGTAACAATCTCATGCTATCTTAAAAATGCTACAGATAAGCTGTATATCTATGTATATCTATGTTTTGTTTGTTTCAGGGCATAATGAACGTTGCTGCCGTCAGCACTATGATAGGCTACAACAATGTAGCTACAGAACTCATTGCCTTAGTCAAGAAAAAGAAAATGGCAGAAAAATAGATTGGAGCATTAATTCATTAGTCCAGATTATAATTTAGTTATTGCAAACTTTTTAAAAAATCTGTATTTATATGTATACTTCCAAGTGAAGAAGCTGTTGCGGTTTGTAATGTGGGTTTATCTGTGTGATAATTCTGATACATATCTGTCTCTTTTATGGGCTGAATCATAAAGTGATAAATGTGTTGGTGTGGAAATGACAAAGTGTGTATTTATAGTGTATGTGTGCCAATAGTTGGAGAATTTACACAATCATGAATGTCTTTTTGACAAAAATTAGATAAGAAAAACATTGTTTAGTCATGTAGAAAATTTTCACCACAAAATGATGCATATGCTATGCATGTTTTCAGTGTGTTGATTAAATATGGGTAATATTACTCCATAGAGAATAATTTTATGTAAAAGGAGTTGTTTTATCAATATTGGTTATTGTTGTTGGGTATTTGTTTCGTTAAGTACATATTCTACTATTTAAGGCTAGAATTTTAACAGACATCAACAACAAAAAATTACCACAGGAAAACTACTTTAAAAATGTGATTTATCAATCAAACTAAGGACAGTGTAACTAGATACATGTATAACACATGGTTGCTGAAGTGAGACCTTACTTGGGCAGTGGCTATTTTAACTGCCACTTTTAAACATTGCAAGTCTTTACATTTGATTAATTAGGAGATGGAAAAATCTTAACATAAATTTCCCCTCCTTTCCCAAAAAAGAAGACTCCAAATAATGTGTTATTCAACTAAACATTCTCAGTGTCATATACCAAAATGACTTAGATCCACATTTCATACTATCTCTGACTACAAGATGATTGCTGGGTTAAAAAGAAGACACTGGACCTGTCTGTGAAGAAATATGGCTACCCATTTCAACCATTGTTGTAAAAATCAAATTGTAGGAATAGTCAAATGTTACAATGCATGTATAATGTTAGCTAGATACATGTACTAGTAACTGAAATGTTACCTTCAATGCAATTATTTGGCTAGATAAGTGAAATGTACAATGTAAGATATGAAGTATAAATGATGCAATGTTATGTGAGGCAGATAAATGAAATGTTTAAATGTAGGATTTCCAAAAAGGTATTACAATAGTCCAGAAGTCGGAATCAGGGATCGAGTCCCTTTGTTTCATGGAAAACAAGGAAGACATTAATAATGGTTCTCCACATGCTTTTCAAACTTTATTGACTTTTCTTAAAACAAAAGGAAGCACCATAGGTATCTTCAAGATGCACAATAGACAATGTGCTTTAAAGCCTGTATGGTCATTTTTGTTATTGTTTATTTATATTTTATAATTCATATAAATAAATTCATTTAAACAAATTCTGTGTTAGTTTTTGTAGCTCTCCTGGTCAGAGACCAGAGATTTTAACATGATACGGGGATATCTTCAACCATCTGTCCATCTAGCTGTCTGTTCATCAGAGAACAGCTTTTCAAAATGCTACTCCTCCTATTTCTGATCGGATCCATGGAGCACATTAAGAAACATAAATATACATTTTATTTATTGGTTTTTATGGTATTGCCTTGGTTACCAAAAAAAAAATTTCTGAGTACTTTTAATTCCCTTCAGCTTCTACAGTGATGGCTTGATTTTAAATATAACTCAACAAGCAAGTACTACATTGATTTTGTCTCCAATGTGTTTTTCAAAACATTGATGAATGGTCTTGCCAAATGAAACCCAAAATAGCAATTTCTGTATCAAAATTATTTTCATTATGCTACTCCTAACATGCTACATGTCAATGGGTCACAAAGCTCACCTGAGACACTTTTGCCCTTCTGCATTTAAACCTTTTTTTTCTTCCTGTTTGTATTATCTTGTATTGTGTTATGTGCTGTTTTTTTAACCCTTGACATTTGAACTTGTGACTTCAAAATCAACCTTGTCATTTTTCTTCCAAGGGGAACAAGTATACCAAGTTTGATGTCTGTCAAAGCAAAGGGTTCAGTTCGACCTTTTTATCTTCTTAAAACTCGAAAGAGGTTTAATATCTACATGCACTCCTAGAGGGAAATTAATGTACCAAGTTTTATGACTGCCAGAAAAAGCACTGAATACAATATCCTTAAAGTACTGAGCACATAATAACTTCCTAACTTGAGTTTAGTTTGACCCTTGACCTTGAGATCTAGAATTCCTAAGAGGAAAACAGTGTAACTATAAAGTTTTTTGTCCATCAGGCAAAGGGTTCTTTGTTTTTTGTATTTCCAGTTTGACCCTTGATCTCAGAATCTCTAGCATTCTTCTACTCCTCAGTTGGAAGTTGGAACCTGAGGGACCTTTGTGTAAGAGTCAGGTGCATCCACGACCCAAAATGCTAATAAATAAGTACCGAAAGACTGTACTTTACCTTTGAAAAATACCAGACATTCTATGATATATGTTTTATTAATAGAAATAGTAAGATTCTTCAAAACTGTAGCTGCCACTTATTATCAAAATAATTCACCAAAATGAAAGATGTCACAAGACATTTAAAATTGTTCCAAGAAAAAGTCACATTTATAATAAAACGTTTATTCTAACTACCCTGCCAATGGATTCGCATGTATTGTTACATTCAGTAGATGTATTTCATTCAAAGGACGATAGTTTTTCTCATTTACTGGTTGTTTTTCTATTTCATCAAGGGTCTCAAATCCATCAATCACTTTTCCAAAAATTGTATACTTCAAATCCAAGTGTGGCTGTTTGGCATACGTTATGAAAAACTGAGATCCATTTGAGTCCGGTCCATTATTTGCCATGGAAACCACGCCTCTCACGTTGTGTTTTAAGGTGTCCGAGAGTTCATCTTCAAATTTGTCTCCCCAGATGCTGTTCCCACCTTTTCCTGTACCCGTGGGGTCACCTGTTTGAACCATAAACCCCTTGATGTTTCGATGAAACAAACAACCGTTGTAATAGTCACTGGCACAAAGAGCAAGGAAATTTTCACAAGCCTTCGGACATTGTTCACAAAACAACTCCATCTTTATGTCTCCATAATCTGTGTGTAATGTAACTGCCATTGTACTATAACGTGGGCCCTACGGAGGTATAATATGAATACATTTTTGTATCTCATAACCAGCCTCTATAACCAGGCAGAGCGCATGCGTGCAACAAATTTACATCGAGTTCGGAAAACAGCAGAGAGGAAATTCGGAATATATAACGAAAACTAGTAGTGCTATTCTCAGATGCAGAAATTTATGCATAATTCAATAAAATTTTATTTAAAAAGCCGAAGAATTAATAAGTCGACATTGCAATTAGTTTTTATTTGTTTATTTAATCTTTTATTTATTTATTTATTTGTTTATTTATTTATTTTTATTTTTTTAATTGTAATAATTATTAATAAACTAAGTAACTTATTTATTCATCAGGAAATTTATTTGTCTGTTTATCTATGAATACATTCTTTTCTTCATTAATTAATTATTCTAATGAGTAATCAATTCTTCTATTTATTTATTATTCATTTATTCTTTTATTTAATTAATAAATTTATAGATTAATTTATTATTTATGTTTTAATTCATTTATATTTTAATTTATTTGTTTATTTGTTTACTTAATTTATATTTTGCTTAATTGTTTATTTATTTATTGGTTTTCTTCTTTATTTATTGGTTTATTTATTATTTCTGATAATTAAAGTAAATGTTTGATTTACTAATAAATTATTTATTTATTTATTTATCTATCATATCTATTCCTTTTTATTATTATTCTCTTAAAATTAATCAATTAATTAATTTATTTTTTATTTTAATTATCTTTTTATTTATTTATTTATTTGGTTTATTTATTTTATTTATTTATTTATTTATTTATTTATTTATTTATTTATTTATTTATTTATTTATTTATTTATTTATTTATTTATTTATTTATTATTTATTTATTTATTTATTCATTCATTTACTATATATTTTTTTCTCTCTCTCTGTTATAGACAGGTTCTGTTTATGTAATGCAAGGGTTTATGTTCCCATAACCAGGGTTTGTATAACCATCACCAGAATCTATATACACATCACCAGGGTCCATTTTATCTATCACCAGGGTTTATATACCCATCACCAGGGTCTATATTATCTATCACCAGGGTCTGTATACCGATCACCAGGATCTGCATACCCATCACCAGGGTCTATATACCCATCACCAGGGTCCATATTATCTATCACCAGGGTTTATATACCCATCACCAGGGTCTATATTATCTATCACCAGGGTCTGTATACCGATCACCAGGATCTGCATACCCATCACCAGGGTCTATATACCCATCACCAGGGTCCATATTATCTATCACCAGGGTTTATATACCCATCACCAGGGTCTATATTATCTATCACCAGGGTCTGTATACCGATCACCAGGATCTGCATACCCATCACCAGGGTCTATATACCCATCACCAGGGTCCATATTATCTATCACCAGGGTTTATATACCCATCACCAGGGTCTATATTATCTATCACCAGGGTCTGTATACCCATCACCGGGGTCTATATACCCATCACCAGGGTCCATTTTATCTATCACCAGGGTTTATATACCCATCACCAGGGTCTATATTATCTATCACCAGGGTCTGTATACCCATCACCAGGGTCTGTATACCCATCACCAGGGTCTATATTATCTATCACCAGGGTCTGTATACCCATCACCAGGGTCTATATACCCATCACTAGGGTCTATATGCCCATCACCAGGGTTTGTATTACCTATCACCAGGGTCTGTATACCCATCACTAGGGTCTATATACCCATCACCAGGGTTTGTATTATCTATCACCAGGGTCTGTATACCCATCACCAGGGTCTATATACCCATCACCGCGGTCTGTATACCGATCACCAGGGTCTATATACCCATCACCAGGGTCCATATTATCTATCACCAGGGTTTATATACCCATCACCAGGGTCTGTATACCCATCACCAGGGTCAATATACCCATCACCAGGGTCCATATTATCTATCACCAGGGTTTCTATACCCATCACAAGGGTCTATATACCGATCACCAGAGTCTGTATACCTATCACCAGGGTCTGTATTACCTATTACCAAGGTTTATATACCCATCACCAGGGTCTACATTATCTATCACCAGGGTCTATATTATCTATCACCAGGGTCTGTATACCCATCACCGGGGTCTGTGTACCCATCACCAGGGTCTATATTTTCTATCACCAGGGTTTGTATATCCATCACCAGGGTCTGTATACCCATCACCAGGGTCTATATACCCATCACCAGGGTCTGTATTATCTATAACCAGGGTCTTTATACCCATCACCAGGGTCTATATACCCATCACCAGGGTCTATATTTTCTATCACCAGGGTTTTTATACCCATCACCAGGGTCTATATACCCATTACCAGGGTCTGTATACCCATCACCAGAATCTTTATATCAATCACCAGGGTCTGTATTATCTATCACCAGGGTCTGTATACCCATCACCTGGGTCCATTTTATCTATCATCAGGGTCTGTATACCCATCACAAGGGTCTGTATACCCATCACAAGGGTCCATATTATCTATCACCAGGTTCTGTATACCCATCACCAGGGTCTATATACCCATCACCAGGGTCTGTATACCCATCACCAGGGTCTATATACTTATTACCAGTTTCTGTATATTGATCACTTTTCTCTATATTAACAATGGTGTATATCAGAAAGAGTCTGTATTTGCAAGGGTTTGGTTTTTAATATAACCAGTATGTGCATCGCAGAGGGTTTGTCAAGGGTCTTAGTATTAACACGGGTCTATGACTCTATGTATCACGCAGGGTCTTTGTCATCAAGGGTCTATGTATCATAAAAAGTATGTATATTACCAATGCCACGTGTTTCACCAACGGTATGTGTATCACCAAGGGACTGTATCACAAAGGTTATGTTTATCACCAAGTGCTTGTTTGTATCACCTAGGGTCTATTTGTCACCAAGGGTCAATATATTACCATGGGTGTCTGTATTACCAAGGGTCTGTGTGTCACCAAAGGTCAACGTATCACCAAGGGTCTGTGTATTACAAAGGGTCTATGTATAACCAAGGGTCTGTTTATCTCCAAGGGTCTATGTATCACCGAGGGTCTGTGTATCACCTAGGGTCTGTTTATCTCCAAGGGCCTTTGTATCAACAATGGTCTGTGTATCACCTAACGTCTTTGTATTACCAAGGATCTGTGTATCACTAAGGGTTTTCACCTAGGGTCTATGCATCACCTTGGGTCTATGTATCATCAAGGGTCTAAAAATCACCAAGGGTCTGTGTATCACCAAGGGTTTGTGTACTTTTGTCCATTAGCAATGACCATTAATCTATCAGAAGAGTGTGTATACTTATTACATAAGTCTGAAAAGCCATATTAAGGATTTTCCCTCTTGTTGGGCCGAAGTACCTTATTTTCTGTAGGATGTCCAACATTTTTTGCATTATCAAAATGAAATCCAATTTTTTAAGGATGTCTTTGGGTGTGTTCAGTTACAAGGTTAACATCTTGTAGAGGCCTGATCGAATTGTATAATGAACTATAATGATTGTCTTGAGATTAAAACCATATATATGGCGTATGTACAATGAAAATTATGAGACTAAAATAATAAGAACTTATTATTTGTATCATTACTTTATATAAAGATAGAACTTTTCCGTACATTACAAAATCTAAGTCAATTGCGTTATAAAGATATCACAATTTAATTTGCATTCTCGGAATTTTCTCCGATTCGGAAGAAAATACAAAAGATTTAAATAACACAATACAGAGAAGGTAAAATCGTATAGATAGTTGAAACGAGGTGTTCTCCGTGTTCAGAATTGTATGAAAAGTTTTAATATAGATGTATTTACTATATTTCTTCTCTTAATTTTTGTATTTTTTAAGATTATACTTTTTGATCAGTTACGCCATATATGGCTTTAAAATTTCTTGATCTAAAGTTATTATTTTATGTTGTCATTATAGCATACCTTTTTTATTTTGTAGTTGAATCCTGTTAAGGAGGAAGCAAAGGACATTGAACTTTATATCGATAGACAAAGATTTTTTTATTTATGTGGAAATATTTTGACATTGAAAATTTCAGTCATTGTGTATCTTGATTCATCTACATGTATTTCATAAATGGAAAGAAATCATAAAATTCCATCATGTTGTTCATTTGTTCCACAGAAAATCTGAACATATACATCTCTTCATAATTAATGAATAAAGTGTGCAATGGTAGAAATCCTCATAAAAGTAGATCGACCAACACAAAGTTCAAATTTCATTTATGTTCGATGTAGAGGTTTATGACAGTAGAACAAAAGTGCCAAAATAGATGCATTCTACAAACTCTACAAATTCTGAATAATGACATTTTGTCAAGCAGAAAACCAAAGTGTAGTTTTGCTGCAGGGAAATGATATGCAGTGTCTGTTATTTTTTAATGGGATGCAGTCGTCTATGGCAAAGTTCATTTGTCAAATCTTTTCACATGAAGATGTAAAAGACCTGTCTCATCAAGAGCAAAGCTTTGGCCAAGATTAAAGTTTTGTTAAGGTCAAATGTCAAGGTCAAAGATCATATGCAAAATAAATTGGACTCCTAATAGTTTTGTCAGGGGCATTACACAGGTGAATTATGCTTTGAACAGGACACTAGTAATTCTTAGCCGGCCTTGTTGCTGAAAGAACAATTGTGGCTATTGTCAGCTTGTTTGAGACAGGAAAGGGTTGACACCGGCCACAATCGCCCAATTAAAATTACGTAAAAAATTGTCATCCCTTAGCCGCTTTTGATTTATAATAAATGTATGAAAATTAAACATTATCATAAGATAAAATAAAGTATTCATAAACGGTTTGTAATAGATAATTCATATGTTGAATATGAGAGTCCGATCTTCTGAAAAGTATAGGGGGTCGACCTTTCAAGGAATATGTTCAAGAAAACAGGGGGAAG